>QLSS01000116.1:83792-122248 GCA_024372645.1 Trichomalopsis sarcophagae
CTCTCTCTCTCTCTCTCTCTCTCTCTCTCTCTCTCTCTCTCTCTCTCGCCGAGGCTCATGCGCGCGTTCCCTCTCTCCGCGGCTATACACTATCGCTGCTATGTGCTCGCGGCTCGGCGCTTGCCTACTCGTACGAATATTTCTGCGAGCGAGATGCGCGGCGAGGTGCCGTCACCAGCAACAGGCACGATGGTTCTGCCGATATAACAGCGATCCAGGGTTCCTGCTGGGTCGCATTGGCGCTATGTCCCCGAGTGATGCTCTTTGCGTCAGTACCGGGGAGCCACCTCTGGCTCCGGCACTGACGGGTGAGGTTAGGAACCCCAGGCGTACCGGATACCAGAACATAGAATCTACCGTTGTTGATTCCCCCGATGCATTTAGCACAAATATATCCGAGAATCAACGGCTCGAAAATATATGTTGTAATCACGTATTGTTATTCTAACGATACGTCGCAATACATATAGAAGGATGGTATTAACTTGGTTTTACTTCTAAACATCTCTAGAAAATTTTCACACCCGAATCTTGTTGATTTTCTGGGGTTGCGACTGCATTTTTTTTAAATCACCACTGTGGATGTGTTTGTAGGGCTAGGACATTGCATTTTTGCAATTTAGTGTATTTTGGTATGTAGAATATGGTTTTATAATCATTTTTCTCAATACATTATGTGTCGGATTTCGATTTTTAGGAGTTGAACACAGTTTTTGTTCACTATCTGTTGTTTTTAAATCTTAACTTAACTCTCATTTGAAAATTACAGCACCTAGAAAAATGTATAAGGGCTTAATATGTTTGTTAATACACGTGGAACGATTGTATTAACTTAGTCTTACTTCTGTTACGTCCGAATGAGCGCAACTCACCAATATACTTACGTGTGCCGAGTTCCTATCGTAATATTATTTGATTTGTATTGTAATAAAGGAAATCCCTTTTGGCTACCGCAGACGCGGTCACTGCCTTCCGGGAAAGGGAGCCGGATAACGAAATCACTTAGACGGGGTTAAGTTTTAAAACAATTACTATAATGTATTTCACTCGTATTAGAAGAGAGAGAAAAATACCTTTTACAATGTGTGTGTATGTTTATGTGTGTTTGTCTGAAGATGCACGCTAGCAGGAGGTTGCAGCTGTGGATCCTTGGCGCCTGGTTCCTGCGTCGGTGGTTCAGTACGGTCAGGCTGTTGATGGGCCGTCGGCTCCCAGCTTCTCTCCTTTATGGTAAACAAGTGTAGACAGATGGGCGCCTCGATGCGTCGGCTTCTTTTTGGAGACGAGAGGGTGATGCGCTTTGACGAACGCCAACACGTGTATCTCCGTTCACTATATGGACTGTCGATTTGGGCTAAGTCCCTTTAACTTGCGCACTGTTAACTCGTATTTATAATTGTTGTTGGTCTGGCGACTGGCAGCGATTCGGGTTGTAAAGCGACTTCAGGGAAACTGACTACGAGCACCCTTTTGCTCCCGGTCATTATATACTAGATTTTCGTATTTTTCGTCATTCCATTTTTGGAGATGCTAACATAAGATTTCCTTGTGACACTTGCTCTAATGGAAATGTGACAGGTCAATTCATAAAATCTTAGTTTTATTACTTCTAATTTTGGGGAATCGAGCTTATAACTAGCTCTCCCGCTGCTTTCCGTTGCCTGCGCGCGTGAGACTTTCTCGATTGTTTTAAATTAGAAAGGTCGTAACTCACTGTTTTCTTCTTGCCGCCTGTTCTCGTGAATCTAAAATCGTCTGCCTGGATTTCTTTGTATCGCGATATTTTTCATTTTTATGTGTGACATCGTTGCAGAGTGTCGCGATATTTATGAGGTTCCTCTATTAGCTTGTTTGTTTCGTATTCTGGTCTATGTCTATTTTACTCTGCCATTTTTACGGTAGTCGGCTTAGATGCGTATTGGCTGCTGGCTCTTTAGTTTTATTTAGGTAAGGCATGATCTCTTTTCTCAGCGTGTGGTTGCTGCGATGGCGACGCGTCATGAGTGTATGTGTCTGTTTTAGTGTGTACGCGTGCCATTATTAATTTTTTTATTCTGTTTTTGTGCGTGTAGTGGAATTTAGGATTTCCTTACGCCTGTACTTTTCTATGTTTCATTACATCGCGTTTATGTGCGTAATGGAATTGTGAATTCCATTACACTTCCAGGATTTTCTAAAAAAATTCACTTCGAAACTGGTAAATTTTGCTTTCTCCTAGAGGAATCTTTGTAATAGTAAAATTTTGAGTTTCGTCAAAACTTATAGAAAATACTTTTTGGTGTGTTAGAAGTTCATAATCACGAGTTTTCAGAAAATGTCCGTATGGATGTGTGTGTGTGTGTATACCGTAATATTTCTGGAACTACTCCATAAAATTTGATATGCATGTCTATTTTTGGATTCTAAATTTGGGAAAAACATTTATTTTTTATTTTTCTAACTATTTTTTATTTTATGGCCAATTTTGGATTTTTGAAAAACACTATTTTGCGTTTTTTTCAATCATCCCATCGTTACAAACAATTCAGCTAATATGCATTTGAAAGAGAATAAAATTACCTACTTTTCCTATTGTAAAATATTAATAATACAATTGAAATATAAATAAAACTTTTCTTTTGTAGTTGCCCTGTACTCAATTCTAACTTATTCAGATCCAAAATATTTTGTATTATTTTTTAAACTGTACAAACACAATGTAGGTGTATTTTTATAGTTAGAACTTTGTGTTTTTGAAATTTAGTGTATTTTTGCATGTAGGCTATGCTACTATGATTATATTTTCTCAATTAAGTGTAGGTCAGATTTCGATTTGGAAAAGTTAGATTGCAGTTATTTTGACTTATGTTCGCTGTTTTCTATTCCCATATTGTGTTTTATTTGAGAACTATAGAAATTATAACCTTATTATAACTTAAGATTTTTGTTAATACATGTAGAAAGATCAAGTGGCGTGGTCGCGCCCTAATGGCAAGTTTTACTTTGCCTACAACTTTTAATTTGCTATACAACCTATTTACGTTTTACTTCTCTATGTATTTTATTCGATCTGTTGTTGATGTTTATGTATTAGTAGACAATTTCAAAGATTTTCATAAGATTTTTCTAATTACCATATTATTTTGTTAAGAAAATTGCTCGTTTGTAAAGTAATCAAGTTTGAAAATTAATTTTGTGAAAAAATAAATTTTTTGCCTCCGATTCTCTTTTTTTACTTTAAGTGCGTGATAGCTATAGGTATACATAGATTATTTCAATTATTACAACAACAACTAAGTAGTAGATATTATATTTGATTATTATAGATGTAAAAAAGCTTGATCATTGTACATCCAACGGTAATAAGTTTGAACGGCCGCGCCATGTCTTATCAGATTGGGTTAATTGATCAGATGATGCAAGTAAATATTATGCGGCGTGCGTGGAGCACGAGTACGTGAGTTTTTTAGCTGATGCGAGTAAATACTCTGCGCGGATCACGAATGCTTGAGTTTTTTTCGCATTTTACGGCTTGCAGCCGTTTCTTTATCGCTGCAAGGGTCAAGTATGCAAATGCTATGCATCGTAATCACCCAGATATATGGAATAACCAAAGCTGGCAAGACAGCAGACCGCTCTTTAAAGAGCTCTGGAAGTATGCTATGCATTGTAATAACCCAGACATGTAGAACAACCAAAGCTGGCTATACAGCAGACCAATCTTCAAAGAACTCTGGAAGTACAACTTTTACACCAAAGGCTTGAGCTGACTACCTTGCCAGAAGATGATGCCCAACAAGCTGGCATCGAATGCAGTTGTACTCAGAGAGGAAAACTTACTAGTTCACGGTGGAACTGGGGTTCCCTTTGGTGAAAACTG
This sequence comes from Trichomalopsis sarcophagae, assembly GCA_024372645.1. Taxonomy (NCBI): domain Eukaryota; kingdom Metazoa; phylum Arthropoda; class Insecta; order Hymenoptera; family Pteromalidae; genus Trichomalopsis; species Trichomalopsis sarcophagae. Next base: position 87,652 of record QLSS01000116.1, read on the forward strand.
TAATAACAATGTGTACACATGTAATGTCAAGGACAGTGAGATGCATATTATTCCTGCAACCAGTGAGCTGCCAATTCCGCAATATGGACAGGCTGTGTCTATGTGTGACATCTGTCATGGGCATTATTTATATACTGTTGGTGGCACAACTTATTTGGAATGCACATACGACATTCACAGATTTGATCTGAAAAACCAAGTGTAGAAATCAGTTTACATATGTGTTGGCAGAGACCAGTGTGAACCTAATTATTTTTACGAAACTACTTATTATTATTTCTAGGTGGAATGTCTGGACTGCAAAATATGATGATATTATTAGTGCATACGTAAAGATATGCCCTTTGGATTTGGTAAAGATTGTAAAAAGAAAGAGCTGATCAAAAATTTGGGACAGATTTATGATCAAATTCAATGCGAACGAAAGATTCAATCTGTTATAGATGTGGAGTATGCCGACGTCTTGTTGAACTGTTAATGTAAGTAGAGATTTATTTTCAGTTTTTCTATGGACAAAAATGTCTATAAATTGTTAATTTTATTATACTTTATGGGCATGAGCAACATAATGTTACAAGTGCTGCATTACGAGCTGTTGGTGACATTGTAACCGGTGACGATATGCAAACTCAAGTCGTCTTGGACTGTTCAGCATTAACTTGATTATTACATTTGCTTGGACAATCACGAGAAAGTATCTGTAAAGAAGCTTGTTGAACGGTATCTAATATAATTGTTGGAAACTCACAACATATACAGGTTTGTAGATGAAATTTAAAAAAAATATACATTGTAACGAGTTGAGCACCATAGCCATCTCGTAGCGGTATGAGTACCGCTGCGCCGCGCCGGAACAGCGTAGAGTCGCGTGCGCGATAATAAACACGTGCGAATTCGGCAATAGGCACGAAAGAGATAGGGAGAGCGAGCGCGCGGGCTTATCCTTCAGATGCGCGCTCAGAAGCTCTCGGCCTTCGGAAGGTAAACACGTGTAAAGACTGTACTAGATAGTATGACGCGCTGCGCGAGTCTTACAAATAATTATTTATTCGCGAAAACTAGCCTTTGGCTCGAGAGCCTGTTCTGTTACTAAAGTTATACGCGGACTGTGGAATTGAGGATGTCCCGAGCTGCTATTCTGCGCGGACATGTATTTTGCGAGCGGACGGTATTCTGTCCTAGGCTGCGTTTGGCGGACGTTGTGTTTATGTCCGCTTAACTCGTCTTGTGAGTGGACGCTTTAGTCCACAAGTAGAGTACTCTTACCTGGACTTCGTTACTGAGAAGTTGATTCGAGTTTATTTGTTCTGATTGATGTTTAGTTATTGTTATCAATTTAGTACACAATGGTTTTATTTATTTATTGTTATGTTTCATTGGCCCAGAGCACTTCATAGATGTTTAGTTACAGAGTTAACGGAGTTTGCTATATTTAGCTTAGGATGTTGTCGTTTTACAGTTGTATTTAGTAAGTTAATCTTATTGATTTATTAATTGTAAACTACTTATGATTTATCTTAACAACTTACTATTATTAATATCCTGCACACTCTAGATGGTTCTAATCACTTTTTGTGGCAGATGCTGACTTTATTATCTACACGCGTTTACGTGGCAATTTAAAATAGGGATAGTCAACTGCTCTTGCTAACGCCGGAAATTGAACTCGACGGACCTTAGCTTGTAATTCTCTCTGTGGCACTTATCTATATTGAAAGGGCTCTCCGGTGTATGCTATGCCAAAGGACGGATTTAGCACGCTCCCAAGGTGTTGGACGAATTCAGCACTATCCAAACACTAACACTAGCAAACACCGCCGCTTCACCTTATAATCAATTATAGCCGCCAGTGAGTAAGTCACTACGCACAAAGGCGCTACGTGGATCGGCTCCGGGGTTTTTAAAGTCTCGGTACCGATTCATGTAGTTATGAAATTTAGATGACAAAGGTCGTGGTAGTCCAATCAGCATTCGCCACAAAGGATCGACGGATCGACGCGTACGCCTTGTAGTCGTCTTTCACGGGCACGAGGAGTGCTGACACAGAGGTCAGAACACTCAATCCGATTTTCGGCTCTCAGTAGTATAATGTCGAAGTCGGATGCACCTGCGATCCGTATGCACTCTCTACGTGCTCACACGGTTGCCGGTTCGCAAGGTGTACAAATATATAATTTAAGAGTATAAACGTGGGACATTACACACGCCACTTCGCTTGTAGCAATCCAAAAGCTTTGTGAGATCGTGTGCTGTGCTGTGTCTAGCGGATTGAAGTGTACCTTGTGTATGAGTGTGACGTGAAGCGACGAGGTACCAGGCTTAGCCCAGCGGTCCAGGGTGGTGTATAGTCTTGCGGCCTGTCCAGGACTACGAGCGTCTTCGACGTAGGAGTGAAGGTTTGTGTGGCGCACAGTGCATGAGAGAGAGAGAGAGAGAGTGATTGTGCGAGGGTATATCACCCATACGAGGGTGATCCTTTGGCGACTCGCGTATTAATACTTCATTATTGTAACTTCAAGTTTATTTTGCGACTGGTAAATATAACCTTATTCTTTTCATTTTACGTGATTTGTCGTCATTTCTAAGCCACTTATTTAACGCAGTTGAAAAGCCGAGAACGCGCCAGCCGGCGCGTAGACCCAGCAAAACAGAAGCAGCTAAAACAGCTGCATGCAACGGAGGTGTTTTGCTGGCGGAGAGGACTCCTCCGCCGCATCGAGGGGACGCGATCCAGTTGTTTAACGAGTTATTCGTTGATCAAATTAACACCATGTTACATTGGCGCCCAACGTGGGTTACTTAGGGATGAACGAGCAAATATTGTAATTTTCGCGATTTTCGGCGCTAGTGAGAAACCGTTGCGAATTTCAGAAGGTCGCGCGAGCGATGTAAACACGAGCATCCCCGTGTTCTTTACGTCGAATTTATTCGTGCGGCGTATACGAATTATTCGAACTCAATTCACACGAGAAGTCTGTGAATAATAATCGGAGATTTTTGTTGCCAGGCCAAGAACAAATATCTACCGATATTACCACACGACATAGAATTAAAGCGGCAACATAAAGGCGTGTAGCCGCAAAGTACAGTCCACGCACGCTATAGTGGAGCGAAGCGCACAGCAGCGCGAGTGTGTGAGAGAGTGCGAGCGCTTGCGGTGATACATAGAGGAAATTCTACGAGAATGCAACGGGCGTGAAGTATATAGTTACTTCCACGGGAAGACGTGGAACAGTGTACGCCCAGTTTTCAGCCAAGAAGACCTCAAGATTTTTCAAGAACAGAACACACTCGACTCGCAGATCGAGATATACGCGTAATTCTGCAAAAAATATTTTCGTCTTTTTTTCTTTTTTTTTTCTCGTGTGTATGAGTGCGTATATACCTGTAGCACAAACTGTGCGTTGCAAGTGAGAGCATAGCGGTGCTACGAGTGCGAGCGCTGGAAGCAATTCATGCTTATCTGTCGTAATTAAATATTTTTTACGGATTTCACTCAACGGCTGAACAATTATACGAATTCGATTTTTCGTTTTATTCAATTTCGAGTAATAATCTACGTCACAGCGACGCGCTTAGGTGTACAAGTGTATGAGTAGAAAGGTTGTATTTTTGTAGCTTACGTTGTAGCAACAAGAATACAATCTAGGGGTTATCTGGAATGAGTACGTAGGATAGGGAGCTGCCACGTCGTTGTTGCGCAACCGAGAAACATCGTTAGACGCAGAAGACACACCAACATGGCGAAGAAAGTTGATTAGGTCGTCCACATTTGATGCTTAAGCATCGACGAAGAAGAGATGGACGATGCCCTCGAGAGTATGCAGTTGAAGCCAGACGGCAAGCGATTAGATCGCGTTACTAGGCTAAATAGATGGCTCCTTGGAGAGTATACCGAGTCAGATTTTAGAGAGAGAGAGCCTGAGCACCTCGACAGTAATGGCGCGAGTAAAGAGGGAAGAGCTGCGTAAGTCATTCATCAACGCAACGGCTGAACAAGTATCGATATGCTCGAATAATACGAGCGATTATGATGCCGAACAGACGCACCCTCTGAAGCTGTTACAACAAGAGATCGAGGTCAACGCAGTCGTGGTGACACCGGAGATCGAGATGAATTACGGTCAACCGACGCAAGAATTAGGCTAAACGACAGGGCCTAATCTATAACTGCTAAACGCGATGACAATGAGAGGTACGTTCGCAGAAATGCCAGTCACTGAGGAGAGTGAACAGGCACAAGCGCCAGTGTCGACGCCGGAAGACCAAAACGAGCGTTGTAGTGCACAATACGCCCAGAGTCAAGAAGTATCAGCGCAAAATTCGGTAGCTTAGAATAACCTGCTAAGACAGTCGATAGCTGAGAATACCGCAACGATGAGAGTGCTAATGTGCAAGGTGGAGGCCATGATGTCACAATGTCCGACTAACATAGCGTCCAGTACAAGGGTGGAGCCACCAGCAAGTGAAAGTAATCCACAAAACTCACGCAGAGCTGGTCATGTGAATTTCCAGGATACGTATAGTATCAATCACATGAATCACAGCAGCTTTCGCGAAGACGCGGGCGCGATGGCTGGTGGAGCTTCCAACTCTTGGATCCCGGCGAATCCTCTCTATTCGCAACCCCCAGTAAAAATGCCGTGAAAAAGGTCACATTGCCCGAGAATGTCCCTTGGGTAAGAAAAACGGCAAAAAGGAAGAGTAGGCGAGATTACTGCTCATCTTGAACCGTCGCGCGAGGAGTCTTCCCAAGAGGAGAGGCACGGGACGGAGGGCGTAGCCGATACCTCGAGCGGAAACTCAGGCGATTTTGATCGCATGGTCGCACTGTTGTGTCCAGCGAGTCTCGCCAGCCGACGATATCGCTAAATGAAAACGAGTCGCGCTGGCGGGTACAAGTGAGCATCGGATGGTTCAGAGTAAGAGCTCTCTACGACCCAGGCGCCGCTATGAATATGATGTGGTCGTTAGGACTTCAGATCGCTAGCGCCTGCGGTCGACCTTTGCGACAATGCGATGGCCGTCAAGCCAATGGTTAGATGTCGTCAATCGTGGAATTTGTGGACTTGCCATTCGACGTCGCGGGTATACAACGCGACTTTACGGTGGCGATCATGCCGAGAAATTTCGGACGCCTGTTCAGCGCAGTCCACGATCCAAATAAAAATGTCCTGTATCTGAAGAAGGAGCGAAAGATTGTCCAACTTCAGATGGCTATAATATCTATCGCGGTTGGACACTCATACGTCAGTGACGACGAGCAAGCAGATAGACGTTGGATCGGCCAGGCCGATAAAACAGAAGTATTATCCCGTGTCACCAAAAATAGAGGAGGAGATGTATCAACAAGTACGAGAGTTGCTTAGATGTTATCCTTCGTAAACTGCGAAAGCAAAGTACATATCGACGTTAGACGCGCCTACCATCAAATACCGTTGAAACCGGAGGCGAGACCTTTAACGGCCTTCACAGTTCCTGGGCTAGGTTTATTCCAATTCACGCGTATGCCGTTTGGTTTAGCCTACGCTGGAGCGACCTTTCAGCGAATAATCGACGAAGAGATCAGCCCAAAACTCCAGCCATACGCGTACTCGTATCTCGACGATATCATCATCCCGACGTTCGAGGAGCATCTCGAGTACTTAGAGAAAGTGCTTCAGCGAGTGAACGAGGCTGGATTGACGATCAACCGGGATAAAAATGTCTTTTGCCGAGAAGAGGTAAAGTACCTGGGAGTCCTGGTTAATCATGATAGTTTTTGACCAGATCCAGAGAAGATAGCGCCCATTATGGCGTATCCAGCGCTGAATAACCTAAACCAGCTGAGACGTTTCCTAGGAATAGCGTCATGGTATCGCAAATTCTTGCAAGAATTCGCGACCGTCGCTAAACCGCTCCATTGCCTGACGAAGAAAGGCAGAAAATACGAGTGGGAGACTGAACAATAAGATGCTTTCCACCAAGTGAAAGCGCTGATAGCGTCTGCACCGATTCTTCATCTCCCAGATTTCGAATCACAGTTTATGTTGCAGACGGACGCCAGTGACACCGGGCTCGGCACGGTACTTTTCCAAGTAATCAACGGAGAAGAGCTGGTTTTAGAATTCGCGAGCCGCACGATTTGGAAAGCCGAGAGAAATTATAGCGTCACGTAGAGAGAATGTTTCACTGGAATCTGGGCTATACGGAAGTTCAGACCTTATATTGAGGGATATCAATTTAAGGTCGTCACGGACCACAGTAGTTTGCGGTGGCTATGCAACTTGCATAATCCCACTGAAAGCCTATCAAGATGGGCACTAGAAATGCAGGGCCACATCTACACTGTGCGAAATGCCGTACCAGACGCATTGTCGCGTATGTACGAAGAGAATGCAGTACCAGTCGAGGCAATCGGATGGGCAAGCAAAACCCAGGACGAATGGTACTGCGAAAAGGTCCGTGAGATACAGCTGCATCCGAGCAAAGATCCGCTGTATATGATGTATGGCGGGCAGCTGTACTACTTCTGCCCGGATGCGAAATTGCCTGCGTTTATGAATAACGATACGTCATGGAAAATCGTCGTCAAAAGAAAAGCTAGCAGAGATTTTGCGATAGTGCCACGATGGCCCGGTATGTACACCGACTTCGCTGAGTATGTTCGACGATGTTTCGTTTGTCAGAAATGCAAAGTCGAGCAGCGCTCGACCGCAAGCGGCCTTATGGGGAAACAAGTGATTACTCGGACATGGCAGATCATAGCGGGAGATGTCATGGGGACGAAACCAATGACCGCTCGAGGAAACGAATATATTCTCATTCGAAGACTTGTTCACACGCTGGATTGAGTGCATTTCGATTAAGCGGGCAAACGCGAAGACAATCCTGCAGCATCTCCGAGAGCGAGTCTTCTTGCGGTACGGTGCGCCAGGGGTATTCCTGTCGGACAATGGCACAGAATTCAAAAATAAGGCCATTGATCAATACCTCAGAGAACAAGGCGTGAAACATGAATTGACGCCACCTTATCACCTCAGGCTAACCCAGTGGAGAAGGTGAATGACACTATAAACAACATGGTGCGCGCGCTCATCGAGGAGAACCATAACGCATGGGACGAGCGTAGGACGGTGCCTTTTTGGCACGTCGCATGCGCATGACTGGGAGCGCGAATGTCAAAAGGAGAGAACCACTGACGACAATATGTCCGTCTCAGGGCTCTCCTAACTCTGGTACACGCAAGTGCGAGGAGTGCCTTTATGAAGTGCATCATCATTCGGAGCAGAGGAAGAGGAAGACGAAGAACGAGTAGCGGGAAGAAAGAAGAGAGAAGATGATAGTGTTAGCGTGTGGCACTGCTGGGTCAGTGCGGAGTATAGGGCTAGTGTGAGTGTGAGAGTGAGAGAGAATGTATGAGTGAGGAGAGCGCGGGTCAATCCACGCCGAGCCGAGCTGTGCGCCGTCGGTGCGACGTAGCGCCGAACCGCGTATGCTATCCGAGGGCCAGGAGCGGCTGTTAGCGGCTGTCGGGACCGAGCGTACGAGAGTGGGGGTAGTCCAAGCGAGCGCCGAGGAGCGCGCTTTGCTCCCGCTCGGCATTCAGGTTGCAACTCCTGATAGAGCCGCACGCACGGATACCTTGCAAATAGAGTATAACCAATTTTCTTGTTTGATAGTTTTACATTGTGGGGTTAGAGTAGAATCAGGGCATTCGTGTGGGTCGCGAGACTTCGCAAACCATCCATTGGAAGAAGAGCGGAGAGGCCGGAACGAGAGGACGACCCGGAGACCCCGTGGAGACTGCATCCTGAGATCGAGAGGAGGACGCTGCTGTACCAGGGTCATCACCGAGAGGTCCACTGCCGAGCCTTCACCGTCGTGCGAACACCGGGGATAAGTACGTGATACTCAGAGGAGTCATATCGCGCTAGTTCGTATCGGGCGAAATTCGGGAGAGCGAGAGAGTGAGGACTGCATGTGTTTGAGAGAGAGAGAGAGAGAGAGAGAGAGAGAGAGAGAGAGAGAGAGTGAGAGGGAGAGAGAGAGAGAGAGCGTAATTGCGAGTGCGAGGACGGGACATCGAGCAGAGAGCTTCTTCGGAGAACTCGGCGGTATTCGACGCCGAGACGCGCGTGCAGCGTTTCTTTTGTCCTGTGTCCGAGAAAGCCGAGCGCGTGACGCGGATCTGAGGAGAGTGCGAGAGCGAGTGTGCATGTGGGAGCGTGGATGTAAGAGTTCTTTGTAGCGGAACAGAGGTCGAGGCGAGAATAAAGGAAGGAGATTAGAAAATTTCAATTATTATTTTCCGATTACCCCCTCGCGAACCCGAACGAGGGAGAGAGGATTCGGCGGGACCTCCTCCGAGAACGTGGAGAACCGTTCTATAAAAATTAGTTGTGCTGGCCTTTCGGGCCTCGCGAAAGATTCTTGTCTTGCGAGCTGGCCACGTCACATGCGATTGAGCGACATCGCCTTTGGGTATAATACCGTACCCTTATTCCGCGACAGGGGTGAATCCGGCGATCCTAATGTACGAGACTCAACCGAGAAAGCCTTATGCAGCGAGGCGCGAGAAGGATGCCGCCGCAGAAGGAGAATTACAACGATGCACGATCGATGCATGGCACGATTGCATATGGGATTTATCCCAGCTACGCGAGCAAGCGTTGCAGAGAACGCAAGACCCGCAAAATCGACAGAAGCGCTACTATGACGCCAAGCGTAAACCGGCGTCATACAAAGTCGGAGACTTAGTGATGAGGCGAAATCACATGTTGTATTCTGGAGCAGAGTAACACTCCGCGAAGTTAGCGCCACCATATATTCGGCCGTATAAAAAAATAGTAGAAATACGCGGCAGCAATACTTATCGACTTGTCGATGAGGTGGGCGCGCAAGTAGATCTTGCACCAGCTGCGCAGCTGAAGCCTTTCTATCCGTCAGCGACGGACGAAGAGTCGCAGGAGAGCGAAGAAGATGGCGAAGTACCAGCGCAAAGCGAGCGAGGCTCTGTCTGCGAACAGAGCGATATTGCGTCCGATGCGAGCGAAGTCGCCGACCGTCTGAAGCGAGCGGAAAAGACGCGCGTGATCGTAGTAAACCTTGTGTCCAAAAAGAGAGACCATCCGGAAAAAAGGTGTACACGGCTAGGCGTGTGAGACCTACGCCAGAGACTCCTAGAGGGGGAGTCGACACCGAGAAGAGAATTCTGGCGATTATTCTGGTGTCGCGGTGAGTCGCAAAGTTGTTGGCGACTCGCGTATTATTATTTCATTATTGTAACTTCACGTTTATTTCGCGACTGGTAAATATAACCTTAGTCTTTTTATTTTACGTGATTTGTCGTAATTTCTAAACCTCGCTCGCTTATTTTCGATCCCTATTCCTTCCAGCGAATACCACCGCCTCTGCGGGCGTTATTTATTAGCACTTATTTAATGCAGTTGAGCAGCCGAGCACGCGCCAGGCGGCGCGTAGACCCAGCAAAACAGAAGCAGCTGAAACAGCTGCATGTAAGGGAGGTGTTTTGCGTGCGGAGAGGAATCCAGTCGTTTAACGAGTTATACGTTGATCGAAATTATACTCCGTTACAACATACACAGGATATTATAATTTCCAACAATATGTGAAGACGCCTAATTTTACAATCAGAATAGATTTTATAAATTATAACATCTTTAAATATTTTCAGGCTGTTATAGATGGCAAAATTTTCCCAGTTATAATTGATATTTTGGGTAAAGCTGAGTTTAAAAAGCGTAAAGAAGCTGCCTGGGCTATAACCAATGCCACGAGTGGAGGAACAGCAGGTCGGAATCGATACTCAGCAGATCAAAATTGTATTTCTCCATTGTGTGAATTATTAACAGTAATGGACGCAACGATTATTCAAGCGGCATTGAATGGTTTAGAAAATATTTTACACCTTGTAGAACAAGATGCAGTCCATAACAATGGAGTTAATCCATACTGCGTTCATATTGAACAATGTTTCTGTAATCATTTGCTTCTTATTCTATTATTTTTTATTTTTTTGTTTTCAATTATTATCCTACAGAATATTCAGATTAAGAATGCAATATATCTAATATTATTGTTATTGCTGAAATCTTAAATATTTTCGCAGGCCTAGATAAGATTTTGATAATCTCATAAAAATTTGGAAATTCACCAAAAAGCCTTCGACATCATTGATCGTTACTTTGGCTTGGAAGAAGTGGATTTCAAAATTGCTCCACCAGTTGATTCTCAGGAATGACAATTTTAATTTCCCGCACCTGATTCTGCTCAATTACCAGTTTATAGCTTCCAATTTTAATTAAATAATCGAATTCAATATGTAAATTACGTCGAGGTATTTGATTATATTTATTGAATTGAGACAAATTTGTTAAGAGTGCTTTGTAATGTCAATTTTTTTTTCATTTTAATGATTGCTTTTAGACTAAAATAATATAGAAATTATAAATTAATTAAATTCTAAATCGCTGTAGATATCGTGAGGGAGCTGTACATCAAATAAAGTTTTGGACATTCAGTTTAAAAGGTCTGTGACTGTATAAAATGTATTTATTATTTGGTTCGCCAATACAATACTATGTACTATCAATGCTACTTTTTATCATTAGTCTTTTTATCATTTACTCTTAAATTCGTTTTAAGTTCAACTAATGTAATATTTAGTAATATAATATATATTATGTAACAATGCCAACAGTTTTATTAGATTCTATTAATTTACTAAAGAAAAATGCGAAATTGTCAAGTTTTTTTATAATCATGAAAGATATAATATAAATATTGTTTTTTTTTATTATTAAAAGTTGAAAAACAAGAGGATAAAAAGAAATTAATATGAATATGAACTAAGTAAGGGATAGATTCCTTATCTTTGCATGAGTCATTAAATAAATTTATAATTTATTTATACTTTATACTATATATTTATTTATTACTTTGTATTTTTATTAGTGTACTTTTTTCAATACACTAGTATAAAATCAAAAATATACCACTATTAACGTACATACAATAAACTCAGAGCGCAGACATTTTTTTGTGAGACAATAACTTTAGCGCACAATCAGAACATCAGAATAATTAATGGTCAGAGGGGACTTAACAGTATCTAGGTGGTGGCAGCTACAATTTTAGCTAACACAAGCAGATATCACAAAACTATGTATAAAGAAGATTTAAAATAAATAATAAATAAATTTAAATCATACTGTTGGCGCATTGTCGTCTTCGTCCTTTTCTCTTCTCTCACAAAGTTCTTTTCTTACATTGTTCAGGTGCGAGTTCAGCACTTTTGAAATAAATGAAGCGAGGTTATCAATGGCTTGTTCGTAGGGATTTGTTCTTCTCAAGTTTTGTCTACCCCTATGGTTCCTTTTACCAGGTTCTGCAAAACAACATTTCATAATTATTAATAATAAAACAGACCAAATATTAAATTATTAGAAAAAAATAAAGGAAAAAATACCCCCAGCTGCCTGTTGTTGCTGCTGTGGTGCTAGTGGTTACTGTAGTGCTTGTGGTTGATGTGGTGCTTGGTGCTGCTATGCTGCTGATGATGTACTCTAAGGCGAGCTCCTAGACTCTGATGCTGCAGACGTCTTCTGTTACGACTATTCATATCTTGTGGTATCTGTTGAGGTGGCTGCTGCTGCCGTTGCTGCTGCTGCAGAATCCCTCGAAAGTAAGCACCTAAACCATTCTGCTGCTGCTACAGAGGCTCTCGAGGGCGAACATCTACACCGTTCTGCTGCTGCAGAAGCTCTTCAGGAAGATCTCCTACTGTGTTCTGCTGCAATCCATGAAGCTGATGCTGCTGCAGAAGCTCTTGAGGGTGAGCACCTACACTATTACCAATAGCTAGCTGTGGTTGGGGCTGCTGGTAATACTGAACACCTTGATCCTGTGGATCTTCACTTCCTCCTTCCTGCCCTTCTTCAGGCTTCTCTACGTCCAGGTCTGGCTACACTTGTTGCTGGTCTAGATTCACGCACATAGAGAGAAATCTGAATTATAAAACGCAAGAAAACCAACCTATTCAATTCGCCATTTCCCTCTCTATTTCTTTGTCTCCCATCATTCCAGCTTTGGTCCTCGGTATCGACCGCTTTGTTCGGCAGATAAAATGTAAAAGGTGATTTTTTAAAAAATATTTATTATATCTATATTATATTTATTATATCTCTGAAACTAAACATCATATTCTTACGAAAAAAATCATGTCGATTGGTCACATGTCAAACTATATCCCATTAAATCTTGATTTTAAGTGATTTGACAACTTATTTTTTCAGTAATAAATCAAAAACTTAAAAATGAGTTGTCTTTGTGCCTCGATTACGGAAGTAAAAAAGGCTTTATTGCAGTTGAAATTTTAAGAAAAAGTAGATATTTTATGTGTATTGGCTAAGTTCATTGCGCAGCTTTCAAATTCCTATGGTTCAATATTTCAAGGTTTTAATTTTTTTTTGGAAATTTTTCGATTCCTCATATCTCTAAAACAATGCAGTGAAATGCTTCAAAATTTTATTTGACGATTAATCATAAAAAAGCTATTTGCTGCTAAAATTTTAAACGATTTCGTTGAGCGGTTCTCAAGTAAAGAGCTAAAATGTAAAAACTGATTTCTCTTAAAACTTTTTCTTCCTCTCATAAGGGTGTCGTTGCACGTCGTTAAAGTGCCTCCCTATTAAATCGTTAAAAATATATATATATATATATATACACACGAGCGCGCGCGCACAAGCACACGCACACACACACACACACACACATCAGTATGACATATAGTACATGAGCACTGCCAATCCTTGCGCAGATGGCTTGCTTAAACACATTCCAACTTATTCGGATCCACAATATTTTGTATTATTTTTTAATTGCTCCTTCAGCAAAATAATCGAGATTGAAAATATTCAAAAAAGCATTAACATTGTACATTTAAATAATATTTGATCTATTGGACCTATAAATTTAGTTGGAGGAAGCTAGCGGTTTTTCTCTTACTACGAATGAAGGCGCGCTTCGAGCGCTCTTGATTTCATCTCTGTCTAATAACACTGGTAGAACATCTACCATAAGTGTTGGGCGGCACATTAATGTCTGCTAATATTTTGTAGCATGTAACATGTTCCTAAATCCTTCAAAACTATTTTTGAATAAATATATTAATAATGCTCAATGTCGTCATCATTGGTTTGAATAGTGAATTTAAAGAAAAGTTCAGTATAAGAGTCAGTGGGTTTGTCTATCATTACAATGCCATTTATTTGCATTATAAAAAAAGCTATACAACTGAAAATTTACACAAATACTTACTATGCTACCTAGAAAACATGTAACCTACATGATTATGATTTAACTGTTGTCATTCATATTTTCAAATCGAGGCCCATATGAATTTTTTAATTTAGCGTATCAAATTTTGCGTCTAGACAGTTATCACAGAAACTACCATCTTTAGTACATTGTATTTCTGGTTTCTAGCATATTATTCCATGGAGAAAGTGATAAATGTTTTGGCTTTTTTGTCAAGGCATTAATTTGAATTTTGACTTTTAACAGTTATGAGACATTTTGAGACCGATACCTGTTTTTCCATTTCAGCATTTATTTTCATTCAAAAACTAAAAGGTCTATAGAGCTCATATTTTGAATATAGATTTCTTTTGTGATTGTGAAAAGATATTTAAAGTTGAATCAACATTAACTGAAATACATGTGAAATACTGTGTTCGACCACAACACCTATGATAATTGAATAACCAAAACCCGTACTTTATTTCTATTACCATATGTGAGGTTGTCATTGTAAATGTATAAAGATTAATTTCAATTATTACTTAAAATATCTAAATAGCACATATTACCGTCGTTTAGTGAAAAAATTAATTTAGTCGCCGTATAGCATGAGTTTGCATTCACATCAGTGTCGAAGTCGAAATCAGAAGTTTTTCAGTTAAGGTCGATTCAACTTTGAATTATTTTTCACAATTACAAAAGAAATCTATATTCAAAATATGAGCTCTATAGACCTTTTAGTTTTTGAATGAAAATAAATGCTGAAATGGAAAAACAGGTATCGGTCTCAAAATGTCTCATAACTGTTAAAAGTCAAAATTCAAATTAATGCCTTGACAAAAAAGCCAAAACATTTATCACTTTCTCCATGGAATAATATGCTAGAAACCAGAAATACAATGTGCTAGAGATAGTAGATCTATATAGATCGAGAGATAGTAGTTTCTGCTTAATGGCTATAAGTAAACTTTGACCTGCTCAATTAAAAAATTCGCATGAGCCTGGATGTAAAAATATGAACGAAAACAGTTAAATCAGAATCATCTAGGTTATATATTTCTAGGTAAGGGAGTGGCAGTGTCATATTATAGTTGTCTAGTAGCCTTTTTACAATTCAAAGAGCATTGTATAAAGATAGCCTTAAACTTACTGACTCGGATACTGAACTTTTCTTTCAATTCACCTCTCAAACCTCAACGAGGGCGACTTTGGGCACAGAAACACAGTATATCTTCAAACTCTTTATTCTTTTAATTGAACTTCTCACTGACATTTAAAAAAAAAACTTAATAATATTCACACACTTTATTACTACTTCAAATAGGGTTAGGGTGTCACTTTTCAATACACATATTGTAATGCTACACACTCTTAGTAATGATTAATTTTTACTAAAATTTCTTGCTAGTTATATTACATATATTTTATCTGTTATCATGGTTTCCACATTTTATTTTAAACACCTCAAACATTTCTACCAGGGTTATGAGTTATGACCGTTTTGAGGGTTATGAACTTAAAGCGCGGTTCTGATCTCATTGCCTATGCAACCAACCAGCAACCAATCAGAATCACGTATTAAATGCTATACAACAAAGGCCATCATTTTTTTAAGAGTCGAATACTGAAGACTAGAAATATCTAAGGAAAACAATCAGACTAAAGTTTTCAGTAATGTAGAAGATGTAGAAAGATTTGGCACCAGACGCAAACTATGGAATTAACCAGATTTGGCTACGAATTTTCATTAGAGTCAGAATCAAAACTATGGTAAAAATCAGGCAATATTTCAAAATATATATAAGTAAAACTTACTACTTGAATTATGTGCACGATAAGATTAAGGCCAAATTGAAATCTAATATCAATTCTTTAGAAGCATTTGATGAGTACGCTGGAACAGATCTAGATCAACCTATGGATTACACACTTTGTTATAATGAGTCTAATCTTGATGATGAAAAAAAAAGGAACGCATCATATTTGCATGGTAAAAATAGTGAATATAAATTAAAAAATTAACGCACAAGTGCAAATTTTACATTCAAAATTTTGCAGATTTTTTATATATCTAAGAGACAGTTGAAGAGGAAAAGGTTGGAGTGATTAAACAAAAAGGTGCTTTCAGTAAAGAGCGAACTAAGAATAAAAAATAAATGTTTAGCAACATAAGCAGAATTTTCAAGGAAATATTTAACTTTTTTAAAGACAGTACAGTCTTCTGTTGTAAATCAAAAGCTACCTAAAGCTATGGAAACCTGTAAACAAAAATTTCTGAAATATTCTCAACCTGTCCAATGACCATCAGAGCAATGTGAAAAAGAATCCAAGTTAAAAAATGAAACTCACAAAATGAAATTCATAAGCCACATTGTATTTTGAGTTTGTTGGAAGTCTTAGAAATGATCATGTTGGAATAACTTGTCGAGGAAAACCAGAACAGGTTTATTTAATTATAGCATTGTAATTAGTTATTACAATGCTATTATTATGCATTAACCAAAGTACTGAGCTAATTAACAAGCCAGCGTATCTTTTGAAATAATTCCTAGCATCAGATTTTATTTATGCAATACTTTATTCAGCCAAACATTATAATAAAGGTAAGAAACGTTTACTAGCTCTAATTTATGAACAAATTTTACCATTATCAGAAATCTAAAATCTAATTTCATAATATGAACTTGTATTTTATTTAACAGACAGAGAATCTACATTACAAGCAATGCCATCATTGAAAGGGATCTTGGACGTAAGAATATCATCTGTACTGAAAATTTAATTCACGAAAACTGTACTGTAAGTCAGAAGTTCAAGCACGCCAGCAACTTTCTGTGGCCATACAAACTTAAGACACCTACTGGTGAATGGTGCAAGGAGACAGGGATGGCAAGGTTAATGAACTTTTAAGGTGTATTTTTTAAGTTAAATAGTGATACTTCAGAACCAATTAAATATTCTGAAACTCTACAGAAGAGAAAACCTGAAAAGTGAAATCTATGCAGTCTGGTGAATAATCAAAGAGCGGATGATGTCCTTTTTATGGACTCAGTTATGCTCTAGTAACTCTCGAGAGCCAAACAACCTCCCATTCTTTCAATTTTTTTAAAATTCAAGCACAGCATGCAATACTTGCAGCGTTATAGCATATAAAATAAAAAAAGGATCAAATAAAAAAAGGATTTTTTCACACTGACTGATTAATTCAAATTGAAATTTTATATGCTATTTCTTAGCATGTATCGTGTGACACGTGTACAGTTTGAAATTTTTGCATTATCTATTGTCCAAAATATGTTTGTTCTAATTAGACTATCTTCGGCAGGGCTGATCACGACCATCTCGGTCATTAATAACATAAAAAAATTTGTTGTCTCTTTTTAATAAGTGAATATAAATTAAATTCAATAAGCACACACGTATAGTTCAGCAGTGACAGCGACTCATGGTCAATACGGTAGGAGAAAAAAAACAATTGAATTGAAAAATTCAAATTGATTTGATGACTTTGATGGTTAATGCTATATCAATTTTTCACGTCACGTACGCAGATTTGTGATTTGAAAAAGATTGTTATAGGGTGCCTATATAAACGAGCTATAATATCAAGATCAATTCATATATTAAGAGGAAAAAGAAGTGCAGTATAATTGACACGAGATTTGTTTGAAAATGTTTACTTTAGTACTTTTTCTTCTAGGAACATTTGCCATGAAGACAATAAGTTTTTTCTAATTATGAATCATTTCGAAATGATTATCGTATCGTATTTTTCTTAATTATAGTAGAGTTGGGTTCAAAATTAAAAAAAAATCAGGATTCGTTTCGTGATTCTATTTTGAATGTTTATTGTAGTAACCCTTTCAATGTTGTCATATTACAGACCAGTCTATTGGCTCCATACGCTGACTATTTTCATAAAAAATCGCTTTATTTTTTTGTTCACTTAGGGTAAATCGTGTGTGCAAGCTTACTGATGTCACGAATTTTGATTATTGGTTTCATTTCTCTGTAGCTTTTTTAAATTATATGACCGTTTGATTGTAAATAACTATTAAAATGTGTGTTTTCTATAAAAAAAAAAAAAAAAAAAAACGTCCGAGATACATCGTATCAAAATGAATTTTGAAATGCGTTAATTACACAGCATCTCTTCTTCCCGGCAGTACAGGCAATAATTTGGCAGTAAAAACTACCTTTCGCGTACAGCCGGCCGTAAGAGTTACGTTTGGAAATCTCGAACTGTATGCGTATACCGCCGCTGCATATTATAATATTCCATAAGCTTGCTGCGCGCGATAAATTTAAATCCAAGAGAAAAACCTGTTGCGGCAGTCTTGTGCATTGTACTGTCGGCATAGCCTCGGTGCTGCCGCGTAGTTTTCTCAAAAAGCTACGCGGAATACCAAATAGCTTGCATGTACCCTCTATACAGCCCAGGATCAACTCATTAGCAATGACTTTATCGTTATATATGCGAATTGTGTTGTTTCTCGCACACACACGCATGCGCATAAAGGTACGATGGACAATTCACCTTGATAGCGCGCCTACACAGTCTACAGCTAATCCAATTTCAAATAAATATATTGCGACATTACGTCTCTCGGGCTTTTTATTATAATTATTTTTTTTAATGCTATCGTCGCAGGAACTAATTTGAAAAAAAACATACGGCTTTCCTCGGCGGATAATTTTCGAGCCGCGATTTGTTAGAGCCACCGCAGCGCTGCACAGCGGTGCAATATAATAAAAGTCAACGAGAAAAAGATAGAGAGAGAGAGAAAAAGGGGCTCAGCAAAAATGGCATTGTTAAAGAGTGTATATGCCCGCGCGGTGTGGATTGTGCGGCGAGATGGGTGTATTCGACAGGGTAATCGGCGTAAGGCATCGCTCGAATTTGGTTTATGCCACCCATCGATCGGGCGAATCTGTCCAATCAACTATTAGAGAAGAGAGAGAGAGAGAGAGAGAGAGAGAGAGAGAGAGAGAGAGAGACAGAGAGAGAGAAGGCGCGTTAATGAGCAGCAGACACGCGCGAACGTTCACGATAAATTGCGAAATCGAACGAATGGAAATTTTAACGAAAAAACGCGGCGGGAGGTATAGTCGAAAATCGACGCGCTAGAAAAAGCTCTCCCTTCTAGCACGCGAAAAACCCGTCTGGGCTGGTTTCTCGTCAACGAAAAGAGTGAAGATGTTGCTGCTCGTGTGAATAAGCAAAAAAGTACGTATATCGACCGTCATCGCAGACATCCTCTCTCAATATTCTCGATTTCGCAACGTCAGATTAACGCGTGCTTGTGTACACCACGAGAGAAACAGAGACATAGAAAGTTGTGCGTGCGTGCGCAAACTTATAAAACTTAAAAATAAAGCGATTTTGTATGGAATGAGATGAAATGTTTGCATTATGTAAGTGAGTGTTCCAATTCAAAGAAGTGATTTCTAGCTGCCTGTTTAAAGTGTGATATGGATAGTACGTTACGTAGATGAGATGGGAGGCTGTTCCAGAGGTAGGAAGTGCTGATGAAAAATGAGTTCCTAAGCATCTCCGTCTTGAAGGGCGGGATATCCAGAGGGGTCACCTAACCCTTCACAGGCCTGAGCGCGACGTGGAAATCAAAATAGGCTAATAAGTAAGAAGGTACTGAGGTGTTAAAGATCTTTCTGAGAAAACAGGCCATAAAATATTTCCTACGTCCGGCGGTGGTAAGCCATTGCAACTCACGCCTATAAGGGGAGATGTGCTCGTCCCTCCTTACACCGTAGATATAACCGATCCCCGTGTTGACAAGCCTCTGAAGCTTCAGATCGAGTTCTTGCGTCAGGTCACAGTAAACCAGTGAACAGTAGTCGATGATTGGAAACAAGAGTGCTTGCACTAAATGTTGGCGCAATCTGAAATTAGTGCTCTTCCGAAAAAAATAGAGCCGATACATTAAAGAGTGAGCACGCTTACAAATTTGTGTGACGTGCTCTTCCTACCAGAGTTTGGAACCAAGCACCAATCCCAGACTGCGTACAGATGATTCGAAGTCGACCCGGGCTCCCCCTATAGTTATATAGGTGTTGATAGTAGAAGGAAGAGCATTGATATAGTAAGGGGAACCCAGGACGATTGCCTTAGTCTTACTGACATTCAGCTTAAGCCTATTCAGTGCTGCCCAGCCCATTATCCTCTCGGCGTTGGCACTCATCCTGACAGAACAGGAATCGAGCTCCTCAAGGGGGCATTGACAGTAGATTTGCAGGTCATCCGCGTAGATTAGATGGGATACATCTGAATCAAGGCAGAAGCCAATGTCATTGATGTACAACGCGAACAACAAGGGGCCCAAAACTGATCCCTGTGTGACACCGGTGTTTAGTGGTAGGAATGTTGAGAGTTCGTTGTTGTCACCAATGACAGCCTGCTCTCTTCCGGAAAGGTAAGATGCAAGCCAGCGGATAACCTGCTTGGAGAAGCTGAAAGAGGATAGCTTTCCGAGTAGCTTGACGTGACACACAGTGTCAAACGCCTTGCTAAAATCAAATAGAAATAGTAGAGTGACCTTCTTCCTGTCCATCCCAAGCCTGACATCATCAGTTAGCTTGATTAAGCCAGATTGAGTGCTCTGTCCAGCGCGAAAGCCAGTTTGAAAATTGTCGAGGTAAAGCCTTGTTTCAAGATATTCAGAGATTTGTTGTGCACCAGCCACTCCAGCGCTTTGGACAGGAAGTAGAGTAGAGAGATCGGACGGTAGTCAGTGACAGCTGTTGGAGAGTTGACTTTGTTTAGTGCTCTTACGAGCGATGATTTCCAGGCGGAGGGAAAGCGTGCCTCGCTCAGAGACAGGTTGAAGATTTGACAGAGTAAGGGAGCGAGTATTGGCAGTGCTTTAGAAACTACAACCTGCGGGATGCCATCGCTTCCTCTGGCCTCGGTGTTGAAGTGTGACACTGCAGCCGACACGTCCGATTCTGTGATTTCCCTGAAGATGAAGTGTTCAGGGAGGTCCAGACTCTCCAGGATTCGCAGATACGCCTCAACAAATGGAGCTTGAGGGGCATTTGAGATGGAGCTGAAGTGTTCGTTGAGAGCATCCGGAGAGAACCGAGCAGGTGAAGAAGTTTTAGACGTAATAATACCAAGATTTCCAAGCTCTCTCCAGATTCCTGCAACGTCGGTCAAGGAAGACAGGCGTGAATAGTAGTAATTCAACCTGGCTTCCTCAATCCGTTTATCAGCGTCGTCCCGTGCGATTCTATAGAAGTATAGCTCCCACAGTAAACGACTTCTGCGAAAACGTCTGTAGAGTCTGTTCCTTTCTGTCAAGAGGTCACGAAGAGCCGCGGTGAACCACGGGTGACGTTTATGAACAGGTGTTACAGTCTATAATGGGGCGAGATGATTTATGGCGTTCGATATGTTAGCGTTCAGAATAGTGATGCATTCGTCAAGTGATGGCGTTGCGAAGGATGACCAGTCACATGCGCTAAGGAAGTCCCTTAGCTTCTCAGAACAGATTCCTTTGTAGTTTCTGTAAGTGTATGTAGTAGGTACGTGGCGTGGAATCTGTACGTCGAGTGTGGCCGTGATCAGGTCATGTCCATTGATGAAAGGAGTGTCAGACTTCCAGTGTGAGAGCAGGCGATCCTGCTCATCAATCAAGCATAGGTCAAGCCAGGTGTCAGAGTTCTGTCTGTGATGAGTTGCACCGTATGGTACAGAAATAAGGGAGTTCTCATCAATAAAAGCCCTGATGAAATTTGCGTCCTCAGATGAGGAGAGTTGATCTGCATTTAAATCACCCATGATGACCTTCGCGGAGTAGTTGTGCATGTGCATTGTTAGTTGTTCAATGAAGTTAGATCCCTGGATAAAGGGTGAGTGATGAGGGCGATACACAATCCCCACGAAGATGGGTAATATTCCCTTGGATGTGATTTCACAAAACAGATACTCCGGCTTACCCGGCTTGCATGACCGTTCGCCGTCGGATGACGAGATAACGCTAGCAGTCAGTGAGTGATAAATGTATAGGGCCACACCTCCACCGTTCCTGTTTCTGTCTTGTCTGTACAAGGTGTAATCATCCAGTGAAGGGATGGACGATATCTTGTCACTCAACCAGGTCTCAGTTACAGCCATTACGTGAAAGGGGGGACGAGTGGACAAGAAGAGCCTGATCGTCTCAATGTGACCCGTGAGAGAGTTCGCATTAAAATGACAGACCCTTAGACCCTCAGGCAGAGACACCTTGGAGGCAGGAGTGGATGAAATGAATGATTTAGATGGTGGTTTTGGCGAGATGATAGGCATGTGTCTTAGTGTGTGATGTCCGTGCTGGGTGTTGGCGGCGTTCGGGCTAAAAAAGCCTGAAGATCAGCGTCGGTGGAGATGATGGTCGCTCGCTCACTGTCCTCACCAGAACGGATGTAGATTCTCCCATCCCTCACGAAAGAACGGCAACCTTTCCTCCTCTTCACTTCCAGCCTGGTCCTGATGCGCAGCTTATGGATGTCTGGAGGAAGCAGCTCATTAATGTTGACAAGTCCTTGGTGATCTGGGTGGAGAGCTTTCGCTTCCTGGTTTTGGCTACGATGATGGAGCGGGCCAGCGCACTGGAGGAGAGTGACAGCTAGTGGTGGTAATCTGCTGTCACCTTGCGCGTTGATGGTGTTTGCGTCAAGTTTGCCCATGGTTCTGACGGTTGCAATATCCCGCCTTAGGACCGTGGAGTCCAGTGCAGCCAGGACAGCGTAAGCATGGAGATGCAGTGACGTCTCCTGGGTGTAGGCTAGGCCGGAGATTACCACCACGTTGTTCGCAGAGCGTTCCTGCCTCCTCTTAACCTCAGCCAGTTCACTGCGGAGGTTGTTGATCTCATCGGAAACTGGAGCAGTGATGATGTTGTGCTGCTCTGCGGGGCTCCTTGACGACAGCTGTTGATATTGAGCCTGCAGCTCGGAGATGGAGGACTCGA
This sequence comes from Trichomalopsis sarcophagae, assembly GCA_024372645.1. Lineage (NCBI taxonomy): Eukaryota > Metazoa > Arthropoda > Insecta > Hymenoptera > Pteromalidae > Trichomalopsis > Trichomalopsis sarcophagae. The sequence goes on from QLSS01000116.1 coordinate 109,923, forward strand.
CATTGGTTAGTCGAGTCTGGAGCGCAGGCAAGCCGTCAAGGGCTTAGAGACGGCTTTCAATAGGGCCAAACCTATTCTCGATTCTTGAGACCCTTTCAGACACGGTGTTCTGTGCATGAAGGGCCTCATTCTGGATTTTTCTTATGTCATCCAGCGCCGCGAATATGTCATTGAGGAACGTTTCAATGGACGTGGCCTGAGATCTTGCGGGCGACTGGTTTCTGGAGCCCGCAATCGAAGGAGGTGCCGATTTTTTCTTCTTGGGCACACCCGTTGCAGGCGTGCCCTTGGTTGACATATTTGCTGCTGCTGCCGCTGCTGCTGTCTTCGCCCTCGTCTGCGTGGCCCTCGGCGTGACGGTGACATACTCCTCCATACAGGACGCGCAGGCGAGCGTAGCAGTGTCCCTCACCATTATGGATCTTAAGCTGACACACATGGAGTGGAACTGCCGATTGCACACCTCGCAAATCTTTGTCGTTCTCCCTTTGGCAGATTTACCACATTGAGCACACGTGGGCAGCAACTCAGCGTTTTTCTCACCAATTCCGCTCATTCTTGATGTTATTAAGTCTCCGTCGATAACTTACTGTGATTGATGATGTTGCTGGTTGTCTTCCTCGTACTCAACAGGTGGCACCACGGGGATCGCTTTAAGGAGAAATAGACGCCGTGCAGCAAGAGAAAAGCCGTGCGAGTTTGCAGGTTAGGTTACAGCATGAGATGTTTGAGCAGGAAATTAGCGTTGAAAAAAGTAGCAGCCTCCAGTGATTATTAACTCACGATGAAGGTTGCAGAAAAGCGCATGCAACGAACTATAAAAACAATAGGACCGAAGGCAGTGTGCGGCAGTAATAGGTCTACGAAAGATAAGCAGAGCAAAGCAGAACTATTGTACTCACATGAGAGAGAGAGAGAGAGAGAGAGAGAGAGAGAGAGAGAGAGAGAGTACGAGTGTGGAGAGCGCGGGCCAATCCACGCCGAGCCGAGCTGCGCGCCGTCGGGGCGACGTAGCACTGAACCGCGTACGCTGTCCGAGGGCCAGGAGCGGCTGTTAGCGGCCGCCGGGACCGAGCGCACGAGAGTGTGGGTAGCCCAAGTGAGCGCCGAGGAGCGCGAGTTTTCATTGTGTGGGTTACAGTAGAGTCAGGGCATCCGTGTGCGACGCGTGACATTGTAAGCCACCCGTAAGAAGAGCGGAGAGGCTGGAACGAGAGGACGACCCGGAAAAGCCGTGGCGACTGCATCCCGAAATCAAGAGGAGGACGCTGCTGCATCAGGGTCATCACCGAGAGGTCCACTGCCGAGCCATCACCGTCGTGCGAACACCGGGGACAAGTACGTTGTAACTCAGAGGCGAGTCATATCGCGTTAATACGGATCGGGCGAAACTCGGGAGAGCGAGAGAGTGAGGACTGCATGTGAGAGAGAGAGAGAGAGAGAGAGCAAGAGAGAGAGAGAGAGAGAGAGAGAGAGAGAGAGAGAGAGAGAGAGAGAGAAAGTAGTTACAGCGGAACCAACGGAGCGTGTAGGGGAGAGTGTGATCGCGAGCGCGAGGACGCGACAACGAGCAGCGAGCTGCTTCGGAGAGCTCGGCGGCATTTGACGCCGAGACGTGCGTGCCGCGTTTTTCCTGTGTCCGAGAAACCGAGCGCGTGACGCGGATCTGAGGAGAGTGCGAGAGCAAGTGTGCATGTGGGAGCGTGGATGCTAGAGTTTCTTGTAGCGGAACAGAAGTAGAGACGAGAATAAAGGAAAGAGATCAGAGAATTTGCTTTATCATTTCCTATTACCCCCTCGCGAACCCGAACGAGGGAGAGAGAATTCGGCGGGACTTCCTTCGAGAAAGTGGAGAAAACCGTTAAATACAAATAGTTGTATTGGCCTTTCGGGCCTCGCGAAAGATTTCTGTCTCGCGAGTTGGCCACGTCACTCTCTTTCTCTCTCTCTCTCTCGTTCTCTCTCTCTCTCTCTCTCTCTCTCTCTCTCTCTCTCTCTCTCGCTCTCTCTCTGGTGAGTACAGTTGACAGCTCTGCTGATCTGCCATTCTTTTGAACTATTATTCTGCTGCTTCTTGCCTTCGGGCCCTCTTCTGTTGTAGATAGTTGTATGCATCTTTTTGCAACCTTCACGCTGATATATAAATCACCGAAGGCTGCAATTTTTTTAACTCATCTTTTCATCTGCCAACTTTCTACACTGCTCCTAACCTACAAATCTGCTCCGCTTGGCTTGGCTTGTTTTCGCACCTGCACGGCGTCTCCTTCTCTCCGAAATTTACATCGTGGCGACACCTGCTGCATCGCGGGAGAATCTTCAAGACGTCTTCACACTTTTTCGAGGTCGGTACTTTCACTTTCACGTTCTCTCCACTAACACGCCATCTAGCCGTAAGAGTCACACCATCTACTCTTTCACTCCGTCGATAATCTATCACTCTTAACGAATATCCGCGTCACCGACTGCCAATAAAATAAATTATCGCCGAGAAATGAGTGCAAACGGCGAGAAGAACGTGGAAGTGACATTTCAACAATGCAGCAGCGGCAAACAACCGATTCAGCATAAAGACCCGAAAAGATGTGAATACTGTGGTTTATACTTCCACGTAAAGTGTCAAAACACTGTCAACGTCAAGGCTATAGTGATGAGCGACAGGCAAACAATAGCCTGTCTCAACTGTGCGGAGAGCAACGGCAGGGGAGGCGAAGCGAGGACTAAATCATCCCCTGCTACAACAACTGTGTTGGGAGTAACTGCAACAACAGCAGCAGCCAAGGGTACTCCCAAACAGCGGCAACCAGCGGGCAAGAAGACGCGGTCGGCACCACCATCAGCCAACGCTTCGCGAAATCCGTCACCAACCCGCCTGGCCGGCGCAACGACACCTACGCCGTCGATTGAGGCGGCTTTGATGGATATTCGCGGAGCTCTAGACGACATCCACAACGCTCAAACCGAATCCCTCAAGACGCAGAACATCGTGTCAGAGAGGATCTCCAAGATTGAGCAGCGACTTGGCCCGCTGGAGAAGCGTCTCAAGGCCCTCGATGAGCTGCCTGCACTCAAGACTCGCATTCAAAATGCTGAGTCCACCATTACCGAGTTGCAGGCACAAATAGAAGACCTCTTGTCGAGGAGCCTGACAACGCAGCAGAACAGCAGCAGTACTATGCCGGGCGCTGCGGAGATCTGTAGTCTGCGCAGCGAATTGGCAGAGGTCAGGAGGCGACAAGAGCAGTCATCCAACAGCGTGATCGTCGTCACTGGCCTGCACTACACCCGCGAAACATCGCTGCACCTCCTCGCCTACTCAGTCGTGAGCGCGCTTGACCCCACGGTCCTCAGAAGGGATATAGCATCAGTCAGGACCATGGGGAGACTTGATGCATCCAACAACTCCGCCAAGGGTGACGGCAGACTTCCACCACTAGTCGTCACCCTGTCCTCAAGCGCGCTTGCACGCTCCATAGTAATCGCTAAGGCCCGGAAACGTAAGCTACACACCAGCGAATTGGACGCCACCTTGCTGGAGGAAGCTAAAGCTCTGAGCCCTGACCATCAAGGGCTCATAAACATCAACGAGCTGCTTCCCTCTGACGTCCATAAGCTGCGTTCGAGGGCCAGGCTGGAGGCCAAGAGGAGGCAGGGCTGCCGCACGTTCCAGAAGGAAGGCTTTACATGCGCTGCAACGACGACAGGGAGCGGGCCACGGTCATCAACACCGACGCTGAACTGGATGCTTTTTTAGCCCGGCTCCCTCTCACTGCCGACATCGCTCTACACTGAGGCTCAAACACAAACATATCATCTCACCACACCCACCATCAAGCTCATCTGCCACGTTTTCACCCGGCTCTGGGGCGTCTCTGTCCGAGGGTCTACCTACTATACTACTGAGACCTGGTTGAGAGAAAAGGTAACGTCGATCCCTTCACTGGACGACTACGTACTTTACAGGCGGGACAGAAACAGAAACGGAGGAGATGTGGCCCTCTACATAGATATATCACTGACGGCTAGCGTTATCTCATCATCTGACGGTGAATGGTTTGGCAGGCCGGGTAAGCCTGAATACCTTTTCTGTCAGGTATCAGCAAAGGGAATCTCTCCAATCTTCGTGGGAGTTGTGTATCGTCCTCCTCACGCTCCATTCTTTCAAGGCTCTAACATTATAGACCAGCTAACTACTCACATGCACAAATACTCAACGAAGGTCATAATGGGAGATTTCAACTCTGATCAGCTTTCATCATCTGAAGCTGCCAGTTTCATCAGGGCCTTCATTGATGAAAATTCCCTTTCTTCTATCCCATATGGTGCCACGCACCATAAACAGGGCTCTGATACCTGGCTTGACTTGTATCTGATCGACGAGCAGGATCGCCTGCTGTCACACTGGAAGACAGACTCACCTTTCATCAACGGACATGACCTTATCACGGCCACTCTCGACGTACAGATTCCACGATACGTACCTAACACATACACCTACAAAAACTTTAAAGGAATCAGCGCCGAGAAGCTAAGGGACTTTCTTAGTGCATGTGACTGGTCATCTCTCACCGTGTCATCACTTGAGGAATGCATCTCTACACTTAACGCTAACCTAACTAACGCCATTAATCATCTCGCCCCATCACGGACTGTAACACCTAGAAAGCAGCGTCACCCGTCGTTAACCACGGCTCATCCTGACCTTGTATCTGAGAGGAATAGACTTTATAGGCGTTTCAGGAACTCCAGGCTTGATTCAGATCTCCGCTTATATAGACAAGCTAGATACTATGCTCATAAACAGGTCAAGGAAGCCAGGCTGGATTATTACTGTTCACGCGTGTCAACCTTGACTGATGTCGCCGAGATCTGAAGAGAGCTGGAGAAACTTGGAATTTCCTCCACTAAGGCCCCATTGCGACCTCGCTTTAGCAGAGATGATCTCAACAAGCATTTTGCTCGATCTCCAATGATCCGCTAGCTCCTGCTGTTGAGGATTATCTTCTAACCCTGGAAAGTCTTCAGCTCCCGGAACATGTCGAGTTCAGCCCCATAACGGAATCGGTCGTGTTGGCTGCAGTATCGCACTTCGACACACAGGAGAGGGGAAGCGACGGTATCCCCCAGGTTATTATCTCAAAAGCGCTGCCAGTTCTCGCTCCTCTATTATGCCACATTTTCAACCTTTCTCTGAACGAGGCCCGTTTCCCTTCTGCCTGGAAATTGTCACTGGTGCGTGCACTCAACAAAGTCAGTTCACCAACAGCCCTGACTGACTACCGTCCGATTTCACTTCTCTGCTTTCGCTTCAAGGCCCTGGAGTGGCTGGTGCATAAGCAAGTCTCACAATACCTTGAATCAAGGCTCTTACTAGACAATTATCAGACAGGCTTCCGCACTGGCCACAGCACTCAGTCTAGCCTAATTAAGCTGATGATGTCAGGGTCGGTATAAACAAAAAGAAAGTAACACTCCTTCTTCTCTTTGATTTTAGCAAGGGGTTTGACACTCTATGTCACGTCCGGCTCCTGAGGAAGCTAACCACTTTTGGCTTCTCTAAGCAGGTTATCAGCTGGTTTGCCTCCTATCACACTGGGAGAAAGCAGGCCGTCGTTGGTGACAGTAGCGAGCGTTCATCTTCGCAGCGTCTTAACATCGGCGTCCCGCAGGGCTCCGTCTTAGGTCTCCTGCTGTTCGCTTTGCACATCAACGACATCGGTTTCTGCCTAGACTCCGATGTTTCCCATCTTATTTACGCGGATGACCTGCAAATCTACAGTCATTGCGACCTCGAGGAGCTCGATTTTTTATCAGACAAGATGAGAGGATCGACGCCGTGTGCAAAAACACGGTTAGGCGATCGCGGAAACAGCACCGCGGCGATCGTCTTCTTTCTCGGCTCCAACACGAAGCAGCAACAACGCGAGAGCAGCCTGCCGAGCTGTAATACCTTTGCCGGGCGGGTCACTGACTACCAGGCGCCTGCCTCACCGGAGCAGCGGAAGGATTGTCAGCAGCGCCCGAACGCATCTGTCGGACGGGTCGCCGACTCGCAGGCGCCCGCTTCGCTCACATCAGCGTAGATAGATGTCGATAGATCTGCACTGGACCCTGCAATCTTGTAGAAGAATAGAGCAAAGGATGCTCCACTGAGAGGCACCAGCCTACTCGGTGTCTCAAATATTTTAATTCCTGTGAGTACGATGGAGCTTTTCTTTCAGCGGTTTGACATGCTCCAGGATCAGCTTGATGGACTGAGGGCTCTCGTGAGCAGGGGTTCGGTACAACATGGTGCTCCTAGACAAAAATATTATTCTTAGGGACGAGTTGCAACAGACTAAAGAAATACTTGAAAAGATCCATCGTGCTGGCCAGGACCTTGACACGGGCTCGTTGCCGTTTTCGGACTGCAATCCGTTGCTTGCTTTGAGTAATGTTGAGCGTAAAGCCACTGAGGTAACAGGAAAATGCAAATGCTCCTTTCCTCGGATGGCACCTACTGGCGAGGACACAGGATCGGGAGGAGGCGTTGCTGAGGGGTGCGAGGTCATAATACACGGACTCATTCAGAATATTGATAACATCAACGAGAAAATCTCGGGCGCAGCTATCTTCGCACTGCTCAGCACCGTTCTTCCCGCCCTACAGATAAGCGACGTCGCCAGTACTTGTATACTGCGCCAGCGTAGACTAGACAAGGCTTAGAGCGATAACACGATCGCGGTAAATTCAGCGACGCGTCGAGGTATGCTGCCATCAATCGTCGTCAAGCTTGCGATCCTGGGCCTGGTCAGGGAAATCATGCGAGCGAAAAGCCCGCTAGCTAACAACTACCTGACGACAAACGACATCAAGCCTGGGGCTGTAGACCCAGGCTTGATGTCAGGAGACTGCTGCCTGCTTGACCGGATATAAAGTCTATTTAAATGAAATGCTGTCCCAGGATAAGTTCTCCTTGTTTAAAAATTTGAGGCCAATTGCACAGAGACTGGGCTTCAAATATGTCTGGCTTGCGGGTGGCAGGTTCTTGGCTAAGCGTAGGGGGGGGGGGGGCGAGAGCGCGCACGTGTTTGCATCTGCTGCCAATTTGCAGGCTATTCTCACGGCGTGTCAAGCCGGCTCGAAACAACCTCGATTACCAAATACACGCATGACTGTCACTGAAAAGGACGAAATCTCTGACGCTACTTCAAGTAACAGACCTGAGTCGGACCTGACAAGCAAATCGATGCCATTACTGACGACTGTATCATCTGCATCAACTTCCATACAGTTGTCATCATTATCATCATCATCATCCGCGCTCTCTATATAACTCGCGAGGCCCCCTGACAATGCGCCGGGTACTGGGAGTGGCTTGAGGACGGGTTTTCTGAATGTGAATTCGCTCAGGGCTCGCATTGAGATCGTCCATAATTTTTTGGCAGAGCGCCCCTCGTTTGACATCTTTGGTTTTGCGGAAACACGGCTGTGTCTGATTGTGGATGATAGCCTAGTTAGCATCGGGGAATTTTCCATAATTAGGCAGGATCGAAATGTAAACGGAGGTGGCATCGCCTTGTTTGTGCGCAACGGATTGAAAATCAAAAAGTTTGCTTCATCTGATACTATGGGTCTAGGAAAACATGGAATCCCAGAGAACCTTTTTCGTAGCGTAAAAAGGGGCGACTCACCTCCGTTACTACTCGGAGTTATATACAGGCCCCCGAAAATTCCGATGCAAAAGAACTCAGACCTTTTTGATGAATTGCGGGACTTATGCGGCGAATTTAGACATAAGATCATAATGGGTTATTTGAACTCGGATTTACTATCTGACGTAGACGACGCTGAAATGATGACCGACGAAAACGACAACGACTCTAAGAATGAGTGGCTGCTTAGTTTCGGCAAGCATTGTGTCATAGATGTCTCGCTCGACATCTACGCTCCCACTCCTACGAGTGATACTTTCTCGTACCGGGATTACAAGTGCATAGACACAACTAGTCTTGTCGACCTATTGTCTTGTTGTGACTGGACGGCCATGAATTCCATCGCAACCGATCTTGAGGGCGCTTTATGCGTTCTTAATAATGATATAAAATTAGAAATTGATGAATTGGCGCCTTTGAAAACGGTTTGCTCACGTAGGAAATATGCTCCTTGGTCTGGACTAGAGTACGACGCTGTGCCTCCCAACACAGGTGCGCAACACCTAGAGCCTCGCATGCGCTAGGATTTTTCTTGTTTCATGGGATTTGACGCGATCGTCACGTTTGGGAGAACGCTAGGAAGAGGGAAAAATAAATCACACATTGGTTAACACTTTATTGCACTTATATTTCGCCCAGCCGTTCCCTACAACGCGGTGGCAATGATGCCTCCCGCGCACAATGTAGCCACGCAGGGCTTGTGTTGGCACGCTCACGCACGAGCCGCACTTGTGCAGCAGACGGCAGGCCTCAGGCCCAGGTCCAGTCCGTTGACGGTTGGCTCTCTCTGTCTCTCTCTCTCTCTCTCTCTCTCTCTCTCTCTCTCTCTCTCTCTCTCTCTCTCTTCCTGATGCGCGTGCGGGCTATACCTCTCGCTTGTGGCAAGCCCAACCTGCTGCTGCCGTGAAGCTAGGGTTTTCTCGATCGCGCTCTCTCGCACACACGCGCGTCTCCTCGCACTGCTCTCTCTCGCTCTCTCTATCGCGTGCGCTGGCTAGGCGCCTCGCGCAGAAGACGTCTAGGTGTGCGCCCGCACCGCACACCACTCTCTCGTCTCACTCACTCTTCTCTCTCACACTCACGGCTCTCTCTCTCTCTCTCGCTTACTCGCTCTCTTCTCTCGGCTTCCGGTGGACGTCCGTCGGTGCTCCCGTCGATGTCTCCTGGACTCCTCCTGGACCCAATGGCAGCTGGCGGCATCAGCTCTCCCACGCCGATGTTGCTGGCTGCTCTGGTCCTCCGGATGATGGTGGCGGAGTGGCTGGCTTCCCTCCTCTCGTCTGGATGGTCGCTGGCTCGTCCGGGCACCTGTAACACACGCGCACTCTCGCACACTCTTGGGAGACTCTCCCAATCTCCTCTAGTCGTCGACCTCGGATCGACAAGCAGAGGAGGACGCACTAAACTCTCACAAACGTCGACATGCTCCGTCGACAGTCGTGAGAGAACTCCCTGATTTCCCCGCTCGTTCTCGCGCTCACTCTCCTCTCGTGCTCGTCGGGCCCGCGCTTCTTGCTGGCTCCCGATTGGCTGACAGTCCGCGCGGATAGCAAGCCGCGCATCGGCGCCCGTTGATTGGCTCGCGACATGCGGAGGACCTATCAGCGCGCGCGCCGACGAGGCTCGCTCTCGCGCCAACGATGCTCACGTTCGCGCCGACGATGACGGTTAGCTAGCCCGTTCCCCGAACTAGAGGACAGGCCGGCGCCGACAACAACACGTCGACTCGATTGTTTCTTCCGCCCACTCAGGGCTTGGCCGCATCGAACGAGATTCCTGGTTTCGACGCGGCTGCGACGTTTGCAACGTCGCAAGAGCTGATGCTTCTCATGGATAAACGTAATGCTACACTCAGGCGCTATGAGCGCACGGTGAGGTCCTTCGACTCACAAACAAGGTCGACATACGTTCTGCTCAAGAGTGTGAGTTCTTCCTTCGCCAACAACTATCAGACGCCCTTGATGAAAATAGAAATATATAATGCGTCATCTCGGCCTCCTGCCTGGGAGTAAGGAGAAGGAGTTTTTTGGTTTTACGCCAGGGTGCTGAACGAACACTTCGCGGGAGTATCGGTATCACCCCTTGAAAATATAGACAATGCAACGGACACTATTTTACTGGCAAGCGAAGAGGGCTTTACTTTTAGCCCTGTTAGTATGAGTGACGTCGTCTTTGCTACATCACATTTTTCCTCGCAAGCGAGGGGTGTCGATGGTATTACATGCGGGGTTGTCGTCAAGGCCCTCTCAATTATTGGCGAATTTATTCTTAATATATTTACCAGTTGATCGCGCTAAGAAAGACCAGCGCTCCTTCCAATGTTAAGGACTTTCGTCCAATTGCATTACTCTGCTTCCTCTCAAAAGTACTCGAGAAGATCGCGCACACCCAGATCACGGAGTATCTCAATAAAAATAATATAATCCACCCCTTCCAGGCCGGTTTCCGAAAACACCACAGTACACAAACAGCGTTATAAAAATTGACTGAGGACATATGCATGGCAATTGTCAAAAAGAAGGTGAGACGCTTATGCTGCTGTTTGACTTCAGCAAGGCCTTTGTCACCATCTCACCTTCCAAATTACTATCTAAGCTGAGGCAGCTGGAGTTCTCTAGGCTCTCCTGTGGATTAAATCATATTTACAGGGGCGATCTCAGATGGTAATTTCGAATAAAAACGGAACTTCAGATTGGCTTGAAACCAATCTGGGAGTTCCACAGGGTTCTGTCCTGGGACCCTTGCTGTTCAGCCTCTATGTCAACGACCTGCAAATATACTCCACAGCAACACAATTAAACGTCGTGATAAGACGGCGTGGCTCGACTGGTAGAAGCGGCGCGGCTGGTTTCCGGCTGGGCGGAGAGCTCTGGTCTGCGACTCAACTCCGGCAAAACCAAGTCTATATTTTTCGGGTCCATGAAGAAAGTTCAAAAAAATGAATCAGGGGTGCACCACTGAGACTCTCCGCAGAAGGCTAGTTGAGACACTTATATAACTGCACATCGACTACTGTGCTGTGACTATCCTTGATGCGTCTAACGAACAACGAATACGGATACAGAGATTGAGCAATTCGCGTCTGAGATTCATCTTCGGGGTTAGGAGGGATAAACACATCAGTCCTTACCGGAGGCATCTAGAATGGCTTTGCACCGATTCCAGAAGGCTCTACTTTGAGGCTATTCTATTATACAAAATAACCCGGATCGGTAAACCTTCGCATCTGGCCTCGTTGTTCAATAAACACAAGCCGAGACCCTCCGGTAGGAGAGTTCCCGTGAGTACCGTGAGTACTGAAACCAGGGCTAGGGCCTTCCAGGTCCAGGGTGCTCGGTTCTGGAACTCTCTCCCTTCTAATCTGCGAAACCTGCCATTTCTCGGCTTCTTCAAGGGGGCACTACGGCGGCACCTGCCATCCACTGAATCGTGACGACTCTGAGCCCTCCGACGCTGCATTTTTTATATTAATCTAGTTTTAATCTATTCAGACTCGGCCCTAGGCCGTAAAAAATTCTTCCAGTATTACGTATATTTTGGAATTCAAACATCCAATACAGATAGGTCTTTGACCAAATCTTAAATGTACAACGTAATATTAGAAAAGTTTAATGTGATAATTAAATTTGACGAATTGTGATTTTATGTGATTTTATGTGTCAATAATTTTTATATATTTGTTAGACTATAGGCGACACAGTCTTTGTGATCTTTATTGTATTATTTTTTGCTTTACCAAATAAATACCTATCTATCTTGCGACGTTGCAAACGTCGCAGCCGCGTCGAGACGAGGAACCTCGTTCGATGCGGCCAAGCCCTGAGTGCGCGGAAGAAACAAGCGAGTCGACGTGTTGTTGTCGGCGCCGGCCTGTCCTCAAGTTCGGGGAACGCGCTAGCTAACCGTCATCGTCGACGCGAAAGTGAGCATCGTTGGCGCGAGAGCGAGCCTCGTCGGCGCGAGCGCTGAAAGGTCCTCCGCATGTCGCGAGCCAATCAGCGGGCGCCGATGCGCGGCTTGCTATCCGCGCGGACTGGCAGCCAATCGGGAGCCAGCAAGAAGCGCGGGCCCGACGAGCACGAGACGAGAGCGAGCGCGAGAACGAGCGGAAAATTGGAGAGTTCTCTCACGACTGTCGACGGAGCACGTCGACGTTTGTGAGAGTTGAGTGCGTTCTCCTCTGCTTGTCGACCCGAGGTCGACGAATAGAGGAGATTGGGAGAGTCTCCCAAGAGTGCGAGAGTGCGCGTGTGTTTTAGGTGCAGCGCGTTGGCACTAGGAAGTGTCAACGCCCGGACGAGCCAGCGACCATCCTGACGAGAGGGAGGAGGCCGGCCAGTCCGCCACCAACATCCAAAGGACGAGAGCAGCCAGCAACATCGGCGTGGGAGAGCCGAAGCCGCCAGCCGCCATCAGGTCCGGGAGGAGTCCTGGAGACGACGACGGGAGCACCGACGGACGTCTACCGGAAGCCGAGAGAAGAGAGCGAGTAAGCGAGAGAGAGAGAGAGAGAGAGAGAGAGAGAGAGAGAGAGAGAGAGAGAGAGCGAGAGAGAGAGAGTGAGTGAGAGAGAGAGTGAGTGAGACGAGAGAGTGGTGTGCGGTGCGGGCGCACACCTCGACGTCATCCACGCGA
>QLSS01000116.1:122258-145771 GCA_024372645.1 Trichomalopsis sarcophagae
GAGAGTGGTGTGCGGTGCGGGCGCACACCTCGACGTCATCCACGCGAGGCGTCGAGCCAGCGTGCGCGAGAGTGAGAGAGAGAGAGAGAGAGAGAGAGAGAGAGAGAGAGAGAGAGAGAGAGCCAACCGTCAACGGACTGGACCTGGGCCTAAGGCCTGCCGTCTGCTGCACGAGTGCGGCTCGTGCGTGAGTGCGCCAACAGAAGCCCTGCGTGGCTACATTGTGCGCGGGAGGCGTCATTGCCACCGCGTTGTAGGGAAGGGCTGGGCGAAATATAAGAGCAATAAAGTGATAACCGTTGTGTGATTCTTTTCCCCTCTCCCTAGCGTTCTCCCAAACGTGACGGTCGCGTCAAATCCCACGAAACAAGAAAAATCCTAGCGCATGCGAGGCGTTAGGTGTTGCGCACCTGTGTTGGGAGGCACAGCGTCGCAATCTCTCTCTCTCTCTCTCTCTTTCATTCGCTTGCTGCTAGTACAATTTCGGACCCGAAGTTTGAGCTTTTGATGCTGTCTATCTGTGCGTGTAAGGCGAGCTTCCTTCATGCGTCTTTTATGCACTTGCACTTTTAATAGAGACGTGCGCCCTCGAGATTACATCATTTTTTTATACTCTTGACGTTTTTCCGCTCTTTCTCTCTTGTGAGTTGTTGTATGTTTAGATGTAAAATAATCCGTCGATTTTCCGCCCTCGAACTTTTCGAGTTGTATACCGGAGCTTCTGTATAATAGAGATTTTGCATGCGTCACTGGCAGATAAAATTCAATCACGTGATACCTGTATTTCCCCAGATATCGAGATTAGAAGATATCAAAATTTTGTTGGCTCGCGATATCGGGCTAGATGGACCTTTTTGTGCTTAATTCAGGGGATCCGCCAGACCTAAAAATTCGCTTTGTATCGCAAGGATTCGAATGCTCGTGTGCACTTCCCGACCGACCCACCAGGACTAGTTATTCGTGTTTTTTTTTTTTTTTGCATGTATTGGAATGCAAGTGTGCACTTTCCGGGCGACATACTGGGCCTAGATATTTGTATTTTTTCGCAAAGAATCGAATGCGATTAATAAGAAAACAGGGAGCCTCGATCGCGTTAAAAGTTACAATAGTTTTTTCAAACATCGAAATTTTTACAAGTCGCATTATCGGGATACATAATGGGCCCCTTTGTGCACTTTCTGGGTGACCCACTGAGCCTAGACAGTTGTGTTTTTTTGCAAGAATGCCGGTGCTTAGAACAGGGTAACTTGATTGGTTCTTACTCTATAAAGGATTTTCCGTAAATCAAAATTTTGCTGGTTTTGTTAATCAGGCTGGATGGACCGCTTTGTGCTCGATTCGGAGGATCCGCCAGGCCTAGAAATTCGCTTTTTTTTTGCAAGGGATAGAATGAATCTGTGCACTTTCCGTGTGACCTACCCTACCTTGAAATTCATGTTTTTTTTGCAAGGATTCTAATGCAAGTGTGGATTTTCCAAGAGACCCACCAGGCCTAGAAAAATGTGTTTTTCGCAAGTAATCAAATGCCAGTGATTAGAACAGGGTACTTCGATCAGTTGGTACGCAGTAAAGGGCTTTCTGTATGTCAAGATTTTTACGGTTCGGGTATGCGGGCTGGATGGATCTCTTCGTGCGGTTACTCTCCGAGTGTGTTCAAAATAGTCCTTTTATTATTCTTTTATTATTAATAATTGTTTGTTATAAGCTCTTGATATTGATTAAAAAAGTGTTATAGGTTATTATGTATAAGTAGTCAGAAATCGTACTTATTTTAAAAGGAATTGGAAATTATTTTAATTCTAAAAGTCAATGAAATGATAACCATATACTTGTATTCAACGTTATTTCAAAATTTTACTTGAAATTTAATATGCAATCTACAGTTAATTTTTAAAAATTGTCTAATATTCAACCTATTGATAGACATAAAGAATATATTTAAATACTTTTGCTTCCTCCTAGAGGAAGCTTTGTAATAGTAAAATTTTGAGTTTTGTCAAAACTTCTAGAAAATACTTTTTGGTGTGTTAGAAGTTCAAATCATGTGTTTTTAGAAAATGTCCGTATGGATGTGTTTTTGTTTTTTTTATAGGAGAGAGAGCTTTGAGGGAGATAATTCTAGCTCCGAGCCACCGTGTGTTGGATTCTTACCAACTAAAACCCTTCGTCCTGCGACCGGATATAGCGTCCAATCGCAACCAGAATCTTCTCCGCTCTTCTTACCGATTAGTCGGTGAGGAGGGCCAAGCTCCATCATCAGTGCCTTTTTCCCCCGTGGTACCACAGTCAAGTATTACTTCGCGGCGGAACATAGGGCTATTGCCCTCTTCTTCTTGATGTGATTGTAATTCCTTAATCGTCAATATAACTAGTAAAGTTCACTATCGTACTATCGTGCTCATCTTCTTTAGCGTCTGCTGTCTACTTCTTACCGCATCGTCCGGTCGTCAGCTTCTTGCAGCATCTCTCGTCTTCTTCTTCTTTTTACTTTATTACATGTCACTTTCTTGAGGATGAGTCTGTAGTTACTAACCACGTGCCAGCCCTCAGCGGACGTGAGCATAGCTACCATAATAGACTCAGAAGCTGCTCTGGGCTGAGGGTAGCGTTCGAACTCTTCACGCTCCTGCTGATAACGCGAGCAGTAACAAAAAACGTGCTCTGCATCCTCACTCGTGCCCAGACATGCTGGGCAGTCTGGACAGTCTTCTAAATTAAATTTATATAGGTATGCTCGAAAGCATCCATGTCCCGTCAAAAATTGCGTGAGGTAACAGTTGACTTCCCCCTGTCTTCTTTTGATCCAATCATCAATATTTGGAATAAGTCGGTGCGTCCAGCGCACTTTCAGGCTAATGTCCCATCTTTCCTGCCACTCAGCTACTGTTTATTCCCTGGCAGAGTTCCAGATTTTCGCCTTCGTTCTATCACTGTTCTCCTGTTTTGCCATGTATATGGCCTTTCTCTCTAGTGCTAAGAGGTCGATGGGTGACATGCTTGTCACGACACTTATTGCATCATCCGATACCGTGCGATAAGCAGACGCTACTCTTAGTGCACTCTGTCTATACACGCATGACAGGTTCCGCGCACAGGCTTTTACTGCCATTGCATCTGCCCAAATTGGTGCCCCGTACAACAAAATCGATGTACTGACACTTGCTTGCAACAGCTTCTTTTTCTTCTGCGTAGCTCCACCGACGTTCGGCATGAGCCGAGATAGAGCAGCAGTCGTTCTTGACGCTTTTCCCTAGCTAACTCTAGATGCTGTTTAAACTCAGCTTTTCGTCTATAGTAACGCCTAAATACTTGATAGTCGATTTAGAGGTTACCTCATGGCTATCTATCGTTAGGGCGATCGTCTCCATTTTCTTCCTGCGAGATATCAAGATCGCCTCTGTCTTGTGTCCAGCGAGTTCAAGTCCCGCTTTTCTCAGCCACCTCTGGATAGTGATTATTGCTTCATTAGTAATTTCAGCGATGTGTTCTTTTTCCTTCCCTACTGCTACAAGAGCTATGTCATCTGCGAATCCTACGACCATAGCCTCCCGTGGGAGTTGTTGTCTCAGTACTCCGGCGTACATAATGTTCCACAGTGGCGGGCCCAGTACTGATCCCTGTGGAACACCTCCCGTGACCTTGTAGGTTTCAGTGCCGCATTCCGTTTCGTACAGTAGGATTCTGTCCTTCAGATAGACGGCCATCATCCTCCTGATGTAGGTGGGCACCTTTAGCTTTTCAAGCGCTTCATGGATCTTCGTCCAATTTGCAGTGTTGAATGCATTTTTGACATCCAAAGTAATGACTGCACAGTATATCTTTGTTCCGCCTTTCCACCGCTTTCCACTGATGGCTGATCGGGCTGTGTTTACTACTAGGCCGATCGCGTCCAGAGTAGATCGGCACTTCCGAAAGCCATACTTCAATTATACACTTCATCCTGTTGCTGATCATGCGCTCCAATATTTTCCCTTGTGTGTCCATTTTACATAATGGTCTGTACGATGTCTCCCTTCCGGGCTATTTGTTACCCTTAGGTAACAACACGAGTCGCTGCTTTTTCCAGTTTGTCGAGAATATTCCTTCTTTGAGGCATGCATTGTAGAGGCCAACAAATTCTTCAGGTTTAGCCTCGATGGCATGCTTCAGCGCTACATTTGGTATGCCATCAGGGCCTGGAGCCTTTTTGTTTCCTACCTTCTTGCATGCTGCGAGTAGTTCCTCAACTGTGATTGGAGGTATATCTTCTTCCTGCACTTCCTCTGCTATAACATAAGGTGCGTCCAGCTGACTTGGGAAAAGCGCTGTTACTACCTTCTTTAGCGCCTTTGGGCACTTTAGTGTTGGTATATAGCTTCCTTTGAGTGTCCTCATATCTGTCTTGTAGGACCTGCCCCATGGATCCTTATAGACCTCTTTTAGCAACTCCTTATGACATCTCTGCTTGCTTTTGCTGATACACTTCTTGAGGGAGCGCTTGGCTTCTTTCATTCTTCTGCTGCATTCTTCTACAGCTTCGCTTCCAATACCGGTTCGGTAAAACTTTTTCCTTGCCCGTTGCTTCAGCCTTCGTGCTCGGTGGCAGGCGGAACGCGCTGATCTGATTTTCTCGTCCCACCAATATACTGGTGCCCATCTTTGATTGGGCACTTTTCTTGGCATAACTGCGTCACAGGCTCGGGTGAGCCATTTTGTCATTTGTCCGCGTTACCAGAACTATTGGATTCCCACATTGGCTCCTTTAGATCTCTGTACTGCTTACTGATTATAGCGACATCAACCTTCTGCTCACGTACGTGCTGACAGAGAAGGTCCTGAGCTGTCACACAGTGGTTCAGGTTTAACTGTACTATCCTTATCTTCTTTGCTTTGTGGCTTTTACTGCTGCTTGATAAGCTGGGCAATCATAGCTACCTGCGGCATGGTCACTTTTCTCTACGTCGTCCTTTCCTCTGCAGAGAATGCAGCTGGGCTGGCTTGTGTAGCTTTTCGCTACATGCCCCACTGAGCCGCATTTGTAGCAGCAGCGGCTTCTGTCATGCTGCTCTATGCAGTTTGTAGCGGTATGGTCGAAGCCCAGGCATTTATAGCACCTGAGCGGGCGGGTATCTCGCTTTATTGCTCTTATTCGGCAGATGACTCACCCTATCTTTATCTTCTCACCCTTGATAAACTTCTGAGCTATCTGGGATGGTAGATGTACTACTGCTTTCTTCATGTCTCCGTAGGCTTTACGAAGTCACTTAACAGCCGTGAGTTCAAATCTATGTCCTTCCTCGTTATTTTTGTGCAGTGAGTCCACTATGTCCTCCTTAGTGGTCAGCATGTCCAGATCTTTAATCTCTAAGGCCTGTTCATAATGCAGAGCCCTGATTGTGGCAGTCTCCACGAGCACTGCTTTCACCGCTTCCTGAAGCTCCGTTGTTTCCACCTCCTTGAAAAGTCGTACCTCCAGTAGTAGATCTCTTGCTGCCGTTTTGCGTATTCTATGTACGCTGTTTCCTAGCTTTTCTAGACTAGGTTCTGCCTTCATTTTCTTTAGGATTTCGGCGTAGCTTTTGCCACCCTCAGCCTTGATGACTAAGGCGTCAGGTCTAGGGGGTCTTGCTCTTGCCACCCTACTTTTCTTTGTTACCGTTTTGGTCTTGGCCACGAGCATCAGTGTTATCCGTCCTGTTTACCCTTTTTTCTTTTTTCTTTGCCTTCCTTGTCCCCACCTCTTGCCATGAGTCTTTCTCCTTCTGGTGGGCATTGTCCTTCGCTCTTCCATTTTCCCGGTTTTTATCCCGCGGAGTAGTTAGGGCTTCCTTGTCCTGCTTTCTTGCGTCTCTCACAAGACTCGGGGTTGTCTGTGGACTCAGGTTGTCATTCACAAGGCATTGCCAGTACTCGCTCCTCTACTTTGTCATATTTTTAACCTGTCATTGAGCGAGTGGCTAGGGCATAGGCAGATTTCCGAATACCTTGAGTTAAGACTCTTCATTGACGATTTTCAGACGGATTTCCGCACTAGACACAGTACGCAGTCTGGCTTGATTAAGACTGTCAGGCGTGGCATAAACAGTAAGAAGGTAACACTTTTTATTCCTTTTGACTTCAGCAAGGCGTTTGACACCGCGTGTCACGTCAAGCTCCTTAGAAAGCTGTCCTCTTTATGCTTCTCTAAGCAAGTCATCCAGTGGCTTGCATCTTACCTCACCCGTAGAAAACAAGTCGTCATTGGCGACAACAACGTGCTTTCCACCCCTCGTTCCCTGAATATGGGTCTGTTTTAGGTACCCTGTTGTTTATGTTGTATATCAATGACATCAGTTTCTGCCTAGACTCTGATGATGTATCACATCTCATCTATGCGGATGACTTGCAGATCTACAGCCAATGCCACCTTGAGGAGCTCGATTCTTGTTTCGCGAAGATGAGTGCTAATGCTAATAGGATAGCGGGTTGGACTGCGCTAAATCATCTTAAGCTAAATGTTCTCAAAACCAAAGCGATTGTCCTGGGTTCCCCCTACTACATAAATGCTTTACCACCTGCAGCTAATACCTCTATGAATATAGGGGGAGCTCGGGTCGGCTACGAATCATCTGTGCACAGTCTAGGGGTGGTGCTTGATTCTAAATTAACCTGGAAAGAGCATGTCACACAGTTGTGTAAGCGTACTCACTCTCTAATGTATAGACTTTACTTCTTCAGAAAGAGCACCACTCATAATCTGCGCAAACATCTCGTGTATAGACTCAATAATAGACTATTGCTCGGTAGTATACTGTGACCCAACACAAGAACTGGACACTAAACTGCAGAGATTAGTGAACACGGGAATCCGTTACATCTATGGTGTAAGAAGGGACGAGCACATCACCCCTCACAGACGCGAGTTGCAGTGGCTTACCAGCGCCGGACGTAGGAAGTACTTTATGGCTTGCTTTCTAAAAAAACTTTTTAACACAGCGGTACCATCATACATCGCTGCCTATTTTGACTTACATGTCGCACATCATCCTGTCAGGGGTGAGGTGACACCTCTGGACTTCCCAACCTTCGTCACAGAGACGCTCAGGAACTCGTACCATATAAGCGCCTCATACCTATGGAATACACTACCCTCACAGCTCCGCGACAATAGATCCATTACACATTTCAAGAAACAAGCCAGACACTACTTTTTCCTTGAAAACACATAGCTTATTATCTTCACAATCATCTCAGTCTCACCTCACTCAACATCATAATTTATTAGTTTACTACATATCTATTTTTTTATAATATTTTGTACAACACATTGTACAGCAAAATAAATAAATCTAATCTAATCTAATCTCTCTCCCCCAACTCACGCTTTCACACCATCACGGCACGCTATTCAAATAAACAGGGCTCAGCCGGAGTAAGCCCGACTTACAACTTGCAAACGACGCTGTCTTCCGGCGGCTTCCGACTGAGTCCCGGCGCAGACTTCCCGTCTTCTTCCCCGTCTGTTTCCTCTACACTCTTCCGGTCCAGGATTGGTCCTGCGCCGCCCTCTTTACGGTCCTCGTCGCCCTGGCCTGGTCTGGATTCGGGATGGTTGTCTTCTTCCTCCTCGCCTCTTCACTCTCCCTCACACTCCCACATGCACTCACTCTCTCTCGACTCTTCGTCTTGCACACAAGAACGCGCTCTCCCGAAGCATTCATGACTTCAACAACCTCGAATTCACGATGCAACAACGAAAGCTTGTGTGACGGGAGGACACAATGTTAAGTTAGTTTGATGAATTTTTTATTTTATAAACCTATTATATTCGGAATATGTTTTTTTTTTATAAAAAATAGAAAATGTTATCCGCTCTATCACGTCGATTTTTTTGAATCGATAAATCCAATTATCAGTTATTTTGTTAGCTAAACTTATTATTTATATTATATTTTGATTAATTTATAGCATTTATACAATCTTGTGTATTGTATCCAGGTGCATGAGGTCGCTGATGACAAGATCTTGATGATACGCTCCATAGCTTTTGGTGTCTAGAATCAGTTTTATAACTTAGACAATGAAAGCTACGGAGAGCCCTACCTCCATCGCGACGCTGTCGACAGCATGTACCTGGACAGTAAACATAACTGATTTAAACATTTTTGCACTAGAAGTACGGTGCACACTGCATGACTTTGTTATCGGTCTCCCTAGACCGCATTCATGGCAGATATTGATACATGGATATAAAAGTCTACAGTGCGCAATATATTTAGACAGCCTCGTCATCGAAGACCCTTGGCACCTATAGACACCGAGCGTGATCGGCTACCCCGAAACAATATTTGCATGTATGCACGCAAAGTCACGAAATCCACTTCCTGGGCCCCGTAATCAGAGACCCCGAACACTAAGAAAGTTTTTGCGATACCCAACTGTATTACATATAATAGCTTGTGCGGCCAACTTCACGGCCCTACAACACTGGAGAAAAAAGCAAAGATAATGTTTCGAGCATCGTGATATATAAACTCGCTTGTTATGAATGAACAGTAACGATAAGCATTTTTCCTGTATCATGAAAAATCCGAACACAAATATAGAAGTAAATAGTGTCACGGGCGCCGCGGCTTCGTCTGCTTCTCAAACTCGCTTTCGTGGCGCTACCGCACCAGTTGATCATCAAACTTTATTAAAACATTCCAAATCCGTGCTACAACGCATCCCAAAGACACGTATGTAATTTCTATTATTTTTATCCCTGGAAAAAAGCACTTATTTAAAATGGCCGTAAAGGCAAAAACTGGCTAAGTAAAATGTAAAAAAACTGAATATTTTAAATTTCCTAAAAGTAGCGATATCTTGTACATTTTTTATGGGTGAGAATTGTATTTCATGAAAATATCAATAAATCAATTAATTTTTCGGATTCAAGATACAAAATCATTAATGTTTAGGCGTAAATTGAATCATTTGAATATTTCAAACATATGGCGAAGCTCGTAGGGCTTGTGTGAAAGAACGTTCGAGTGGCTCAGTTGGCTAAGGCGCACGGCCATACTTATTTGGTCTCATGCAGGGTGTGGGTTCAAGTTCCCGGTCAGACAGAATTTTTTCTGATGCAAAAATTATTCTATTCTTTCCTTTAAACTAAAAACTGAATCCAAGCCTGCTAGCTACCATTTTTTAATTCCAACCTCAAACCGTGATAAGCCACGTGTAACGCAGCTGTGTTCGACCAACTATAATGGGCAGTTTGTACTTAAAAACAAGATAAGCAGATTGAATTCTAGAACTGCCCAGTTCTTGCTAAAAACTAGCCATTAAGTGGGTTACCGATTCTACCAGGGTATAAAGAAATTTCGAATATAATACTTTTATAAAATTGAAAATAAAATAAAAATAATCGAATTAATTTTACATATAGTTAAAAATTTTATAATAACTTTTGATTATTACATTTCATTATATTTATTGTATGTTTTGATATATCTTCTATAAATGTTAATATTTAGTTCGTTCTTTGTAATTAAGTTATAACTGAAAAATAACAATTTTGATCTTACAAGCGAGCGTGAGCGAGCAAGTCTTTTGCCTAGTTCACATTGATGTTGTGATTTTGAGGTTGGAGTGGTATGCATTAAGCTAATGAATGAAATGTTATTCATCAATTCAAATTAATAAATTAATCAATTGTATGGTACTAACAAGTAACTTGTAAGTCATTCTCATAATTTTTCTATCTTTTTTAAATAAGACTCACTTCTTGTATTAGGAGCAAAATATATGATTAAGCAGCACTCAAGCAATCAATATCTCCTTGGAATTGTAAATATAATGTTTAAATAACTGGTATTCAATACGTTATTGTTACATGATATGTCAAGATATAGTTACAAAACTAAAAAAATCTACTTTTTGAAATGAAAAAACCTTTTCTTTATTCAAATTAAATTTATTTATTTAATTAACTGAATAGGAAAAATACTTTCAAATTTATTTGAAAAGTAAATCCATGCATGTAAATTGTAACCATCTATTTTTAAAAATGAATCATAATTATTATATTTAAAAAAAGTGAAATGCGTCTAGTTATTCGGTCAACGAAATAAAAATAATTCTCTCCTTTTTCATTTGATTATCATTATATTTGTGAAAAACCATTCTTTATCATTTTCATGATTCAATTAAAACTTTATTTTCATATGCCTCGTCTTGGAGCACTAGGGATAAGTAGTTGAATGGCTGACATTGCATCTGGAAAAAGAGAATGATAGTTTACTACAGGGACATAGGCAGCTGTAATTACACGACCGGCGAACCATCTCCCATGAAGAGAGTTTACAGCAGCTACTGCAGTTGCAATAGACGGGCATTTTACGTAAACATTGCCTTGAGGTGAAGCTTGATCAACATAAACATGCAATACTCCTCCATGTTTGTTACATTCTTCAATAACGTCATCTCTTATTTCCTTGACCCATAGGCTGTTATTTTCACTGAAAACAAAATATAAATAAATTTACTGAAAATTTGAATGATTTTTTATGAATTAAATTTATTATAAAAAATATGTCAAATATAAACGCTGAAAAAAATGCGGATTTCTATAATATTTGCCACAATAAAAATCGCTACCAATGCATTGGCACGTAGCTTCCTCCAAACAAACGTATTTATTGTTCCTTTGTGCTAAAATCGGCGTTTTTTTTTCGTTTTTCAAGTAAACAAATTAACGGATTTTAATTTAGTTTGTCTCATTTTGAAGATATTTCTAATACTTAAAAAAAGTATTTAACTGTTTTTTAATAGTATCAATGGTTCCAAAGTTATTGGCAAAAAACTGTTTTTCGCACTTTCTTTGATTACTTAAACAATGTTCCGTAGCCTAGAATCGCGCTCAAACTATTGTCCCAATATTCTGAAATTCTTTCGAACAACTTTCAATAATCTTTTACCTTCATTAATTTAGTTCCTAGAAAAAGTTTAATCTGACTGGACTAATAAGAGTTTGCAAGATCTTCCGACACGTTACGAAATTTTATGAAAGTTATTCGTTATTATCTGGAGAGTATATACAAAAATGAATGGTTTACATATGCTCAAAAGCGATGAAATTATTAATTTTTTAATGACGATATTATTAGAAACTAAAACACTGTGTGAATTGTACAAGTATTTTCT
Source organism: Trichomalopsis sarcophagae (assembly GCA_024372645.1). NCBI lineage: Eukaryota > Metazoa > Arthropoda > Insecta > Hymenoptera > Pteromalidae > Trichomalopsis > Trichomalopsis sarcophagae. The sequence continues at coordinate 133,404 of QLSS01000116.1, forward strand.
CGTAATGTAGCAATGTTTGTTTTGATGCTTGATTTGAGTTTTTGCTCCATCTGACGATTCTTGGCGTCCGAATCGAGCAACGTTCGGGCTTGGTCAAAACATTGCCCCCTTATTTTTAGATTGTCGTTTCAACAATTCATAATCTTCCATCTTTTAAGCGGGTTGATCCTCTTCTTATTCCAATGATGACTTACAGAATCCCATCAACGTCCTCTACCTTGACCCATCTTAGGCATCAAGCTACCGAGCAATGCTTTCAGATGTGATACCAATCACTTAACAGGACTAAGACGTACCCATCTCTTAAAATAATCCTTTCCTTTCCAATTATGACTCACTGGATCCACTCAACGTCTTCTACCTTGACCTATACCAGGTGTCAAGTTATCGAGCGGCTCTTAGAGATGCGGACTTCGATCATCACTTATAGGAAGAAAAGACTCATCTCTTTCCTGAATTTTACCGCTTTAAGCGGTAGAATTATCTTTTCTCACATTTCCTGGCTTTGGGGTCAGTTGATATCAGTCTTCAGACGAAAAGAGGGAAGTTGACATTCTGTGGAACCTCTCCTCAAGTCCCTGCTTCTTTATTCACCTTCAAGCTTACGGAAAAAATCACAGCTCACGAGGACCGTGAAAAGGGTAGTCTTCTCAATAGGTTCAATTTTGTCTAATCCGGGGTTATAAGTCTCAATCAGGTAAAATCATAATCCGGATTTTCGCCATTACTGGTTCATGTCAACAAATAATCATTTGTCAAGAAGATGTGAGCGTCGTAATTGAGAATTTATTAATTTACACCTTAATTATTAGCTTTAGTTGCGAATCTTGCTCATGACAAACGGAATGAAACCAACATCTGCAGTATTATATCTTTATTAACCAAACACATAGTGTTCTGTAAATAGCCTAAATCTGCCTTTTTAATTTTTTTATTAAGCGTATTCCTACGTCTACGTAGTTTAAAAATAATGTCAAAAGCAGCATTATTTAATGGCAAATTTAAATTACCAGCCAACTCACAATCATGTTTGTAGATTTTTAATCTAGTTACTAGCGCGATTCAACTCACTCCTAACCTCTCTCGGTTAAAATATATATCGCAAGAGTGATGAAATTCAAGTTTTGTTAAGGTCTAATTTCCTAATGTCAATTCCTAACAGGGGGCGAGTAAAAATTTTAAATAATAACGATTTGAAACACGAAAACAACGCATTGATTTATAACGAAAGGTACAATTTTGAAAATGAAAATATTAAAAAACTATGACAGTCAAACAAATTTTTTTAATTCTAAATTTAAAACGAAAATACTCTAAATTCTTGTTACTGTATTGTCACGTGTGAATACTCACACGTGTATAGCGTTGCTAGTTATAATGCAATCGATGCATAAGTCGCCAAATCCGCGCATAGCAAAAGCTCGGACTCACCCCGAAGCCCGTTTCTTTCGACTCAGCATAACCTCCCTTCCACGATTTCGGATAACCGCGCGGGTAGGAATTACGCCACCCGAGGATTCTATAAAAGGGGGTGCATGCGGACGCTCGCCCCGATTCCGCCACCCATGATCCAGCATTAGACAGGTATTTTTTGACTCGGAGACGACAGATAGGATCGTACACTTAGAGCGCACATTCTCTGAGATCACCTTAAATACGCGTTCTCTCTTTCATACAATCAGTTCATTGTGAATCACGATTAATAAACAGACACATTCACCGATAATCTCTCGTGTTCGTTCATTACCCCGGTAATTTCGCAGCAACCGTGAACTTAACACCTCACGGAGAACAAAACCATCGACCATCACACGTAACAGTATATTTCCTGATATTTCAATTTAAAATTTTCGTTTTAGAAATTGTTTAATTTCATTATTAGTGTTTTTTTTTTTTGCCTTTCATGATTTAATTTTTTGGAATTTTACATTTTTTATTAATTTTTGCCGCCAAGTTAAATTGATTATTCAATCACTGATTTTCATGAATATGAAGACGCTAAAATTTTAGTAAACAAATAGAAACATATGATGTTACATTCTTATCTAGTAAGCAACGTGAATTTTTTATAATATTAAAAAAGTTATCTATGCATATTGTTATTTATCACTGGCGAGAACATTGACGTGATTTTATTATGTATTAAAATTTTATAGTTTTCTACGTCAATTCGTCACTGTCGATGTAACATTCATTTAAAAAAGAGGTAAGAAAATGTATACTACAAATCACTTGAACCAATTAATTAGTGCAGAAATACCTGATCAAAATGAGAATAAACAATAGATTATTTGCTGTTGCACAACAATCTATAATATATTAATGATACTATAAATGTACTTATTTTAAAAGGAATTAGAAATTATTCTAATTCTAAAAGACAATTAAATAATAACCATATACCAACGCCTGAGAGGCACAACCGCGTATTCTGCGAGTCGCTTCGGGAACGACGAATCTCCCAAGCCGCTTCGAGTACGACGAATCCGATGCCGTGCGGGATAAATACGCGGGTACGGTGTGTACCGGAAAAGAAGAAACAAAGAACGCGGGATTCGGACGAAAAGTTGAGTAATGATCAGTGAGCTGCGGATTTACGGCAAATTTTGTTTAGAGTTTTGTAATAGCTTTACAAGCTTGTTGGTGAGTATTATGGAACTGGTGCTGTTTTTAATCTTCGTAATTTATGCAACTCTGCGAGCTTGCAGTGAATATTTTCAATCACAAATGCAAAAAATCGCTGCCAATTCATTGGCACGTAGCTTCCTCTAACTAAATTTATAGTTCCGATAGATAAAATATTATTTAAATATACAATGTTAGTGCTTTTTTAAATATTTTCAATCTCGATTATTTTGCCGAAGGAGCAATTAAAAATAATACAAAATATTGTGGATCTGAATAAGTTGGAATGCGTTTAGGCAAGCCATCTGCGCAAGGATTGGCAGTGCTCATGTACTATATGTCATACTGATGTATATATATATATATATATATATATATATATATATATATATATTTATATTTATATATTGAAAGTTAACTTTGATTTTTTAAATGGAAACCCTATTTTTTTATAGCGGCAATAGAAAGAGCGGAAAATTTTACGTTCAAAACAATGGTCTTCCATTGGAAAACGATCGCTTTTCAATGTCATTCCAAAGTTAACTTTGATTTTTCCTGTAAGAATCCTACTTCGTAATTACGGAAATAAAAAAAGCGGAAAATTTTACTTTTAGAGTGATATGTTGTGTTTGTACTTCAAAGGGAATTTTAATCGCTATCGATACAGATTTGATGTTCAGGACCCACAACTTAATCTGTAGAATTTACATTAAAGTAATGAATCACGACCTTTGACTCTTATTTAACGTCGTTTTTTTTTTTTGTATAAAAGTCGACCATTGCCTCTTCAAATGTTTTCTTCATTTACCTTCGGCATTAGCGTAGCCCGGCATACATCACGGGAGGGTTGCACAATAGGATTTTGTACGCCATTTAGCCCTGAAAAGGGCTGATTGTTAGTTAATTATCTATTTAGGTGTTCAAGGCAATAAATGCTCAAAAGTAGCTCCACCGACTTGCAGGCACAGTTGAAGTCTTTGTTGGAAATGTTCTATAGTTCGTATCAAAACATTACGGGGGATATTAGCACAGGCATTTTAAATCCTCATTCTCATATCGTTAGCAGTAGTTGGTCTTTCTCTATAAACTGTATCTTTGAGGTATCCCTACAAATAATCTAATGGAGTTAAATCAAATGACCTTGGAGTCCATGCAATTGGACCACCCACCCCTACCTATCCAACGATTTAGGAAACGATCATTCAAAAAATTCCGTACTATCCATGCAATGTGGTGGAGCTCCATCTTGTTGCAAACACATCCTATATCTTGTATTCATAGCAACATGTTCTAGTAGGATTGGAAGTTCATTTTCGATCAAAGTCAGGTAACTTTCGCTGTTTACATTACCATCAAAAAAATATGGGCCTATTAAATTTCCATAGATTATGCGACACCAAACGTTAATATTCCAACGGTGTTGATTATCAATTTGTTGCATCCAGTGCGGATTTATTGCAGACCAGTAATGGCCGTTATGTCTGTTCAGATGTCCAATGCTGTTGAAAGTAGATTCATCACTGAACATCACGAATTGGAAGACATTGGGCTCATTTTTAATTTGATTTCTTGCCCAATAACAAAATTGTACTCTCTGCTGACGATCCTGCTCATTTAAATCTTGATTCAGTGTGATATGATATGGATGATATCTGGCAAACATCAGATATCTACTACAAGTTGATCGAGGTACACCCAGTTCACGTTGAATGGTTCGTAGCGAAATATATGGATCTAAATGAACCATTGCTAAAATGGCAAGAAAACGAGGATTTTGCGTCTGGTCTTCAATATTACGTCTAATTCTTTGACGTCGAAGATGACCTCGTCGAGCTCTCAATTCGAGGAAACGAATAGTATTCGCATTTGGATGACGATGTCTTGGGAAGCGTTCACGATATAACACTGCGGATCTTCTGTAATTTCGGCGACATTCTTCCAAAACAAGAAGAATGTCAATGACGTCATTTGCTGGATAATCTGCCATTTTACCTCCATCTTTATCCAGATATTAGTTTAATGTTATAACATTGACAGTTTTGACATAAGAATACGAAGCTGCTTCGCAAAATGTAATAAAGTCAAGGATGAAATAATTTCGTATGAACGTAAATATTTATCAATGCAGCACCTGTGCAAAAAAAATGACCAAAGTGCGGAGCTTTTTCGTGTTAACGAGTTGTTAAATTAAAAAGTTAAGTTTGTATGAACTGTGCTCCTGTTTTTATTGTGACTTGATATCCACAAAATTTCCTTGAGATATTTTCATAAAGTATTAAATCAACAACACATTAATGAAATAACCAGACATTTAATAATAATTAATTTTAGGTAAATTAATGCTACTAATAGGTGCATGTTTTTATAAACTTGATATTTTAATAAATTTATTTTGATCCCTTGCTTTACAGCGTACTGAGATACCAATTAATCATTTAGCTGATATTGAATCTAAATAATACACAGCTTATTTAAAAAAATCTATTAGATCTTAAAATTCTTTTTGAAGAACAAATACAACATATCACTCTAAAAGTAAAATTTTCCGCTTTATTCATTTCCGTAATTACGAAGTAGGATTCTTACGGGAAAAATCAAAGTTAACCTTCAAATGACCTCGAAGACACTTTCAAGATCAAATCTAAGGTCACCATTCAACTTCCTCCGCAAAATTCTACAATTTTGGTCTCTAGCATTTTTTCGATTAAGGCCTTCCTTCAAGACATATTTGCGTGTATCGATTAAAATGGGACACCCTGTGTATCATTTTGATATAAATGAATAGGGAGGGACTTTAACGACGTGCAACGACACCCCTATAAGAGGAAAAAAAAGTTTTAAGAAAACTTAGTTTTTACATTTTAGTTCTTTACTTGAGAACCACTCGACGAAATTATTTAAAATTTTAAATATAGCAAATTAAATAAAGCAAATAGCTTTTGTTATGGTTAATCATCAAATAAAGTTTTAAAGCATTTGATTGCATTGTTTTAGATATATGAGGAGTCAAAAAATTTTCAAAAAAAAAAAAATTGAAACCTTGATATCTTAAGAACCATAGGGGTTTGAAAGCTGCGCAATGAACTTAACCAAGACACATAAAATATCTACTTTTTCCCGGAATCTCAAGTGCAATAAAGCCTTTTTACTTCCATAATCGAGGCACAAAAACAACTCTTTTTTTTAGTTTTTGATTTATTACTGAAAAAATAAGTTGTCAAATCACTTGAAATTGAGATTTAATGGGATATAGTTTGACTTGTGACCCATCGACATGATTTTTTTCGTGAGAATATGATGTTTAGTTTCAGAGATATAAATTTTTTTTAAAAAATCACCTTTTTCATTTTATCTGCCGAACAAAGCGGTCGATACCAAGGACCAAACGGGAAAAAGTAGGTAATTTTATTTTCTTTTAAATGTATATTAGCTGAATTGTTTGTAACGATGGGATGATTGAAAAAAACGCAAAATAGTGTTTTTTAAAAATCAGAAATTGGACATAAAATAAAAAATAAATGTTTTTCCCGAATTCAGAATCCAAAAATATACATGCATGTCAAATTTTATTGATATTCACCGAGTAGTTCCAGAAATATATGAGTGTGTGTATAAAAACGGTATACACACACACACATACACATACACACACACACATCCAAACGGACATTTTCTAAAAACACGTTATTTGAACTTCTAACACACCAAAAAGTATTTTCTAGAAGTTTTGACGAAACTCAAAATTTTACTATTACAAAGCTACCTCTAGGAGGAAGCAATACACTCGAAAAGTTAATTTATTCGAGGAAGAGTTAGCGGAGTTCGTGTCTGATTTAATTGAATTTACCGCAAACGTAGTGGGAAGCGAAGTATATGTTTGGTGGTTATAGTTTGCTGTATATAAGGCCGAACAATAATTAATCGATTTATCCTGCTGATTCGGGTCAGTAATGTAGACGACTATGTGCAATATCATTCCCTCTGTTGAGTCGTGGCATGAGGCGAAAACTCTTCGAAGTTTTAAACGTTTCTCGGTCTCGACGAGAATGAATTAGCATCTCACGGAAGTTTACTGTAGGGGAGGGAAACGGCTAATGGGAAGGAGTATATAGGACGTAGGCCAAAGTTGATGATTTTGGAATAACGCTTCGATAAAGGTGTTCTTATATGTATATCGGGAAGCTATTACATTTCAGGCATTTTTGTATAGCGATAGTACGTTTATTTGGAGTCATCAAAGATGATTATTATAAAATAATTATTTTGTCGATAGCGTGATAAGTGTTATCGACGTCAACAATCATTTGTAAAAAAAAGAAACACATTTAGAAATAGTACATATTTTAATGGCAGCCGAAGCAAATTAGTGGAGAATGATATAATCAAAGAAATTAATCAATTAAATTGATTGATAGGAGCAGAATACGCAGTAGTATGGTGCAGTAAAGTGACACTATTTTTATTGCAACCGTTTAGTAGATTATTCTTGTAAATGTTTACATATTTTTTGTAGTCTCAGTTTTATTTAAAAAATAATGATATAGCAATACTGCATTGTACAACTAACAAGTTGTAAGTAGTAGGAAAAATGCTTCGAAGCTGAAAATAGATCCGTGGAAAAAAAGTCGTGACTCTATTTTTCCTCGATTGTTTCTCGGTCAACACACGACTAGCTGTTCCATCAGGGCTAGTTAATTTCCATCTTGACTTCGAACAAGCGCATCTGGAATTCCTCTGTCTTCAGATGATCATCAACAAAAGATTTGTTAAAACTGTTTTATTAAATATGTATGTTGATAATTAAAAATTGTATTGTTTAAAACATTTTAAAACTTACTTATACTACGCATTTGCAAAATTATTTTGACTTCATCAGGTGTAGATTTTTTTCTGTGGGAAAGTTTTCCTTTTATACGCCACAAGCTCGGAAACTTTGACAATGCCAATACTTCTTCTTGCAATTATTCTTGCTTGATGAATCAAAAATTGCCTCTTTGCTTTCCCAAAATACTATAAGATCTAACTTAAAAGCATCAAAATATATAACATCAGAGCAAGAAGATCTGCAATAATTAGCTGGAGCATGATCTTTGTCAAAACACAAATTAACCAAAGAATTCGTCTTAATTCTGGGTCAGGCAAATCGTTTGCCGGTCTCAGATTCACACATGCCAAATGCAGAATTATCCATTAGGTATGCCTGAAAATTTGAAAAAAATGTAGTATCAGTAAAACATGTTTTAATAATTAGTTGACACAAATATGAGGACAGGTATATGAAGAATTGTAAAAAGTTTTCAAAATATAAAGCCTAAGGAAAAAATAGAACGTACCTACAGAATAGTATACAATGCACCTGTGTGATTTTTTATCGATACTGGCCGCGACCGACAGTGTTTACAAACGGAGTGTTAACATTACCGCCACCTGGTCAAATGTACCAAATATGCCTGCGTCGTAATTTCGATTTTCAAATATGGCGCTTAGTGCTGCTTTCGACGCTTTGTCCCGTTTCATAACGCGTGCTTTAAAAAATTGTGATTAATAAAATTCACGTTAGATTTACGTCATGCACTAGATCAAGTAAGTTGCTTTAAACAAATCTGAAAGTTTAGTCTAATAATTTTAAGTAGGAAATGTTTTTAAACACAAGATACAAAGTAGCTGGCACAGTGACGTTTAAAATACATCAAATTAGTGATAGCATTCACGTGCTGTTAATAAAAGCTTAGAATTTGAAAATTCAAAGCCATTGTCAACTGTCAGGGAGAAGTTAAGATGTCGGATTTAGAAGATAAAAAATAGACTGATCAAAACTATCGAAGTTATAAGCAGCAAGCAATATTATTTTTGTATTCTTATCAACAGGCTTTTTTAACAACTTTTTAAAAGAACTAAATTATTCAGAGAAAGTAGAAGGTAATGTTGATCACGAGTGCCCAACGATTTCAGAAGATGAAGCAGATGAACGTAAGACGTTTGTTTTTAGTTTTTATGGCAGCTTTAATTTAGAAATTAATATAATAAACTAATAGATTCTAACTTACTTTTCTAGCTACAGTTCTTGACATCTCAAATTCTAGTATCTATATTTTTCTGAAAAATGTATAATCTAAATAAGTTTTCATTTTTCAGGTTTAAAACAGCATGCAGATAATAGTATTTTCCAAATATCAAATAAGTAAAATTGAAAATTATAATTATACTTATATCATCACAGGTGATTTCCATTCTCTTTCTGTAATCTTCTTACTGAGCTTTTCCCTTCTTTTCCTCCGCTTTTTATTTACTGCCTCCCAAAAGCCTTGTCCTCCCCTTTCTTAATGTAGTTCTTCTATTATCTTTTTTCCCTTTTCTTTCTTTTCCTTCACTAGCAGTAGTATGTACTTCATTCATTTAGGAATTCTTTTTTGTCCTTCTTTCCCTCTCTCCAGTTTCTTAGTGCTCCCTTCACTTTGGTTTTTGCTACCTTGAATTCTTTGTTCCACCATCCTTCATCTTTCCTTCTATTTTTTTCCTTTTTTACCGCATTTTTGACTATTTTTTTGAGATCCTTCTAGTCCTTCGGCTCCCATGCTTTCCCTATCCAGTCCCTATACTCTTTTATTCCTTTTTTTGACCAGTCTGTTGTGAGTTATTCTTCTTTTTCTATTATCTTATTCCTCATGTTCAGTCTCGCTTCGACCGAAAAATGGTCCGATTTCCATTTCCCTCCTATCGACATCCTTTCTATCATCTCTCATCCTTCCTCGTTTGTTATTACGTAATCTATCGTTGAGCAGCCGTTTCCTCCTAGATAGGTCCATTTTCCTTCCATGTCTCCTTCAATGTTTCTGTTTACTATGTGCATCCCTGTTTCGTCTAGTTTCTCTACCATAGATTTTCCTTCATCGTTTATGCATTTATCTTATGATTTTCTGCTCTCTTCCTTTTCTTCTATTGTGAGGATTCTCTCCCCTTTTTCTGCTGTTCACACATTGAAGTCTGCTTCTATTATTATCTTTCCTTCTTTTTCCTCCTCACAGATCTTTTCTATCTCTTCTTATTTTTTTCTGTTTCTTCGTTTTTTACGATGCAAGGGGCCGCTATGCGCAATTTTTGGCGTTTGGGCACAACAATATCTAAATTTATAAGAAGAGGAGAATAGCAGCATCACGGTGCATCTACAGATAAAAATTAACAAAACAGAACCGATTAAAATGAGGTTTTATCTTCAAGTACATGAAAAATATACAATGTGATATATAGTCTTTAGCTGGTTATCACAGATTTATCGGCAATTATTACAAACTCGTAGATACATAGGTACGCGTCTAACTCTGCTATATATGATACATAATCAACTTATTCTTTCGCGTCATGTTAGACAATAACGCTGACTTGTTTTAAAAATACATAGATAGATACAGGCATACAAAGTGTACATGCATGTACAAAACATTAACGGTCTTACATTATATTGCACTAAAGAGTCGGCAATAGATAGTTTCACGACGTTACCTTGAACTTTGAAAACGAAAGCACAATCCGTAAACTTTGCGAAACTCTGATACAACCTACCCCAAGACTTACGTTTAATTTTATAGACCAAGCCAAATAGCACAACGGTCGCTTTGTGCAATAGCTTTGTATATTAATACAGCTGTTAAATTCGTTCTTCTTTCTCTAATGTTTATCCGGCCCAACTTCCTCCTGAATGGAGCGATATGTTCGTACCTCCTGATACCATAGCTATACCTTACACATTAATACTGTAACCTCTTCAGTACTGTCTGGAGTTTTCCTGACACGTCAAGATATACTACAGAGCTGTTATTCAGGTAAGAAATGACAAGAGCGCTAGCTTTCTTTCTCTATGCGGCGTTGGTACAGGATCTAAATGATTTGAGCGCATAAAGAGCTCTGCTAATATTTTAGCTTACTGCATCCGCCTGCGGTTTTCGCGTTAACTTTAAATTCATGACAATGTCGATGTTGGTAACGGTATCGATAAATGGAACACAAACACTAGTCTACAACTCTATACCAGGCAAATTCAACCTCTATAGTTAATTTATATTATCAGATCCAAAAATTAGAGCTTCGGTTTTTCTAGTATTCAGCTGCAAAGAATTGTGTGAAGCCCAACCCGACACAACTCGCACCGCAGCTGACACGCGGACCGTAATATTTACAAAAATCACCTATTGCGACCTAGGTGTGGGTTTTCATGATACAAGCAATGATAGGAAATTTTCCGTACAACACGCTTTCAAAACCTGTTTATTAAAAAAAAAAAAAAAAGTATATACGTATATAATATTTGGCGTATGTATGTTAGTAAATAAATTTAAGCGTATTGATTAGATTGCTTTTGCGTTTTTTCGATATAAATTTCTAATTTTGCTTCTCATATAAGGCTCTGATTGAAACGTAGGGACATTTGTTTGAATGTGTCGAAGAAGGTCAGAGCGAACGTTTTGCTGTTCCGCTAGTAGACAGCAGATATTTCAAAACACAGCTAATATCATCCGGGCATGTGTTTTACACTGAGTAAACGCAGCTGATATCTAAGTGCATAAAAAGAACTTTTTTAATTTTGTTGCAATTAATTCAAGTAGTGTTGTGACAAATCTAGTGTTTTTGGGGTATATAGCTCATAGTTTATAACCCGAATAAGAAGAAAAAAGTGAAGTTTTCTTTTACAAAGTGTAAAATTAAGTGTTATATAAGATGTGTGGTCAGCGAGATGCTAAGGGCAGGTTTCGAGTACCCATCTAGATAAGAAGAAATCTCGAGCAAAAGGAAAGAAGAGGCCAAGAAGTTTTTAGGACAAGATCGACAAAGCAAGTAGAAACTTTAGCAGTGCAAAGAACCTCTAAGGTCAGGAATAGAATGATTGATATCAATATTATATTTCCTGAGCTTAGAGACATTTTGTTTCGTATCCAGTGCCATTGAAAAGGCCAACTAGGCAAGTCCGGGACTCAAGGATTAGGATTTTTGGGCACGCTGCTACAGAATGGGGTAACATTACTTATGTCCAGAAGATTTTTTATGCTAAGCAATAAGTTTAAGCTAGCACGAAGAAATCACAAACCCTTAGAAGGAGCCAGGTTAACTACAAGAAGATGACACTTATTCTGCAGGTACGCTGTGTAGTCTGCATTGAAACACAAAAACCTAGCTATGACTATGACCAATCTATCTAAATAATATTAAAATATTATATTTGATCATTATTGTAAAAATCCCTCAATACTTGTTAATATAGTAACGGGCAGGAATAGCGCCCATAAGAATTAGTCGGACCGAGTGCAGGGTAGTACGTTATTGGCTTAGTGGTTAGAGCACGCGCCTTGAGATCTCGGGGACGTGGGGTCGAATCCTCCTCGTCGCTTTACTTTTGTACGATTTAGTTCCTAAAAGCCATGTTACAACATATATTTGTAACTATACATATTTTTATTATGTTTTTTTTGCCGCATATATGTGCGAAAGTATATTATCCATCATCCTACCATGAAAAATTTTACATTTTTTCTTTGTTTTAAACATTTCTTCAGTAAAATGTTAATAAAAAAAATGTTCCCGGTAACCTAGCACGTCGATTCTTTTATTAATATACGAATGTTCATAGTGTTTCTTTGTAGTATAAATGTGCGGATCCGGAGGAGGTAAGGGTTTGTTATGGAAGTGTTTCTCGATACATGTTAACCCGTTTCGGCCTAGAGTGGCACATGCGACATGTAGCTCTTTGAGGC
>QLSS01000116.1:160771-175544 GCA_024372645.1 Trichomalopsis sarcophagae
CGAGAGCATAATAACATTACAAAACAATCGAATAAGAAAGACATTATCAGTAAAAATCAAAAGTTAAAAAATATTAAAAATGTTTGAGTTTATATATTTATATACTGTTGATTTTCTTAGTCGATTGTTTCTGTAAATATTTGTGTTACATATAGATATATTTATTTAATTACCATTTTATTACGATTTTCCTTCAAAGATAAAAAAGGTGATCTGACCATAAGCCTGGCATTATACTTTTTGTTAATATTTTAGCATCATATGCATATAAATTATTTCATATTTAATATTTTAATTAGAAACATATATCTTTCAGCTTTCAACAGTTGGATTTTATAAATTCTTTAATTATTTTTTGTTGACTCGATTAACTTATTTCTAACACTTTAAAATTGTTCGGCAGTGAAATTATTACTAATTCTCTTTTAATTAATCTACTATACTATAATACTTTTATATCTGGTAATACTAGTTGAGTTGAGGTATAGGGTTTTAAGGTCATTGCAGTATAGCTTAGCTTGTAAGGTAAACAATTGTTCGAGATTAAAAGCGTTATTTTGCATGACAAAATATATACATGTATATAATTATTTAAAAATAATTTGGCTATAACTACAACCAATAAAATAAGAAAATATTTGTAGTACATTAGAAATGTTAATGAGAAAATTTGTTCTAGTCATTGATTAATGCATTTGAATAATTATTTTGTTAAACCATTTTTTACATTGATTTAGATAAATATTTGTAGTTATATTAAATAATAAATGTAAATAGTTTCATATTTTAATAGATAGAATACGTATATAAATTGATAAATAGGTAGATAGGAAACTGGAATATGTTTATAGGCAAAAATAATCACAATAGTGCATGAGACTATTTCGTATTATTGTATGACATGGTGTAATAATGCTAAATAGAATCGAAACATTATTGTGATTATTTTTGTACACTTCTTTGATTAAAATTGAAATTTAATTTTATGAATTTAGATGATGAGTTTATCTGAATAAGTATACATGTTTCTAACGGAACATATGCAACTTATATAGATAATTTCTGCAACTAAATGAAAGTTAAAAGGATATTTTTTTCAATCAAGTGTACCAGTTGGTGGAGGAAGGAAGTAGGTGGAGTCGGTGGAGGATGGCGGCAACTCCCGCGGTATGTAGGGCTATTGGCGATGGGACCACGGTTATATTTTGAATTAAGTTATGAAAAAATAATGTAATATTATTTAATTTAAACATGTCGTTGAATTATTTGGTATTACTATTTTTTCTCATAAAATAATTCAAAGTATAATAAACAAAACCAACGCGCCTGAAACAGTACCTCAACGGTGGTGTGGAAAACTGTACATTTATCACTGAATAAATATTAGTTTATCCTCCTTAAATTTATTATCACAAATGCATTTATGAATATAAATAATTTTTTACAAATATTCATTTGAAATATAGAATGCAATTTATAACAAATAATTTGTATGTATAAATATTTATGAAAATGTATTATTGTATTATGTACAAGATATAACATACATATATAATATACCGGTAGATTTGTCGACTTCATAAACGATTGTTGTCTTTATATTCTTTTTTTTCTTGTTTTGAATAATATGTGTGTATTATAAGAACATTGAATTACCTTAGAAATAAATTATCATAAAAACGATGCATGGATTTTACAATTTGTTACCTTACCTGAATATGTAATGAATAATACACCCACTGATATTAAAAAAATTGAATTTTCTGATATACAAAGAGGAGTCGAAGCTAGAGATGGGCACAAAAATGGTCGTCTTCATGAATATAACCCGAAAAAATTAAGAAATTTTCGTTAGCAATGGCAAATGTTGTTAAAAATGCGAAATAAATGAAGCTTAAGCTTAAACATAATTGAATTAAACCAACAAACTATCATCCTATCCTCTCGATAAACATTCAATTATTTTTGGTTTTACATGTATTTATAAAACCTATATAATATAAACGAGATAATTAAAATGAATAAAATAATAAGATATTCATTATTATTACATGTTATATATTTTTTTTAAGCAAGTAGAACGATAAAAAAAATTTGCCGGGTCTCGGATTTGAACTCAAGTGCATAAGAATACCGAGCAACGACGTTGACCGCGCCGCCACGCACGTCGTTGGAGCAATTTAAACGAAAGTAGCGTATGTTGATCGAGAGGGTGGGGTGGCTTGTTGCTTTGATTTATTTTTGTTTAAGCTTAAGCTTAACTTCTTCGTTTAGGTTTAATCATGACTACTTCAAATAATTAAAATTTTTTTACATTTGTTTATTTCGCTTTTTTAACATTCTTATTAGCATAATAATATGCCTGAATAATTTATACTCAGCCTGGTTTATTACCTAATTCTTTTCAACCAATAATAATATATAAGAGGTCGAAATAAGACTTATACACACAAAAGTATAATTTGATAAATTTAATCGTTTGACGGAACCCATATCAATGTTAAAAATCATTAAACGATATTTATATTGAGGCTACATGTACTTTATTACACTTAATGTAAATTAATATTATGAATAAAAAAAATCCGTGCACAAGATTTGAACCCTAGCTTTGCGCATTATCGGCTCCCGAGAAGCTCTTCCCCTCAGCTCGTTTTGAACAGCGCGCGAGCTCGCTGGCCCAATTAGCGCGCGAGAATGCAGCTGGTGAGTGCGCAGACGCGAGAGTGGGAGATTTTTGCTAGATGCGTATAGTTCGATTACGCACCGTATGGTGGTGTCATGATCGAATTCAGCACGCCTTTTTAACACGGCATCGGCAATCTCTCTACTAATCTCTGACGACAGCCTCGACCGGTGGCTGTGATGATTTTTATATATACATATATAAAAGTTCTGTAAATAACCTATTGTAAATACTATTTTATCTTGTTAATTAAATAAGGTTTATTTTAGTGTGTACCGATGACCTTAATTAACAATTGTAAAAACAGATAAAATAAGTTAATAATAAATTCCTGTCGTGAAAATGATCAACTTTGTTTGTATTTATATTTTAAGGATAGGAACATTTCCTATTATTCTTCTTAATGTTTTAAATAATATAAATAACTCTACTTGAGGCGTTCAGTAGAGCCTCGAGATATGCTTGTATTGTTATTGATATTCCTGCCTGTTTCTCTTTGTCGCATTAAATTCCTTCAGCTTCCTTTTGTTGCTTCTGGTTTTGTGCCAGCAAGGTCCGTCAATGATATCGTGTAGAGAATAGTTAAGGGACCATAGTATAAAAGATTTCCGATTTTATATGTATGCTTTTTCTTTTGAACATTATTGTGGCAGCATGTTCAATCGTAGTCTTCTCCTTCTGTAGTAGCCGTCACGTATTTTTCTTTGAGTGCTTTTTGGTGCCTCTTGCTGTTGTTTTATCTCCTCGTGAATTTATTGGTAAGTGTTGGTAATAACCAATTAATAAATTGCTCTTCGTTGTCATATTTTCTGTGGAAGCTGCGTTCTTATCTTACTTATTTCTCTGGTAGTTTCAGAGATGAGAAAGAAAGATGGCTTCGTCTGGTTCATGTGGATTAGGACCTCGTGCTCAGCGAAGTCCCTTTTCCCCCAAATTGCGAGTTGCGATTGACCGCTAGTCAGCGCGGTTGGATGATTCCAGCATCTCACTAGACCGGCTGATTGACAACATACTGTTCCTTCGGTCGGCAGTCTACCCGTCCTATAATCATTTCGGACTATGTGACACGGTCGGGTCGAGTGGATCGAGTGTTCTACACGTTACCTCCACCAGTTGTGCAACCATTTCCTTGACGTACTGATCGTAGCTTAGGTGGTGCCGGAAGGGTATCTGGAGAACGTGATTTCTTTTCTACTTCGGTCCGAGCAGCTGGTCGAGGCTTTCGTCCGTCCTCGGAGTTCGCACCTACTTCTTTTGGTGCTCGTATCTTCCGTCGTGGACGACCTCTACCTGGACCCATTCCTGTCGCTTTGCCTCGTTCTCGTGTGAGTAATTATGCTTGTACTTGATCGATTATTAATTGTCCGGTTGTCGCGTTATTTTTCACTGTTCTTTTTTTTGCGATTAATTTAGTCTTTTCGAAGCGTGATAAGTGCAAGATATCCTAGGCGTGGTCGGTTACTGGTACAATAGGGCTCCGGTTTCTGCTCCCGAGGCAGTTCCTGCGTCGACTGTTAGAAGTGACTTCTACGACGGTACTCTTGCTTATACCGAGTATTTTCCCGCGAATTTATCTGGCTCTTATCCCGTATTTCACGACAGTACTTTTGACGTTATGCGTACGAATTCGGAAAATTACGAGTCGGTGTTTCCGTCTGCCGTCGGGTTGCTCCCGTCATTCGGTTCCGTGCCGTCATTTGAGGTCTCCCGTGCGGTACCTCCATGAGAATCTTTATCTCAGGAGGCTTTACCTCATTTATCAATGCCGGTAAGCGATCCGTTGTTGAGGTTGATTTCTTTAATGATTCATCGAGTTCTTCCTTTTCTATGCTATCGAATGATTCGTTTAGCTCATCGCATAATCCCGAGGTAGTCGCGCGTCCGTCTTCCCAGTTAGCGAATAATTCTGTGCCCGTATTAGTACCCTGCCCGATACGAGCGATTACATGTTCACGCCTATTTAACAATGTTTAAATGGTCACTCGGTCGATCAAGTTTCCGAATTCCTTATCAGCCTGGTAGGGCGCTAGTCCCTGCGCGGCATAATCCAGATCCCGTTGATACTTGGGTTGGTATCACTCCGCCTGCTTCGCCCTGGGACGTCGATCAGCCTTTGGCTCAGGTGCCGTCTAGCCCAACTTTTTCTGCGCCGGAGGATCTATTGAGAAATCTGTTCCTGGATTCGGATGAGGATGGTGTTTCGGACGATGTTCCTGGAGGCGTTGCAATTGCTGAGTCGGGCGAGCTAGCTGCCGCTCAGTCAACTTTCCCGGCTCTTTCGGCTGAGAACCCTGATGAAGCAGATGCGCTGCTTCGTGATTTGTTCACTTGTCCTATCTGTGATGATTTTATCTATCCAGACTTTCGGCAGTGCGATAATGGTCACGCCATTTGTGAGAGCTGCCTGTCCCGCTGTAGGGTTTGCCCTGTATGTCGGGGGTCTGCTTCGGTCTGGAGGAACCGTCTCCTTCAAGGAATCGGATTCAGGATGCGCTTCCCTTGCCGTCATCATCACTTAGGTTGCCCTAAGGTGCCAGCAGCCGATGCCTGGTCTAGGCATAGTGACTCTTGTTCTTATCGCCCACGGCCTCTGCTGCCTGGTACCCGTCGGTCTATAGACTTTCTATACTTCATTTCCTTTTCAAGCTTTTCTTACTGTCTATCATTTATTTATTCAATATAATTATTTCCTTAAATATCACTATTGTTTAATTCAATAACGTTTCTAGTATTGTAATCCCTTATCTTACTGTTCCTATATAATTATTTTATTATCTTACAACAATATAATTGTTTTATTATTTTATTGAATTATAACCTTTAACATAGACTGTTGTGTTATAGAGCAAGAAACACATGTAAAAGAGATACCCTTAGTTACCGAGGAGGAACTACTCGCAGCGTGTCGTAGGATTTGAAACAATAAGGCCCCGGGACTTGACGGCATACCCAATCTCGCGTTGAAACATGCTATCCAGGCCCATTTAAAGGATTTTATAGACTTGTATAACACATTTCTAAAAGAAGGAAAGTTTCCTTTAACCTCGAAAAAGCAGAGATTTGTGCTGCTACCAAAGGGTAATAAGCCGTCAGAAGAAGGATCGTCGTATAGACCGCTCTGCATGTTAGACACGCAGGGCAAAATATACAAACGCATAATCTACAGTAGAATGGAGGGCATAATCGAAGGGACAAGAGGACTAGCTAAACATCAGTATGGTTTTCGTAAGTGTCGATCGACGCTAGACGCGATCGGCTTAGTGGGAAATACAGCACGCTCAGCAATAAGAGGGAAAAGGTGGTACAAAAAAGTACTGCGCCGTTGTTACCCTCGATGTTAAAAATGCATTTAACTCGGCGAATTGGAGCAAAATACAACAGGCACTAGCAAAAATGGAAGTGCCTGTGTACATCAGAAGGATAATATCTGACTACCTTACGGATAGAACTCTGCTGTACGAGACCGAGATGGGCACGATGAGCTACAAAGTAACTGGAGGAGTTCTCTAAGGATCAGTACTAGGTCCTCCACTGTGGAACATCATGTACGATGGGGTACTTAGACTTGAACTACCACAAGGGTCAATGATCGTTAGCTTCGCAGACGATATAGCCTTAGTTGTGGTAGCAAATCAAAAAGAAGAAGTAGCCGACATCGCCAATGAAGTGATAATGGAGATACAGAAGTGGCTAAATAATGCTAACCTACCTTGACGATAGGCGGCCATGAAATTACTAATAAGCCGAATATTAGATACCTAGGTGTTACCTAACGGACACAGGTTAGATACCTAGGTGTAACCTAAGGACACAAAGCTTACGTTCAAGCAACACTTGGAAGCAACCGCCAATAAAGCGGCAAAAACTTCTGCAGCACTTACACGGCTGATGCCGAACGTAGGTGGACCTTACCCAGAAACGCAGGACTCTACTAGCAAGCGTCAGTACGTCAATCATGTTGTACGGAGCTCCTATTTAGGCGGAAGCTATGCTGGTTAAGACATATGGACAGAAACTATCATCAGTGCACAGACGAATCGCAGTTAGGGTCGCGTCTGCTTACCGTACGGTATCAGATGAAGTGGCCTGCGTCATAGCAGGACTCCCGACAATTGACCTACTAGCGATAGAGACAGCGGCGGAACCAACGAAGAAACTTGGGAGGCCGAAAGGAAGAAGACAATAACAGATTGGCAGAAAAGATGGGACTCCAGCAGTAAGGGGCGGTGGACATACCGCCTCATACCAAGTATAGATGACTGGATCAAATGAAGACATGGGGAAGTTAACTTCTACCTAACGCAGTTCCTGAGTGGACATGGATGCTACCGGGCATATCTACACCGATTTAATTTGGAGGATGGTCCGAATTGCCCGACGTGTTTTAATACAATTGAAGACGGCGAGCATGTATTCAGTGCATGTCCACGCTTCCAACAGGAGCGAGTAGAACTCGAGGGGCAACTGCAGATCAGAGTATCTCCTGAGTCTCTGATGGTAGCTATGGTGACTTCGGCCTAAGGATGGAACGCATTAAGCAACTACACTGCGGACATCCTCCAAAAGGTCAGAAAAGACGAAGAAGGTAGAAAAAGGCAACGTGATAGGCTAAATCACGCTGCTAATAGGACTACTTTATAAGAAGTAATCACCTTGGTGGACGGGGGACGTACAGAATAGTCAAACTTCAAAGGAGAAGCCATTTAGGCTATGAACGGCCCCACCGAAGTAGTATGTTATTGTGGTACCGGTGAGGATCCGGTGTCGAAAGGCCACTTGTGTTGAGCTTGCTCTGCCTACGCCTTACAAAAAAAAAAAAAAAAAAAAACTCACACACATCCTTACGGACATTTTCTAAAAACACGTGATTTGATCTTCTAACACACCAAAAAGTATTTTCTACAAGTTTTGACGAAACTCAAAATTTTACTATTACAAAGCTTCCTCTAGGAGGAAGCAAAAGATAAAATAATGTTTAAATATGCCATATTATCTGGTATGACGTTTCTTTGAATGCCAAAATTTAGAATTTCCATTTTTCAGCTACCGCAGACTTACTTAATATGGCACATATAAACATTGTTTTATCTTTCTAACATTACACCTGAATATATTCGATAATTTAATTTATTTTTTAAACAATTCAGAAAAAATATAAACAAAAAATTGAATTTTAATTTTTTTGACCATTTAAGGTGTATCCGTCGCCTTTAACACTTTTTATATAATATTAGACAATATAATAATACACTTGTCTTCGCAAGTTTTGGAGCTAGATTTTATGCTCTTTTCGGGAAAGGCCTTTAAGTTATTCGAACTTTT
Source organism: Trichomalopsis sarcophagae (assembly GCA_024372645.1). NCBI lineage: Eukaryota > Metazoa > Arthropoda > Insecta > Hymenoptera > Pteromalidae > Trichomalopsis > Trichomalopsis sarcophagae. Next base: position 168,780 of record QLSS01000116.1, read on the forward strand.
TGAAACACGTGGGAATAGATCTTTTATCATGTGCGACAGCGGAATTAAATTGTGGCGACGTTTTGTCATCTGTTATTTTTAGTACTATTTTATCTCAGACTTGTAGTAAGTGTTCTTTCGCCACTTTTAACAATTGCAGTTTGGCCATTGGAATTAACTTTTCTTTTTTAAATATTCCCTGTAAATACGTCATCGCGATGTTTATCGTTCTTTTAGATGGATATTCTACGGCTACGTCCGCAAGATGCAAGGCTCTTGTTAATTGAGTATGCAAAATAGCGTCGGTTCCGCTAAAGTCCAAAATTCTTGCAACTGTTTTTGAAAATGCGTCAGGATTGTTAGTCCCGTGTGTAAATATGTTGTGTGTTTTCAGACTGTAATATTCGTTAAGATTCGACTTCTTATAATCAGATGGATTTAACTCGGCCATTTTTCGCACTCTCTTACGGTATTTAAGACCACAAAATTTTAAGTTAGTTATCCGAACCGAAAAATTTCTTACTAGTGTTAAACCTGGGGTATAATTGTTAGTTTTCATGACAATTTACTTAACTTACCTTTAGGTGGCTGCAATAATGAGTACTGTAACATGGCAATCCATCGATTAAATGCGCGGCCGCGAAACCGCCGGTTTGCGGAAGCGGAAAGAGCAGATAGAATGACTGATACACTAACACCAAATGTTATTCAATATAAAAAATATATTATTGAACAAAGAAATGATATACAAGCTGGGCCAGGTGCTCGGTGATCTTTAAGTCAAAACTAACTTTCTAGAGCTGGATCGTGAGTAGCGGGATCGAGAGGAAGTGCCTGCATGCACTCCAATTTATAGATACTCCGGGTGATGTAATTCCTACCCACGCGGTCATCCGAAAACGTAGAAGAAAGGTTATGCTGAATCGACAGAATCGAGCTTTGGGATGAGTCCGGGCTATCGCTAAGCACGTATTGGGCGACTCATGCTCGATTCCACTATAACTAGCTATGCTATATTACAAATTATATTAAAATGATAAAACATTACATAAAGATATTTTATGCAAAAATATATATATATATATATATATATATATATATAATTATCAAATTTTGTATCCCTCTAAAACATGCTCCATAGCAAAATATAATAAACATTCCATGTTAGCCGCGAGCCAATTGAGCATTTTCTTCTAGTAATTTATTAATATTAAAATCTAAGAAATTTTTATTTTGAAAAATTATTATGGTTACAATAATATATAAAAAAAGACTTACTTTTGCGGATCAAACATATTGGAAAGCATAAAACATTGAGTAGCAATCGGTGGAGCAGTTTGCTGGTTAATTTGTGGTGCAGTTACAGCTGGTGTCATATTTAACGCATTAGCTGCTGCTGGAGGTATTTCTAAACCTGTTCCTTCAGCCAATTTGAACATCAATTGTAATCTTCCAGTTGCACCGAGATCTATTCCACTTCGATCAAGCTCATCAGTATCTAATAACGATGGTCCCTGTATAAGATCTGTACGTTCTGTTACATTTCCCACTTTCATTGGTCTACCAGCTAATTCGAATCCGTTTAATTGTTCTAAAGCTTTCTTCGCATCATCAGCGTTACGAAACTAAAAAAATATTTTAGATTTATTTGGTGAAACTTAAAAACGAATTGTTTAGTTATTTTTTAGATACATGAGAGTTTATCCAACTCAAATATTGCTTGTATAATTAAAATACAAGAAAGAAAGTATACAATTTATCGTAAAAATGACATACGGTAAGAACGAAATGCCCTACACAGTTTTTGATAAATATTACAACTACAAAATTTCAGATATTTTTTGCATTATCCTTATAATAGATGATAGATGTTGCAAAGCCGTTAATAAAGCGATTTGATTGGTTAAAAAACGAATATTCGGTCTGAATGTAGTTGCAAATTTGAACTTATTTTAATCTCAAGAAAATTAAGCACGCGAAGCGTGCATTGGATTTACCTATTTGTAAAATCGCGTACCATATGAGTTGTTCTAAAAAACTAAGTGGCGTTAAATTCATTAAATTCACTATTAAGGGGAAGGATACACCTTAAATTGTCAGAAATGAAAAAACCAATTTTTTGTTTATATTTTTTCTTAATAGTTTAAAAAATGAATTAAATTACTAAATATATATTTAGGTATAATGTAAAAAAGAATAAAACAATGTTTATATGTACCATATTATCAGTTATGACATTTCTTCAAAGGCAAACTTTAGAATTTGCATTTTTCAGCTACCGCAGACTTATTTAAAGGGACCTAACCACCTTATATCACTTTTTTGAAAACATATGAATGGGCCGTAAAATGTATGTAATATAAGATTTTCTGTCATCAGATTTGCAAAAAAAAAAATTGTTTAAACAATCTGTATAAATAATGTATAGCAAACTTAATAATTTTTCAAGTGAGAAATATCGAGCTGTTATCTAAGCTATATATTTGTTCCCTGTTCCTTTTCTACTGTGACCGGTAGCGGCCTTATTCCGAATTCAAGCTTACAAGCAAAGAATCGAAAAGTGTGACACACTTTCGTAAGGGACTGCAGATTATACATCCGCTCTGGTGAAAACAGGGAACGAGCTACAATTATCTGAACCGTTGCTGAGCTAAACGCTTTTTTAGCCCGGACGCTGCCAATAATCAACACGAACAACAGCAACTAAGACACACACCTATAAAACCACCTAAACCACCATCTAAATCATTTACCACTGGTCGCGGAGCTCTAGACGACATCCGCAACGCTCAAACGGAATCCCTCAAGACGCAGAACATCGTGTCAGAGAGGATCTCCAAGATTGAGCAGCGACTTGGCCCGCTGGAGAAGCGTCTCAAGGCCCTCGATGAGCTGCCTGCAGTCAAGACTCGCATTCAAAATGCTGAGTCCAACATCACCGAGTTGCAGGCACAAATAGAAGACCTCTCGTCGAGGAACCTGACAACGCAGCAGAACAGCAGCAGTACTATGCCGGGCGCTGCGGAGATCTATAGTCTGCGCAGCGAATTGGCAGAGGTCAGGAGGCGACAAGAGCAGTCATCCAACAGCGTGATCGTCGTCACTGGCCTGCACTACACCCGCGAAACCTCGCTGCACCTCCTCGCCTACTTAGTCGTGAGCGTGCTTGACCCCACGGTCCTCAGAAGGGATATAGCATCAGTCAGGACCATGGGGAGACTTGATGCATCCAACAACTCCGCCAGGGGTGACGGCGGACTTCCACCAATAGCCGTCACCCTGTCCTCAAGCGCGCTTGCAAGCTCAATAGTAATCGCTAAGGCCCGGAAACGTAAGCTACACACCAGCGAATTGGACGCCACCTTGCAGGAGGAAGCTTAAGCTCTGAGCCCTGACCATCAAGGGCTCATAAACATCAACGAGCTGCTTCCCTCTGACGTCCATAAGCTGCGTTCGAGGGCCAGGCTGGAGGCCAAGAGGAGGCCGGGCTGCCGCACGTTCACCCGAGAAGGAAGGCTTTACATGCGCTGCAACGACGACAGGGAGCGGGCCACCGTCATCAACACCGACGCTGAACTGGATGCTTTTTTAGCCCGGCTCCCTCTCACTGCCGACATCGCTCTACACTGAGGCTCAAACACAAACATATCATCTCACCACACCCAACATCAAGCTCATCTGCCACGTTTTCACCCGGCTCTGAGGCGTCTCTGTCCGAGGGTCTACGAGTCTGTCATTTTAATGCGAACTCGCTTACGGGTCACATTGAGATGATCAGGCTCTTTTTATCCACTCGCTCTCCATTCCAAGTAATAGCTGTTACTGAGACCTGGTTGAGCGAAAAGGTAACATCCATCCCTTCACTGCACGACTACGTACTTTACAGACGGGACAGAAACAGAAACGGAGGAGGTGTGGCCCTCTACATACATATATCACTGACGGCTAGCGTTATCTCATCATCTGACGGTGAATGGTTTGGCAGGCCGGGTAAGCCTGAATACCTTTTCTGTGAGGTATCGGCAAAGGGAATCTCTCCGATCTTCGTGGGAGTTGTGTATCGTCCTCCTCACGCTCCATTCTTTCAAGGCTCTAACTTTATAGACCAGCTAACTACTCACATGCACAATTACTCAACGAAGGTCATAATGGGAGATTTCAACTCTGATCAGCTTTCATCATCTGAAGATGCCAGTTTCATCAGGGCCTTCATTGATGAAAATTCCCTTTCTTCTATCCCATATGGTGCCACGCACCATAAACAGGGCTCTGATACCTGGCTTGACATATGTCTGATCGACGAGCAGGATCGCCTGCTGTCACAATGGAAGACAGACTCACCTTTCATCAACGGACATGACCTTATCACGGCCACTCTCGACGTACAGATTCCACGACACGTACCTAGCACATACTCCTACCGAAACTTTAAAGGAATCTGCGCCGAGAAGCTAAGGGACTTTCTTAGTGCATGTGACTGGTCATCTCTCACCGTGTCATCACTTGACGAATGCATCTCTACACTTTACGCTAACCTTAATAACGCCATTAATCAACTCGCCCCATCACAGACTGTAACACCTAAAAAACAGCGTCACCCGTGGTTCTCCACGGCTCTTCGTGACCTTGTATCCGAGAGGGATAGAGTATACAGGCGTTTCAGGAACTCCAGGCTTCATTCAGATCTCCGCTTATACAGACAAGCTAGGGACTATACTCATAAACAGGTCGAGGAAGTCAGGCTGGATTATTACTATTCACGCCTGTCAACCTTGACTGATATCGCCGAGATCTGGAGAGAGCTAGAGAAACTTGGAATATCCGCCACTAAGGCCCCATTACCACCTCGCTTTAGTACAGATGAGCTCAACAAGCATTTTAGCTCGTTCTCCAATGATCCGCTGGCGCCTGCTGTTGAGAACTATCTTCTAACCCTGGAAAGTCTTGACCTCCCAGAACATTTCGAGTTAAGCCCTATAACGGAATCGGACGTGTTGAGTGCAGTGTCGCACTTCGACACCCAGGCGAGGGGAAGCGACGGCATCCCCCAGGTTATCTTAAAAGCACTGCCAGTTCTCGCTCCTGTATTATGTCACATCTTCAACCTGTCTCTGAGCGAGGCCCGTTTCCCATCTGCCTGGAAATTGTCACTGGTGCGCGCACTCAACAAAGTCAGTTCACCAACAACCCTGACTGACTACCGCCCCATTTCACTTCTTTGCTTTCTCTCCAAAGCCCTGGAGTGGCTGGTGCACAAGCAGGTCTCGAGATACCTTGAATCAAGGCTCTTACTAGACAATTATCAGACAGGCTTCCGCACGGGCCACAGCACTCAGTCTGGCCTAATTAAGCTAACTGACGATGTCAGGGTCGGGATAAACAAAAAGAAAGTGACACTCCTTCTGCTCTTTGATTTTAGCAAGGCGTTTGACACTGTGTGCCACGTCCGGCTCCTGAGGAAGCTAACAACTTTTGGCTCCTCTAAGCAGGTTATCCGCTGGTTTGCCTCCTATCTCACTGGAAGAGAGCAGGCTGTCGTTGGTGACAGTAGCGAACGTTCTTCCTTGCAGCGTCTTAACATCAGCGTCCCGCAGGGCTCCGTCTTAGGTCCCCTGCTGTTCGCTCTGTACATCAATGACATCGGTTTCTGCCTAGACTCTGATGTTTGCCATCTCATCTACGCGGATGACCTGCAGATCTACAGTCATTGCCACCTCGAGGAGCTCGATTCTTTATCAGACAAGATGAGTGCTAATGCCGAGAGGATAACGGGCTGGGCTGCGCAAAATAAACTTAAACTTAATGTTACTAAAACCAAGGCAATTGTCCTGGGCTCCCGCTACTACATAAATCTACTTCCCTCTACAGCCAACACTTTCATTAATATCGGGGGTGCCCAGGTCAGCTTTGAGTCCTCCGTGCGTAATCTGGGATTGGTGCTTGACTCTAAACTCTCATGGAAAGAGCATGTTACACAAGTGTGTAAGCGTGCTCACTCGCTAATGTACAGGCTTTACTTTTTTAGAAAGAGTAACAACCTCAGATTGCGTAAACATCTCGTGCAGGCACTGCTGTTTCCGCTAATCGACTACTGTTCTCTTGCATACTGTGACTTGACGCAGGAACTCGACTTAAAACTACAGAGACTCGTGAATACAGGAATCCGGTACATCTATGGTGTAAGGAGAGATGAGCGCATCTCCCCGTACAGGCGGGAGCTGCAGTGGCTAACCACTGCTGGACGCAGGAAGTATTTTACAGTCTGCTTCCTTCGTAAAATGTTTAACACGGTCTTACCATCATACGTACTGACCTTTTTCGACTTCCGCGTCTCGCCCCGGCCTGTGAGGGGTGAGGTGACACCACTGGAAATACCTGCCTTCGCGACTGAGACGCTGAGGAACTTGTTTCATATCATCACCCCATACTTATGGAATAGCCTGCCATCTCACATCAGAAACACCTCATCTACTGTCACCTTCAAAAGGCTTGCTAAAGACTACTACTTTAAACTCGAAAACACATAACTCATAGACATTCATGTACACGCACACACTTACTCATTCTCATACTAATCATCTTCACTATCAGTACACTTTTACACTACACTTACTCTACACACGCCTCAACTTACTTTACTTCTAATTTATATTTAAACTTCTACACACAACTTACTATTTTTACTTTAACTGCATAATGCTGATTCTTACTATTGTACAATACAATGTACGCAAATAAATCTCTCTCTCTCTCTCTCTCTCTCTCTCTCTCTCTCTCTCTCTCTCT
>QLSS01000116.1:175554-203175 GCA_024372645.1 Trichomalopsis sarcophagae
TCTCTCTCTCTCTCTCTCTCTCTCTCTCTCTCTCTCTCTCTCTCTCTCTCTCTCGTCTTCAAGCCCGATTTTCGTCTGTTATCTGATTGACTCAGTGTGAGTCTGGATATTTTCAGAAAATCTGGCCTCTCGCAGGCTCCACGCGTCGGAGCATTACTGCATAGCTCCTCAAAAAAAGCCACGGAGACCTGGTTCAAAACCTGTAGAGTCCCGGAGAGGTTAGGAGCGCAGCGGAGCAATTCGGCGGGTTTCTGGCGGACTTTTCGTCTTGGCGAGTTGGCATCCCTGCTCCTCCGTGGAGACGTCAAGACTGGCGCAAAATTTGAGCATCACTCCAGTGGATGCCGCAATGGCACCAGCGGTTTGCTCAGTCTGCAATGACGACTCTACACCGCCAACGAGTACGTGCCCGACCTGCCGTCTTCTATGCGACACTCGCTGTTCAAGCAGAAAGATGAACGCAGTGTGCAAAAAGTGTCGGAAAGCAGAGACTTCAGTGACACCACCGCCTGAGACCACCTCCTGGAAAACATCAGGTGAGCGTTCGCGCCGGGACAGTGCTTCGAGCTAAGTCGGTGACGCTTCGCGTCAACCTGTCCCCACTCCACTCCAACACGAAGCAGCAGCAGCGCGAGAGCAGCCTGCCGAGCTGCAATACCTCTGCCGGACGGGACACTGACTCCCAGGCGCCTGCCTCACCGGAGCAGCGGAAGGATTGTCAGCAGTGCCCGAACGCATCTGTCGGGCGGATCGCCGATTCGCAGGCGCCCGCTTCGCTCACATAAGCGTCGATAGATGTCGATAAAACTGCACTGGACCCTGCAATCTTGTAGAAGAATATAGCAAAGGATGTGACACTGGAAGACACCAGCCTACTGAGTTGTCTCAAATATTTTAATTCCTGTGAGTACGATGGAGCTTTTCTTTCAGCGGTTTGACATGCTCCAGGATCAGCTTGATGGCCTAAGGGCTCTCGTGAGCAGGGGTTCGGTACCACATGGTGTCTCCTCTGCACTAGAAGAAGAGGGCGCCGTAGTCGGTACAGAGGAATTGAATACCTGTATGTCTGCTCTTGAGACCCAACTAGCCGATAACATCAGCGCTTCTAATAGACTGCTTGACGCCAACAAGCTGCTCCTGGAGAAAAATATTATTCTTAGGGACGAGTTACAACAGACTAAACAAATACTTGAAAAGCTCCATCGTGCTAGCCAGGACCTTGACAAGGGCTCGTTGCCGGTTTCGGACTGTGGTCCGTTGCTTGCTTCAAGTCCTAGTATTATTGAGCGTGAAGCCACTGAGATAGCAGAAAAACGCAAATGCTCCTCTCCTCGGATGGCATTTACTGGCGAGGACACAGGATCGGGAGAAGGCGTTGCTGAGCGATGCGAGGTCATAATACACAGACTCATTCAAAATATTGATAACATCAATGAGAAAATCTCGGGCGCAGCTGCCTTCGCACTGCTCAGCACCGTTCTTCCCCCCCCCCCCCCCCTACAGATGAGCGACATCGCCAGTACTCGTGTATTGCGCCAGCAAAGACTAGACAGGGCTCAGAGCAATAATACGATCGCGGCAAATTCAGCGACGCGTCAACGTGTGCTGCCATCAATCGTCGTCTAGCGTGTGAGCCCAAGCCTGGTCAGGGAAATCATGCGAGTGAAAAGCACGCTAGCTAACAACTACTTGACCATAAACGACATCAAGCCCGGAGCTCTAGACCAGGAGACTACTGCCTGCTTGACCGGGCATAAAGTCTATTTAAATGAAATACTGTCCCAGAGAAGTTCTCGTTGCTTAAAAGTTTGAGGCCCATTGCACAGGGGCTGGGCTTCAAATATGTCTGGCATGCAGGTGGCAGGTTCTTGGCTAGGCGTAGGGGGGGGGGGGAGGGCGAACACGCGCACATGTTTGCATCTGCTGCCGATTTGCAGGCTATTCTCACGGCGTGTCAGGCCGGCTCGAAACAACCTCGACTACCAAATACGCGCATGACTGTCACTGAAAAGGACGAAATCTCTGACGCTACTTCAAGTAACAGACCTGAGTTGGATCTGACAAGCAAATCGATGCTATTACTGATGACTGTATCATCTGTATCAACTTCCATACAGTCGTCATCATCATCCGCGCGATCTATATGACTTGCGAGGCCCCCTGACAATGCACCGGGTACTAGGAGTGGCTTAAGGGCAGGCTTTCTCAATGTGAACTCGCTCAGGGCTCGCGTTGAGATCGTCCGTATGTTTTTGGCAGAGCGCCCCTCGTTTGACATCTTTGGTTTTGCGGAGACATGATTGGGTCAGATTGTGGATGACAGCCTAGTTAGCATCGGGGAATTTTCCATCATTAGGCAGAATCGAAATGTAAACAGAGGTGGCGTCACCTTGTTTGCGCAATGGATTGAAAATCAAAAAGCTTGCTTCATCTGATACTATGGGTCTAGAGAAACCTGGAATCCCAGAGTACCAATTTTGTAGCGTACAAAGGGGCGACTCAAATCCGGTACTACTCGGAGTTATTTACAGGACCCCGGGATTACAAGTGCATAGACACAACTAGTCTGGTCGACCTCTTGTCTTCGATTATTTCGCGGGAGTATCAGTATCACCCCTCGAAAATATAGACAATGCAACGGACACTATTTTACTTGCAAGCGAGGAGGGCTTTACTTTTAGCCCTGTTAGTATGAGTGACGTCGTCCTTGCTATATTACATTTTTCCTCGCAAGCGTGGGGTGTCACGAATTTATTCTTAATATATTTAACTGCTCCTTTGCTCAGGGGATCTTTCCGAGTATCTGGTAGCAGGCACAGTTGAATGTGTTGAAGTTCCTTCCAATGTTAAGGACTTTCGTCCAATTGCACTGCTCTGCTTCCACTTCAAGGTGCTCGAGAAAATTGCGCACACTCAAATCACGGAGTATCTTAATAAAAATAATATACTCGACCCCTTCCGGCCGGTTTCAGAAAACACCACAGTACACAGACTGCGTTTTTAAAAGTGACCGACGAGGTACGCATGGCTATTGACAAAAAGAAGGTGACACTTATGCTGCTGTTTCATTTCAGCAAGGCCTTTGACACCATCTCACCTTCCAAATTGCTATCTAAGCTGAGACGGTTGGGATTCTCTAGTTTGGCTCTCCTGTAGATTAAATCATATTTACAGGTGCGACCTCAGATGGTGATTTCGAATAAAAACAGAACTTCAGAGTAGCTTCAAACTAATCTGGGAGTTCCACAGGTTTCTGTCCTGGGACCCTTGTTGTTTAGCCTCTATGTCAACGACCTGCAAAACATACGCGACGGCAACACAATTAAACATCTTTTTTACGAGGATGACCTCCAGATCTATCTACACACCAACAAAGATAATTTCCTGGACGGCGTGGCTTGACTGGCAAAAGCGGCGCGGCTGGTTTCCGGCTAGGCGGAGAGCTCCGGTCTGCGACTCAACTCCAGCAAAACCAAGTCTATATTTTTCGGTTCCATGAAGAACGTTAATGATATTAAATCATGGAACTTGCCTGGGGTTCCGTTGCCGGACGGAGTGATCGTCCCATTTAGTGAGACGGTCGTGAGTCTCGGTGTTGTACTGGATAGCAAACTTACTTGAAAGCCGCAGGTGGATGCTATCACGAAAAAAGTAAATAAAGCCCTGTATGGCCTGCGGTTTATCAGGGGCTGCACCACTGAGACGTTCCGCAGAAGGCTAGTTGAGACACTTATACAACCGCACATCGACTACTGTGCTGTGACTATCCTGGACGCGTCTAACGAACAACGAATACGGATACAGAGATTGAGCAATTCGTGAGTGAGATTCATCTTCGGGGTTAGGAGGGATGAACACATTAGTCCTTACCGGAGGCGTCTAGAATAGCTTTGCACCGATTCCAGAAGGCTATACTTTGAGTTATTCTATTATACAGAATAACCCGGATCGGTGAACCTTAGCATCTGGCCTCGTTGTTCATCTGGTAGGGAAGTCGGTTCTGGAACACTCTCCCTGCTGCTCTGCGAAACCAGCCATCTCTCGCCTCCTTGAAGGAGGCACTACGGCGGCACCTGCTGGACACTGAATCGTGACGACTCTGAGCCCTCTGGCGCTGCATTCTTCATATTAATCTAGCTTTAATCTAGTCAGACTCAGCCCTAGGTCGTAAAAAATTCTTCCAGTATTACGTATTTTTTAGATTTCAAACGAGCAATACAGATAGGTTTTTGACTAAACCTTAAATATACAACGTAATATTAGAAAAGTTTAATGTGATAATTAAATATGACCAAATGTGATTTTATGTGATTTTATGTGACAATAATTTTTATATTTGTTAGACTGTATGCGACATAGTCTTTGTGATCTTTATTGTATTATTTTTTACTTTAGCAAATAAAGACCTATCTATTTTTCTATCTATCTATCTTTCTTACGTAAACAATGACACTCAACTTGAACTCACTTAATTACACTCCTTAGTGGGACTGGGACGAACCCTACTTTCCGTTCCTTGAACACGCCGCGAAGAAGGCCGCCTGGGATCCGCTGCGGATAGCACTTGGGACCGGGTCGGTACGCGCTCGCGCTCGCGAAAATCCCACTTTGCTTCTCCCTACGTCACGCGGAAGAATGCCTCGCATTGGCTCGTGCGTCCGCACGGAATCCTCACGCGGAGCGATCGAGACGCGGATTGGCTGATCAGCCGTTCCCTCGGCTTGAGCGGGTATCGCACTACGCTAGGCCCTTGTTGTCACCGCGAGGCGACACAGGATTCCCGGTACTCGCAGTTCAGCTGTAAACCGTGTTTTTCATCGCAAAATCCTTAGCGGCAGCGATGCACATCGTCGCACGAAATGAACATTGGACATAAATTTGCAAGTCATCAGCAAAGAGCATACACTTTTACTTACAGTGATGCAAAATCGATAGAATCTCGTATATATATTACAAAGATAATAGGGCCTGGAGAAGAACCTTGCGGAACTCCTGAAGTGCTTGGCAAGAAACTTGATAGCGTGCTGTCCAAACCAACTGCTGCCTGCGAACGCCCAGACAAATATGAATGAAACCATATAATAACCTCATTAGAAAAACCAATGAGTTTCAACTTCTTCAGCAGTATGGCATGGTCAATAGTGTCAAATGCACGTTTAAAATCAAAGAGCAATAACAGCGTAATTAATCAAGAATCTGCTCCTGATCTAATATCGTCTGTGACCTTTAAAAGTGCTGTTTAAGTGCTATAGTTGCTACGAAACTCTGACTGATATGGTGTAATTATATTGTGCGTCTCGAGATATTCGACTACTTGACGAGTCATAATCCATCAAATACTTTTGCAAAATGCAGAATATTTGCTACTGTACGCGTGTCACTAGGTGAACTGGGTGCAGGTGACTTGTTAAGCGGCACGATTACAGCTTTCTTATATGTAGATGGATAATTACCAGTAGATATGAATTAATTAAGAAGAGTGGTTAAAAACGGAGCAAGTTTATGAAGAACATCTTGAAAATATGATAAAGACAGGCAATCGCAACTACGACTTTTGGCCTTTGGTAGGTTTCCGTGCACAACCTGCAGTACTTGTATGTGATTCAGGAGCTTAAAACTAAATTCAGGTATATCAAGTGATGCACTTCGATGACCCTCAAGTATTGATTGCAATACACTATCCAAACAAGGGGGGTGGGCGCGAGTCACAGATGAATAAAACACAATTAGCTCTTCTTTGTCGAAGAAGTGTAGAGGCGGTTTACTCTTGCTTCATCTCGACAGCCATCTAATAAATAATTATTGCGTGCTTCCTTGATTGCATGTTTGACTTTCCGGCGAGCATTCGTGTAGTTTATTTTGGCCGTTAGGCTGCCAGATTACTTAGCTATTCCTTGTTACCTATCCCTATGTTTGCATTTGACTTTAATGTCATGTGTAACCACGATAGCGGTTTTCTGTAAAGCTTTCTCGTAGAAAGGGGTGCTACGACATCCAGCGCTGTGCTAGCAATCGTCTAAAAACTGTTTAGACGAGAATCAACAGCCAAATTCAAATCAAGAGCTAACTCACTGAATTTGGGCAATAACATATTTAAGAATTTTGGAGAAGAGTAGCTACGAAAATCTCTTGAGGTGTATTCTACTTTTTGACGAGGCGGCATGTAATTATGTCCATTAATAAATGGTGCATCAGACTTCTCATACGAGATAATTTTATCACTTGAATCGGACAGTATTATATCAAGCCATGCGCCTGAATTGTCAGTATTATGAGTAGCTCCGGGAGGCACAAGAAAGAAGTTGTGCTCATATATAAGCTTACCTAAATGCATGCCATAATAGTCATTAGAAAGCAAGTCTGAGTTCAAATCACCTGCTAACACAATATTAGAATATATCTCTTAGGCCTATGATAAATGGAGCCAAGTAAAATGTTTGTGCCACAATTTATGCTTAGCAGTAGATACGTAGTTTCATTAATGTCCTGAATGTTTGAAGCCTCCGTTTATATATGACTGACTATTAATAGCATTTATAGCTCAGTGTGGCTCAAATCCGCTGTTAAGTCACGCCTGTGACTGAAGTAGTCCTTTTTTGTACCGCGATTATCACACTCGTTATGCTCTTGCTCTAACCTCATGGTGTAAATATGGACTACGTTAGTCACGAATAGGCGAGACTTGCGAACTTTAGCAGTCTGTGCTATAAAATTTTATACGATACTCTTGACTTTAATGGTTCAGTTTTACACGGCGCTTAGCACCCAAGCGTAGCGAGAACTGCGCCGTGTAAAAAACAAGCATTTAAGTCACATATATTGTAATGTACTATTGTGTTACGATTACGAAGTGAGAGTAATCCACGATCGTTCCTAACTAAATTGTAGCCACTTATTGCGAAGAGTGAGGATTGTGAGAGAGGAGTAAACCAGGTCTCAGAAATAACAAGAACGTCAATGGACTTATCTATCAAAAGTATTTATATTTCATCTAAATGAGCTTTGGTTAAGCTCGCATTTACGTGAGCGATTTGAATGCTATTCAAAATTTTGTTTATTGGCACATTGATTCTCGGAGAAGGCATCACAACTATAGCATTAGGGTTACATGGCTCTTGGCGTCACAGAATGCGCTCAAGATCGCTATGAGTCATGATTTCAGACCCATCACTTTTACGAACTAAAACATTCTAATCGCGAACCCATACATACTTATAACCCGGCGAATTTGCATGAGTTTTAGCCGCAAGACGCGGATTGTGCATATACGGCGATAACATTTCGTGCATTTCAATTATCAAATCACCGCCACTCAGGGAAATATCATTAAGTTTCAACTTGACTTTTAGCTTGCAAAATATCATTACGCACGCAAATACTATTAAATCTAATGCATAAGACGCGTGTTTGTACGGAGCGTGCACGCTGTGCTTGTGACTAAGAGTTGGCGACACTATTTAAGCGTACAGCGCTGTAAAAATCACGTACGCTACGGACATCTGATAAATCGTTGGACACATTCAGTTTCACAAAAATATTTCTTATTAGATCAGCCGCCGATAATGTACATGAGCTCCGAATACCTGCAACTTTCATTCCCTTGGCGCAACGCTCCTTAAGACTAGCAATCTCTTTGGAATTAGCTGAGGTATCCGGTTCTAACACAGTAATTCTCTTATCGTGATCTTCAGCTTTTGTCATGAGCGCATCTGATTTTTAATTAATTTAGTTATTGCTTGCTGCAACTATATCAACAGCTGAACTGTGGCTAGCTTCACTAAAATCGATAACGTTCAGAAACGGACTCGAATAAAAATTGCGACCAGCGTTGAAATTAGCGGCCCTCTCCTTACTATTAATAATCCCAGCTTGCAACGTCGGATCGGAGCTATCTAACGTAGATCTTAGTCTTAATGCAGCATGAATGACAAACTTTCGAGCAAATGAATCGCGCTAAACAACCCTGATGGAAATCTAATCCACACTATTTACATGAAATACATGTTGTGGCTATATTTTGACAACACTTTGTACACACAGACATTAAAAATAAAAAAAATAAAAAAAAAAATAAATAAGAAATTATAATCCTAATAATTAAAAACCGAAGAGAGCAATTTAAAATTTTCAATTTCTCAATTTTGCACCAACCAATGTTCAAATTACGCGCCAACAATAGTCGATGCATTTGCAAACGCACTGATATACAGTCGAACTGTATCACACTTATGTGAGTAAGACTATATCAACAGCCGATATTTGATGGCTTTGGAAACGCACACTATCGCCATGTGCTTATTTGCGATTTAAACTTAAAAATAAGCTATGCCTCGCATTTTAGTAAAACCGCAGAAAAGACATCGTCACGCACTCAACACCTCCGAAAATACTGTTGACAAGAGGCGTTGTATATTCTGCGGCGGTCAGACACAGTTGCGGCAATCTATCGTATGCATGATTGGCGGTACTCACCTCACTCACTACTGTTTCTCCTGGCTCATCAGGTTTCTCTCGTTAGAAGGCGAGTTTGATGGAGAAGATCTTTACTCCAGGTAACGTTTCAGCTTCTTCTTCGTCATACTCCTTAGGTATGAGGCGCTGATATGGAATGAGTTACGCAGCGTCTTCGTCACGAAAGCAGGAATTTCCAGAGGTGTCACCTCGCCCTTCACAGGCCAGAGTGTGACGCGAAAGTCAAAAAAGGCCAGTACGTATGATCGTACGACCGAGTTAAACATTTTACGTAGGAAACAAACTGTGAAGTGCCTCCTGCGTCCCGCAGTAGTTAACCACTGCAGCTCCCGCCTGTACGGGGAGATGTGCTCATCTCTCCTTACAACATAGATGTACGGAATTGCTGTGTTCACGAGACTCCGTAGTTTTAAGTCGAGTTCCTGCTTCAGGTCACAGTATACAAGAGAACAATAGCCGATGATCGGAAATAGGAGCGCTTGCACAAGATGCTTGCGCAACCTGAGATTGGTACTCTTTCTGAAAAAGTAGAGCCTGTACATTAGCGAGTGAGCACGCTTACACACTTGTGTAACGTGCTCTTTCCTTTAGAGTCAAGTACCAATCCCAGATTACGCGCAGAGGATTTAAAGCTGACCTGGACACCTCCGATATTAATGAAAGCATTAGCTGTTAAGGGTTTAAATTTATGTAGTAAGGGGAGCCCAGGACAATCGCTTTGGTTTTACTAATATTGAGTTTAAGCCTATTTTGCGCAGCCCAGCCCATTATCCTCTTAGCAATCATCTTTTTTGATAAAGAGTCGAACTCTTCGAGGTGGCATTGACTGTAGATTTGCAAATCATCCGCATAGATAAGATGGAAAATATCAAAATCAAGGCAGAAACCGATGTGGTTGATGTACAATGCGAACATCAAGGGACCGAAAACAGTGCCCTGCAGAACGCAAGACGCTGCGGAGAGGAGCGCTCGCTATTGTCACCAACGACAGCCTGCTCTTTTCCAGTGAGATAAGTTTTGAGGTTTTGAGTTATTTGTAATTGATCAATATATTACTTAAGTTTAAATTACCAATCATTCGACTCAGACCTCAATTAAACCCAAATGATTTTTTGTTTTCCATATTATAAATAAAATAATATGATTGTAAACTTGACTTTTTATAAGTGATCTCAGTTGCTTTTTAATCTGTAATTTTACTGTAAACAAAATTTTTGACATGCATAATGATACGCAAAATATTAAACGCGCCTAATCTTTTTACTTTGGTTGAGTTTTTTTTTTTTTATAGAGATTTCAGGTCTTTTTGAGCGAACTTACGAGTTACCTAAAACTTGTTCTAAAAATAAAATATATAATGATGGGGTTCAGGTAGTGCACAACCTTGTAGAAAATACGCCATAAGATATGGCCTGTCGATAACTAGTGGCCATATTTTCATAGCATAATATGTTCGAATACTTTGACATAATATGCCTACTTTATGTTGAGTACTTGATCCACTAATGGGTTTACAACCTAAAATTCATAAACTTTATAATCAAATTTACTTTGAACCAGTAAACTTTAAAATCATTGACGTTTAAGAAACAAGTTTTTACAACAAATTCGAAAAAATAATATGCTAGGAATGGCAATCTAACCTAACACATAATTCATGCATGCATGCAAACATGACTACTCTCAACACTCACACTGAAATGTACACTTTTTATGTGGGTTTAGATATTAGAAACATTAAGTAAAATTTGTGTATTTAAGGTTATCAACGATGAAGTGTAAAAGTGATGATCTTGACGGATATTTCCAACTCAGTGTTCGAGTCAGTCGCAGGCAGTATTCATCGTTATAGTGCATTATATGCAGTGTATTCGTGCAAGATGTTTAATTTGTAGTGTAGATGCTTATTTTATTACGTAGAAACCGGCTAGCGTAACAAATTTTGCTTATCTGTGTTTGCTAGCTGAGCCATATCGCACCCCATGGCTCAGGGGGCAAAATTTACACATGGGTGTTTATATGAAAATTTAAACTAGAGCACTCAAGATAAAGACAAGTGGATGTATTGTTTTAACAGCTTGAAACAAATTACCATGCAAAATTTCAGCCCTATAAGTATGATAGATTTTAATTAAGAGCAAAATCAAATTCTCAATTATTGTACGATTATTTTTTTCAATTTTTTTTTTTTTTTTTTGCTTTCAATTAAAATCTATCACATTCAGAGGGCTGAAATTTTGAATAGTGATTTGGTCAAGCTGTTAAAATAATATATCCACTTGTCTTTATCTCCAGTGCTATAGTTTAAATCTCATGTAAACACCCATTTGTAAAATTTAACCCGTTGCAATGGGGTTCGGTGTGGATCAGCTAGCAAAGACAGATAAGCAAAACTTGTTACGCTAGCCTGTTTCTACATCATAAAATAAGCATCTACAACACAAATTAAATATCTTGCATAAATACACTGCATATAAGGCGATATAATGATAGATACTGCCTGCGACTGACACGTACACTGAGTTGAGAGAATATCTGTCAGGATCATTACTTTTACACTTGATTGTTGATAATCTTGAACACACAAATTTTACCTAATGTTTCTAATACACTACACGGCCTGTATGCATTGATGCTCGGCATGCATAGAAATCTGTAGGAAAGCGATACCCAACTGTATTACGTATAATAGCTTGTGCGGCCAACTTCACGGTCCTACCACTTTTGGACTGGAGAAAAAAGTACAGATACTGTTTTGAGCATTCGTGATATATACACTCGTTTATTATAAAAAGAAACGGCTTATTTACAAATACTTTCGTAGAGAATCATAGTTTAGCTCATAAAACATACTAATAAGCCAAAAAAACTCACGAAAAATAAGCATAAGGATTTTTTCTGTATCACGAAAAATCCGAACACCAATATAGAAGTAAATAGTTTCACGGGCGCCGCGGCTTCGTCTGCTTCTCAAACTCGCCTTCGTGGCGCTGCCGCGCCACTTGATAACGAAAATAGAGGGATTATCATATATAAAAAATTTTTCAATTTTAATACTTTAATGTACAGTAGAAAATTACCGTTAAGAATCCATATCCTTTACTTCGTCCAGTTTCAGGATCCATTATCAGTTGAATATTTTCAATTTTACCAAATGGTTCAAATATGCCTTTAAGCATCTCTTCAGTGATGTTGAAATGCAATGATCCTACGTAGAGCCTCATTGGACCAGTTTGACCTTTTGGCATTAAATTTGGCATTGAATTTCCCATTCTATTCTTTTCTGCTTGCGTATGTTGTACTACAATAGGAACTCCAAGTAATTTTTGTCCTGATAGACCAAGAGCCTAGAACAAAATTAACATCTTTTATAGCTTTTTATATTGCTTCCTTTTTAAGGAAGCTTTGGAATAGTAATTTTTGGAGTTTGGTAAAAACATGTTAGAAGTGTGTTTTGATGCATTTTAAGTCAAAAAGAAGTGTTTTTGGAAAATGTGTAAAATGAATCTTAAGCCACTAAGTCTCATTTTCTTTGATTTCACTGTAATATGATGGAAAAAAGTCTGTTTTTACATTTTGTTAACTTGTTTTTTCTTTATAGCGATATTTTAGTTTTGAGAGTTCAGTTTTTTCTAAAAAAATTATTGAAAAAATAAAAAAAAAGTGATACGTACTCGAAAGAAAATAAAATGACCTAACTTTTCACCGCGGAGAATTTATATTATCGTTCGTCATTCTTTTATTATACACCATAAAATGCAATTTTATAAAACTGTTTTAACTCAAAAAAAAAAAAATCAAAATTTCTTTAAGAAACCCAAGATTATTAAAGATTATTAGAGCTATACACCACTCAAATTTTGAATTATTACATGTGGCAGATTCGTAGAAAAACATCAAAAACTAAAAAAGTCGTTTATCTATGAAACGCTATAACTTAGGATTAAAAAGGCAATGACAAGTTCAAATTTTGGATTTAGTTAGCATTATACAGCACCTTGATCCCTTTTTTTAGGCTGTTTACAAAGCTAGTTTGAGAGGGGTCGTTGAGAGTCGTTTAGAGGGGGGCATCACATGTATGCGTATCATGTCTTTAACATAGCACTTCAATGGAATCATTTAGATAAGTGATTTATTATAAAGTTATGAAAAAATCAACAAGTTAACTCCTTCACGTAATACTGTGGACAACGATATAAAAATATAGAGCATATTGGACTTTTTCGCCGCCTCCTTTGATCGCCGCCAGCTCTAAATCTACGTACTTCTGATTTTCTTCAAAATACATTCTTGAAGTTGCTGAGTCTAACACGGCCATTTAAGGTTAACGTGAAATTTACTCTGACTATGCAGTCCGTAGAAAGATCCGGGCCAATTGCAACTTGCACTTCCTTCTTCAGACTGCCGACTTCGAATGGTAGCCATACGTAGCCTACTATGGCGGTGTAACTGCTGTCGGCGAGCTTTGCGTCGCGACCGTTCTTTGGCATTACTTGCCTCTTTAGTGCGCTCGCTAGCTGTAGGCCTAGTGGACCCATACACACTCGCAATGCGCCACTGTGCGACGTTGCACGTCGCAGTCGCGCGAAGCACATGTTGTTGTTTCGCGCGGCGAGGAAGAGAAGACGATCGGTTCCAGCGAGGCCCGTGTGTTCTCGGACGCGAGTTGCGTCCCGGGAATACTTGGAAGTCGCTGGCCGATGTGCGCGAAAGAGAGCCGCTGATTCGCGCGTGGCGCGAGACGAGCAGCCAATCAGCACGTCTCGCGCCTCGCGCAGCCAATTAGGTCGCGTTATCAGACGGGCCCGGCTGCCGACAGCGGGCAGTTACGTCTTGAGCCTCGTCGACAGAAGTTGACGAGCGATCGCGCGCGACTGTGAATAGTGAGATCGAGAGAGAGAGAGAGAGAGAGGGAGAGAGAGAGAGAGAGAGAGAAGGAGCGAGGGAAGCCAGCACCTTCTGGGTCAGCGAGGCTTCCGTCGGGAGGCGACTAGTGTTCGCCTCTCTAACACCAGGTAAAGCACTTAAGTTCTTTGGGAACCTCTCGGTGCGAGCCATTAGGCCGCCGGGAGAGTGAGAGATAGATAGATAGATAGATAGGTCTTTATTTGCTAAAGCAAAAAAAAATAATATAATAAATATCATAAAGTCTGTGTCGCATACAGTCTAATAAATATATAAAAGTTATTGTCATATAAAATCACATAAGATCACATTTTGTCATATTTAATTATCACATTAAACTCCTCCAGTACTACGTTGTACACTTAAGGTTTGGTCAAAGACCTATCTGTATTGCACGTTTGAAGTCAAAAAAAAAGAAAAAAGAAAAATTACGTAATAATGGAAGAATTTTTACCGCCACGGGCCGAGTCTGACTAGATTAAAACTAGATTAATGAAAAAATGGAGCGCCAGAGGGCTCAGAGTTGTCACGATTCAGTGGTCAGCAGGTGCCGCCGTAATGCCCCCTTGAAGGAGGCGAGTGATGGCATGTTTCGCAGAGCAGAAGGGAGAGAGTTCCAGAACCGAGCACCCTGGACCTGGAAGGCCCTAGCCCCGGTTTCTGTACTCACGGTAGGGATGCTCAGCTCCGGGGGAACTCCCCTACCGGAGGGTCTCGGCTTGTGTTTATTAAACAATGAGCCCGATACGAAGGCTCACCGATCTGGGTTATTCTGTATAATAGAATGGCCTCAAAGTAGAGTCTTCTGGAATCGGTGCAAAGCCATTCTATAGGGGCTGATGTGTTCATCCCTTCTAACACCGAAGATGAATCTCACACACGAATTGCTCAGTCTCTGTATCCGTATTCGTTGTTCGTTAGACGCATCCAGGATAGTCACAGCACAGTAGTCGATGTGTGGTTGTATAAGTGTCTCAACTAGCCTTCTGCGGAGAGTCTCAGTGGTGATAAACCGCAGGCTATATAGGGCTTTATTTACTTTTTTTTGATAGCATCCACCTGCGGTCTCCAAGTCAGTTTGCTATCCAGTACAACACCGAGACTCACGACCGTCTCACTGAATGGGACGATCACCCCGTCCGGCAGCGGAACCCCAGGCAAGTTCCATGATTTAATATCATTAACGTTCTTCATGGACCCGAAGAATATAGACTTGGTTTTGCCGGAGTTAAGCCGCAGACCGGAGCTCTCCGCCCAGTCAGAAACCAGCCGCGCCGCTTCTGCCAGTCGAGCCACGCCGTCCAGGAAGTTATCTTTGTTGGTGTGTAGATAGATCTGGAGGTCATCCGCGTAAAAAAGATGTTTAATTGTGTTGCCGTCGAGTATGTTTTGCAGGTCGTTGACATAGAGGGTGAACAGCAAGGGTCCCAGGACAGAACCCTGTGGAACTCCCAGATTCGTTTCAAGCCATTCTGAAGCTCCGCTTTTATTCGAAATTACCATCTGAGAGAGAGAAAGAGAGAGAGAGAGAGAGAGAGAGAAACGCGGAATAAAGAGAGCGAGCGTGTGTGATAGAGAGAAAGAGAAAAGCATCGGACGTCCGAGAATCCTCGCTGCTCGGTAGCAGCAGGTCGGGCTTGCCTTCGGTGCGCGCGCGAGTTCTAGCAAGCGAGAGAGAGGAGAGAGAGAGGGAGAAGCCGAGCGCTCCGCCGGCGTGGCTCGGGCATCGTCGTGCCGGGAGCGCTGGCGCGAGCCGTAGGAGAGCGCGCGCTACGTGTGTGAGTGTGAGAGAGTAGGAAGGGGGACCGCGCTGACTCGTGCTACGACATCGCGGTACGCGCGCGGTGCGCGCGACGTTACGTACGAGAGGGAGAGAGAGAGAGAGAGAGAGAGAGAGAGAGAGAGAGAGAGAGAAAGAGAGAGAGAGAGTGAGATAGGATTCCTCCACCACGTTCTGCGTGTGAGTGAGGAAGCGCGATGAATCGGGCGGCGATTAATGAGACGCATGCAGCCATAATGGAACAGCTGATGCATAGCTCACGCGAATTTCGCGCGATAAAATTTAGGATTGGCCGGATGGCAGAGTACGAACCCAATGAAGAGCTCGAGGCCAGAGGTTTTGGCTTGCGTGGTTCTGTTGAGGTTCGGCGCGATTGTATTGAGGAAGCGAATCCGAATTTAGGCGAAGTCGCGTGGTACGAGTGGGATATCGGAGGCGATAGCCACGATATCCAACGAGGAAATTGAGCGGCTTATTTTAGGGGAAATTCTACCAAAGAGGGTGAAAAAGTGGAGGTTGAACGAGGACAATCAGGCGAGGTTAGTCAATCCACGTTCTAGTGAAAGCGAGAACGGAGGGGAGACGATCACCGAGCCGGTGTCAATGTAAATGTGCCACCGAGTACGGCGCTAGCGACTACGACGTCGTCGAGCGTAGTCACCTCACGGACTGGAATGGCCCTGGTAACTGCTACGGCGGCGTTATCGGAACGACCGATTACTTCCGCGGTAATTGGAAACCTGATGTCGCCTCCGACTCCGGCACCACGTGGCTATCGATTAGAGAATCGTATGCCAGTGAGACACCCGGGATCGTGGAGTACTTCTTGGCTCGGATAGTGCGCGGTATAGGTGAATCGCCTATTGACCGACCGGGGCATAGAGAAGCTCCGAGGAGGGTTCCTGTCGCGGAAAACCGACCTCAGCTAGGAAGAGAGCGATGGTATACACCATCGACTACTCTAGCTGGTGGAAAGCTTTCCGTGACAGCCAACGGTAACGAGCGAAGAAGTGAGGAAGGCTCGTCGGTAAGCGCAAGTGCGGGTAAAAGTTCGGCCGAGAGCGAAAGAGAGAGTGCGAATCGGTACTTAGAAACGAACGAGCGCCTGAATGAACGTGTGATTCGTATAGGGGAACTCCGTGCAAACGGAATGACCTACGAGTAGGCCAGAGAGAGGGCTCTTGCAGAGGAGCTCGAACTTGAGGGCCAGCGCGTTTTTAATCAAGCGATGGAAGAGTTCGATATGGAAAAGGAGGAGGAAGAAGTGCGACGACGGCATCAAAGCAATCTTCAGAAAGTGCGTGAAGAAGCGTTGAACCAGGCATGTCAAATCATTAGCCGGAAAAATAGTTTGCGTAAAGAGGAAGAGCCGAGACCGGAAAGTCTCAGGCGAACCTCGACGCAGGCTATAAAACGATCAACATCGCAGGGTCAGAGGTGTGAGAACAGGAGAGTTGCGGAGTCTGTTAGTCAGTCAGAGAACCAGAAGGGAGAGAGAAAACGGTTCTTTGACGGAGCAAGGCCAAAGGACAGGAGTTCGGAGAGTCAATTGGATGTCCCTCGCGCAAGCGAGAGCCGCAAAAGCAAGCGTGGACAGGGAAGAGGAAGAGAGAGTGCCGAGAGAGTGCAAAGTCCAAGAGAAAGCGTGAGTCTCTTGAGCAGCAGCGACGGCGAATTCGAGCATAGCTCGAATCATGCGTCAATGGAAAGAGTCTCGGTGCGAGGTTCTCGAAATGAGAGGCCGGACATCGCTCGAGACATCATTAAAAGACTTAAGGACTGGGGTTTCCAGTTTTCCGGAGAAAGCCGAAACGAGGACCCAGAAGAGATTCTGGAGAGGTTGAGTGATTGCCGAAAAGGTACTCGAGCTCTGGATACTGACTGGATAAACGTCTTGTCCTGTATTAGCGCTTTATTGAGCACGAATCCGAGCTAAAAGTCCCGCTCGTTCGACTGCTGCGAAAAGATCAGAAATGGGAATGGGGAGATGAGCAGCAAGAGGCTTTTGAAGCTCTCAAGACCATGACGATGGCGAGCACCCGATAGTATATATAAGTCGTGTACTGACTTCTGCTGAGAGAAATTACACTACGACGGAGAAAGAGTGTTTGGAAGTGGTCTGGGCTATCAGAAATCTGAGGCCGTACATTGAGGGGTACTTACTTCAGCGTGATAACAGACCACAAAAGTTTGCAATGGCTGAAGAATCTGAAAGATCCCAGCGGCCGCCTAGCGAGATGGGCGATTGAATTGCAATTGTGGAAGTTTGATGTGATTTATCGGAAAGGTGAATTAAATCACTTTCCGGATGCGCTATCCCGAAGCGACGAAAATGGCGAGGACGCTGTTGCCGCTTTCGAGGAGGTACAAGACCCGGAATATTTGAGACTGCGAGAGCAAGTAGAAAAATTCGAAAACGGGGTGCTTTAACGTTGGCGCAAAGATGCTTTGCTGGACCCGATAACACACCGCGAGGAAGCGTGGATAGTGGTAGTACCAGAGGAGCAGAAGGAGAGAGTGATAAGAGATGCACACTGTCCGCCTTCGTCGGGTCACTTGGGAATAGAGAAAACCTATGACCGAGTGGCTCGAGAGTATTATTGGCGAGGAGCCTATCGCGACGTGTACAAGTTCGTATAGTCGTGCGAGGAGTGCCAAAAATATAAAACGGCACAGAGCGGAGCGAAAGGGCTCATGGTACGACGAGTCGTCGAGCGGCCTTGGGCCATCATCGCCGCGGATCTCATGGAGTTTCCTCCGAGCAAAAATCGATTCAAATATCTAGTCGTGTTTCAAGACTTGTTTGCACGCTGGATTCAATTGAAGAAGTTGAGGAAGGCGGATGCGAAGGCAGTAGCAAGAGCGTTTGAAGAGTTAATTTTATTCAGGTGGGAAACCCTGAATATTTTTTAACAGATAACGGCAAGAAGTTCGACAACCAACACTTAAAAAAGGTGTTGGAAGTCTACGGTGTAAAACATATCACCACTCCGCCGTATCATCCTCAGTCAAATCCCGTCGAGCGTACGAATCGCACGCTTAAAACGATGATCGCGATGTCTGTAAAAAACGATCATCGCGACTGGGATTTGCATCTCCACGAGTTTCGTCATGCCATTAACACGGCGACGCAAGCTTCTACTCGAGTCTCTCCTGCGTTTCTCAATTACGGACGACATCCTCGTCCGGCTTTGAGTTTACGACGGGAAATCGAGGAAGGAAAACTCGTGGAAAGAAGGGAGCCAGAGGAGTGGGGAGAGAGAATGAAGAGATTAGATATGCTGCGAGATTTAGTAGGGAAATATACGAGCGCTGCGACCGAAAAACAAGAACGCGTTTATAATAGGGGACGGAAAAACGCGCAATTTCAGGTAGGAGAAGAGGTCATGCGTAAGACCCACGTTCTCTCCGACGCGGCCAAGAGTGTTTCTAAAAAGATAGCTCCGTACTGGGAAGGCCCGTATGAGATTGTCGAGGTTAAATCCCCGATAGTCTATGTACTGGGCTCCAGTGACGGAAAATCGCGACGGTTGACTAGGCTTATGTAGATGAACTTAAGCCCTGGGTCCCGCCGCGAAAGGCTAAACAAAATTACTAATCTATTTATGTTTTTAGGATGGAGCGATGAGAGGATGGGAGACAGTCGGCGCCAGCCGACTCGCCACCAACCAACATCGCACCGCCACGCCCGACGTTTGCTGAGGTGGTATGATCACCAGCACGTCGGCCAATGCCAGCAGTGACATCGCCAAGGCAGGTGGAAGGTTCAGGGGGCGGGGACAACCAGCCTGAGGATCGGCACGGTTACACCGAGGCTACGACTACGTCGATCTACGGCTGGTGTAACGATGACACCGGCGAGCAGCGGGAAGAGGCCAATGACGGAGGCAGCGACGAGCGAGAAGGAGAGTAGGACTCGGACGAAGAGGCAGAAGCCATCCGCCGAGGCACAAGTGAGAGAGAGCTCGGAGGCAGAGGAAAGCAGACGGGCGCAGAGGGAGTTGGAGCTGTACGTCGCCAACTCTCCTGTGGTCCCCGCTGCCGCCCCTACTCCGAGAGGCCAGAAAAAGAAGAAGAACAAGAAGAGCAAGAATACGCCTCAGCTTACCAAGGATGATTACGTCTCGGCTCAATTGTCGAGCTCAGACGACGATGAGCCGGGACCACCGATCAGGGGCTACTTCGGGGGAGTCTATTATGGCACAGCCGAAATAGACTGGGACAACTGGTCTCCGACTCGTCCCCAGGAGGAAGAAGACCAGATACCGGAACCCGACGAAGAAGAAAGAGAAAGAGAGGAGAGAGAAAGAGAAGAAGAGAGAAGGCGGCAAGAAGAGACGGAGCGGAGAGAAAGAGAAGTACAGAGAAGGCGGCGAGAAGAGACAGAGTGGAGAGAAAGAGAAGAAGAGAGAAGGCGGAGAGAAGAGATGAAGCGGAGTGAAAGAGGAGAGAGAGAGAAAAAGAAGAAAAAGAGCGACGAGCCCAAGAAGAGGAGCAGCGGCTACGCGAAGCTCGAGACGACGAAAAGCGGCTCAGAGCTGAGCGAGCTGCTGCCGTGGCGGAGGAGAGAAATAGGAAGAGCGAGGAAGAGAGGAAGGAGAGAGAGGAAGAGGAGCGTCGTCAGCAAGAGGAGCAGCGAACCTGCCTCCACGCCCGATAACCAAGAGCAGATGGAGACAGATCCGCCAGCATCCGCTGCAAATCTCAACGACACGAGCCGGGAGGAGGCAGTAGCGTCACGAAATGCGCATCGCAACACAGCTCGAGCCGCCCGGAGAAGAGAGGCGAGGCGGATTGAAAGAGAGAAGAGAGAGGAGACCGAGGCTTGCCTACCAGCCCGGGACCAACCAGAGAGAGTTAGAGAGAGAGAGAGAGAGAGAGAGAGAGAGAGAGAGAGAGAGAGAGAGAGAGAGAGAGAGAGAGAGAGATGAGAGACGAGCGGAGAGTTATCGAAGATCGGTCGGCGAATCGAACAAGGAGTCGCTCCTCCAACCGCAGGACCTTGCCCGCTAATGAAAGGGGAGCGTGGTTCGGAGGACTTCGTCCGAATCCGACGGATCCGATGATCGACCCGGCCCCATACAGTTGCTTCAACTGTTGGCAGCCGGGTCATGGTGTCATACAATGTCCGAGGGGAATCAGCAGTGATTTCTGCGGAAATTGTGGAAGACACGGCGTCAAGGTGACCAGCTGCCCGCGGTGCGCCGAAGCCTTCCGGAGCCACCAACAGCGAGGAGGAGGGGGGTACGCTCCCATCGAGACGGCCAGTGGCATCAACACTGGGGAAGACTGGGACAAACCCGGGGACCATCGCCAGGGAGAAGAGCGAGAGGCCCCCAAGCGCCGAGAGAGAGAAGAGAGAGAGGCAGACGATCGCGCTCTAAGAGAGGAGAGACAGCAGCGGAAGGTGAGGTATCGGGAGGAGGTTGAAGCGATGGTAGGATGAGAGCTCTACCAGCAGCAAGAAATTCAGAGGCACCCGATCCAGGTCGTCAGGGAGGTCTCTAACCATAGCCAGCAAGAGGAGAGGGACATCCTCCTTCAAATCTTGTGAGGCTTGGAAGGAGTATCTCCCGAGACGAGAGAGCTTGTCCTTCGGCGTATATACGGAGGACGACGCGAGGATTAAGCGAAGAAGAACCGCCAGGGGACCGAAGCCTGCCTACCAGCCCGAGACCAACCAGTCTCTGTGGCGAGGACAGCAGTCAACTGTTCCGACGTGAAGAGGGGAGAGAGAGAGAGAGAGAGAGAGAGAGAGAGAGAGAGAGAGAGAGAGAAGAGCGAACAGAGCCACGAGAGAGACAAGAGGAAAAGAAGTCGGGGTTGCGGTTGTGCCCCAAACGCAACCCTGGGGCGAGTGGGAGGATGAGTTGGACGGTCCTTTTCTTGGACCTACGATGGGGTCAGTCACTTTTGGAGGGTAGCAAAGTTAAGGGAGGAGGATTGCGATGTTGCACGTCGCAGTCGCGCGAAGCACATGTTGTTTCGCGCGAAGACCTTCTCGACGAGCAAAGTCAGAGAAGGAGCCGATCTGCGACAAAGCACGCCGCAGCCGCGCGAAACGCAACTTTGTTCGGTTCGAGGCCCGTGTGTTCTCGGACGCGAGTTGGGCCCCGGGAATACTTGAAAGTCGCTGGCCGATGTGCGCGAAAGTGAGCCGCTGATTCGCGCGTGGCGCGAGACGAGCAGCCAATCAGCACGTCTCGCCTTCAAGGCGCACGCGTGTACCTAAGAGTAGAGGTGTGACGGCGAGCCCTGCGTGGCTATTGTGCGCGGGCGGCTACGGCCACCGCGTTGTAGGAAAGGGCTAGGCGAAATACAGGTGCAATAAAACTGTTAACCCTTGTGTGATTATTTCTACCTTCCCCCACCACGTTCTCCCAAACGTCGGCGATTACATCAAATCCTACGAAATAAAGAAAAATCCTAGCGCGTGCGAGGCGTTAGGTGTTGCGCACCTGTGCTGGGAGGCACAGCGTCGCAACTGTTATATATGCGCGAAATCGGAATTCTCCGACTCTCGCCTGCATCCACCAATGTTTTTATTTTGGATTGTCTTCGTCGCACAGAGTTGCACTTATTGCTGTGCTACTCTTCTGACTTTCCAGGATCTTCTAGCTATCGAAAACTATTCCAGTCAAAACAGTTTATGCGAGGTATCAGCTGCTGTAATTCCGGTCACCGATTCTTGTGTAGAATATCTAGCACCTTGTGGACGGTCGGAGGTGGTCTCATTTCCTTCATCATCCCTAAGAGGCAAGTCACGTAGTCGCGCACGAGTTTGTGCGCGCCCTAATACCTTTTTTTTAAGTCGGAGGCTAGGCATTATAGCCGCCTGTTCGTTCCGTGCGAGCGCAGTACTACGCCGCGAAAATCCTCCCATCTCTGCCACTCGTCTTTGTTGTTGTGGTTCCATTTGGCTGCTAAACCGTTGCGCTGTTTACCTGAGTGCTGGTGGCTCTTGTATTCCCCTGCGATCTTTGTACCTGTTCGCGCAGCTCGTTCATTGAGCGTTGCAGACTTTTCATATGTCGCATCATGCCTGCTGGCATGACGTATTCTTTTTCGTCTATCCTTGTAATCGATTAAGTCTTCTCTTGTTTGACTGCCTCTGTTGGTGTTGCTTGTTTTGGGGATTCTTCTCTCTCTTCCTCGACGATTTTTGGTCTGCTCAAAGTTCTCTGTAATCGACCGTGCATGCAAGGCGGCTGCTGTGCCGATCGTAATTTCTCGATATTGCTCGCAGACTGAGCGTATAAAAGTCCTGCGAATCGACACCCGTTCGGCCTTTATATCTACTGGATCCAAATACAACGATGTTTTGAAATTATTTTCGAAAAATCTTTCCGAGTATCTGGAAGCAGGCACAGTTGATCGCTCTAAGAAAGACCAGCGCTCCTTCAAACGTTAAGGACTTTCGTCCGATAGCACTACTCTGCTTCCTCTCAAAGGTGCTCGAGAAAATTGTGCACTTGACCCCTTCCAGGCCGGTTTCAGAAAACACCACAGTACACAGACTGCGTTGTTAAAAGTGACCGACGAGATACGCATGGCTATTGACAAAAAGAAGGTGAAGCTTATGCTGCTGTTTCACTTCAGCAAGGCCTTTGACACCAGTTGATAACATAAATAGCAAGACCTTAAAGATTCTTGGTAGTTGTATCTCTGTATTATTAACACATATCCTCAATATGTGTACAGAAAATACGGTTTGGCCTGATTCTCTGAAAAAGGCTGAAATTGTACCAGTATATAAAGCAGGTGAGAAGCATAGCATCAATAATTATAGGCCGATATCACTCATATCTAACATTGCGAAAATTTTTGAAACAATAATATACAATAGGTTGTATGAATTTGTCCATAAAAATAATATTCTATCTAAGCATCAATTTGGATTTTGAAAAAATATTGGCTCAAAGGATGCGTTAAATTATATCACTGAAGTATTATATAATAATATGGATAGAAATATACCAACTATTGTAACTTTTCTTGATCTGGCCACGGCCTTTGATACGGTAGATCATAAATTACTGCTTAAAAAACTTTACTGTATAGGTATTAGGGGTCACGCATTGAATCTTCTTTCAAGCTATCTTGATCATAAATACCAGGCAGTTAAAATTGAAGAATGCAGAAGTGATTTTTTGTTAATAAACACAGGTGTCCCTCAGGGTACTATCCTGGGGGGACTACTATTTATATTATATATTAATGATATCTTGAAGGAGATCCCCCTGGACTCTATACTGTCTTATGCTGATGATACTGCCATAATTGCCACCGGAGAGAATTGATTAGAGGCTCAATGTAATATGAATGAATTCTTGTTGGTCATAGATAACTGGCTGGCAGTGAATAAATTATCGCTAAATGTACATAAAACAGTCTTTATTACATTCGGACGCTATTGTAACAGTGTACCTGCTCACATAGAAGTTAAAATACAGGATAGATTGTTGACTAGAGTGGAGAGCTGTAAATACCTTGGAATTGGATTTGACTATAATTTAAAGTGGGATAAACATGTTCAATATATAATTAAGAAAACGAAGTACTTAGTATATATTTTTTACAAGCTAGCTAACATCATGTCGACGGTAACATTACGAATGATATATTATGCTTTTTTCCATTGCATGATAAGCTATGGAATCCTAGCCTGGGGTGGAGTGTATAAAAATAATCGAGATCTGGTGCAAAAATTGCAACAGAAAATACTGAAAATAATTAATAAAAACAGTTTCAACGTACATGACAGCCCTCTAAACCTGGAACAACTATTTATCTTCGAGGTAATAAGGCTACATTTTAACGACCTCAAAACCCAGTACCTAAGTTCTACTAGTGTTACTAGGAAAAAGAGTTTAATTGTACCTAAAAGTTATAAAAGAGTCAGTGATACGAAAAGTATTAACAAAGCTATCATTGCATACAATGCACTACCAAATGATTTAAAAGTAGTAGATATAAAAAAACCATCGGGTAAAAATTTAATAAGGAGGTGGATTAAAATAAATTATTAATTATGTATTGGCGTTATTCAACATTGTTATTATTTTAATGACTCTGTTATCACTGCGTGCGAAATAAAAGGAAGCTTTAGTTAAAAAGCTAATGAGCACGAGATTGATGCTTTTTGTTTTGTTCTGGGAAATATAGAATAAGATAGAAAGTTTATTTTTTACTAGTTTTAAGCGTTTTTTATATTTGTATTTTTTTAGTATGTAATGCTAGGGCTTGCGAACAGGTAACCTGTTTACCTCTGCAAGATTTCTGAGTATAACTGTAATAGTTATACTCTGTAATATTCTGGATAAATATTCTGGATTTTTGTTAGACTGTAGGCGACGTAGTCTATGTAACCTAAATTCTATTATTTTTTTTCCTTTAGCAAATAAAAACCTATCTATCTATCTATCTATCTATCTTTCTCTCTCGCACTCATACTGTACACAGTGTTCGAGCTCTGCGCTGCTCGACGACAGTTCGCGCGGCGTAAACACGCTTTGTTTACGCCTGCGACGCTTGCTCGTTACGACCTCTCGCCCGCTACGATTTTTGCGCACTGTTGCTAGCCGCGCTTCAGATTAAAATTTTGGGGCGCCAGTTGTAACGGAGCGATTCGACAGCTTATCGTGCGGCCGCGAAGATGCCACACGTCACCTCCAGGAGGTGCATTTCCCGGTCGGCAATCCCTTGGTGATGGCCAGACGATAGCGAGCAGATGTTAGCCGCTGGTGTAGCGCTATTACCCGTGCGTTGGCTTGCCGAATGCTCACTACAAATGCGTGGTGCACCCGGAGCACCACGCTTTCCTCCGCGTATCCGTGGGTAACCAGACGGCTGGGGTAATCGGAAGAAACACTCGCGTGTAAAGTTGATAGCGAGAACGTATATTGTCTGAATCTGAGTGAAATATAGTGATAGAAATTCTAGAAGACGGCGCTTGCGAGAAGGATGCGCGCGGTTTCTCAGGCGAAGCTGGGCCGATGATTCGGTGGCCGAATCTAATAAAAAATATAAAAAGTACAAAAATTGCTAAAAAAAGATCTCTTTGCAGAAAAAAAAACGTTCAAAAGTCTGTAATGCGAATTATAAAAAAAAAAGTTATTCCGCTTATAAATTATTTTCTGTTTACAATCCAGAAGTCAGTTTTGAAGGTTATAGGATTTTTGATGTGAGGCTTCTTTTTACAATTCTTGAAAATAATTTAGTGTGTAAATGTGGTGGAAATATCAAAATGTATGAAGAAAGTTGTAGTGGATTAGGTGGAAAGTGTAATATTTCTTGTGATAAGTGTAAACATGATATATTTTTTTTTTTAATTGCAAGAAAATTGGTAAAAAATCAAATATTTATGAACTAAACATACGTAGTGTTCTTGCCATGAGAATAGTTGCGGGTGGCCTTGGAAGCCTCAGAAGTTTTTGTGGAGTGATGGATTTTCCTGCTCCAGTGCAAAACTCAAGTTATACTAAAATTAGAAAACATCTATTAAACGTTACCTGTGATGTTGCTCATAAATTCATGACTGATGCCAGTGAAGAGGAAATCAAACTTACTCAGAATTCAAGCAAAGAAACTGTTGAAGTTGATGATTCCAATCAAGAAGCTATTCGTCGATTGCGTATCAAAAATTTAGAACAGGAAGATATGTCAGAGAATGAATCGGGGTTGACAAATACTCCAGACGAAGTTGTAGCTTGTACGCGAAATTTAGATGTTCAAGGTGATGGTATATGGCAGCGTCGAGGTCATAGATCTTACAATGGTATTTTTACAATTATTTAATAATATAAAGAACAAGTTTATGTCCATCCTCCAGCAATACCAAAAACAATTTTAGATGAAATTGAAGATGTGTTTAAAAAACTGTCTGAGCCGGAGCTTCTTAGAAAATGTTTAGGTGGACAGATGCAGAATGCTAATGAGTTCATCAATAATGTTTTATGGAAGATCGCACCAAAGACTAATTTTGTTCGACTTAAAACATTAGAAATATCAGCATATATAGCATGCATTATGTTTTCAACTGGCTGAAAGGGATTATTATTTCTCATGTCTAACCTTGATATTGAACCCGGCAAAAATGCATTATCTGCTGCAGTGATAAATGACCAATTACGTATCAAGGAAGCTGAAAAACAAACAGAAATAAATTCAAAAGAAGCACGAAGATTGAGAAGGCAATTGAATATTCCCATTGCTGATAATGAATATGTCAGTGGCAGATACTGAAATTTTATTTTAATTGTAAGTGGCGTGTATAAAAAGCACAAATACAACATTTTAAATTGCTTCCTCCTAGAGATTATATCAACAGAAACTAAATACCTTGCAGTAGCAACTTGGAGAAAGCGAACTTTCGATTACAAAATAGTACTCTTAACTATAGTGGAATGGAAACTTAAAAAAGTCAATGTATGTTAATCTAATACCCCAAATTTAGATATCTAATAACTTAAGTGTAACAAGTCAGTGATAACCAAGTTCATATATCGAACCTACCCTCGCATCAGAGAAGATTAACAGTCAAAGTGTTGAGTCCTCAAATCCTAAATACACAAAATCAATTCTGTATGTGCAGAAGATCTTAAATAAGCAATGTTTGTATGTTGAACAGTGCCCTGTTTTTCTATCGCTGGATAAGGATCTAATTCAATAAATTTTTCTTCCCATAATTAAATACTGGATGAAAAATTATATTCGGTAATGTTCATTTATAATCAGCATCTGTCAGCAGCTACGCAATTTCTTTTTAATTTAGAAAATCTTAGTTATATCGAAAGCTCTTGAGTATGAGACTATGCTTGAGCTTATACGTACATGATACGTCAGATGACTAAATCATAGATGTCGCAAACGTTTATTTGACGTTAACACAAACGCGGGGGTTGGCGAGCGAAGCGAGTAGGGGGTACCCCCCTAGTCATGAAATAATTTTAATTGTAATAATTTCTGAAATATAACCTTATTGGCCCAATTTTTGTTGCTTTCAAATTTTTACGATCAGGTAATTTTACTTTAACAGGCTCTTTTAAACATATGAATTTATCAATAAAATTTATCGTTATTTACAATGTGATCAGTACAACCACTATCAAGAATCCAATTTATTTATCCTAAATATTCGCTACAATTATCTAATACAGTTACCTGATTTACCTTTTGATTGCAGACCTGTGTCAGCCATACTTAGGATGAATAGTTGCCCTGTTGTTCGCTTGAAGATTCGCCTCTGGTTTGACCTTGTCCAAACCAGCTTGAGCTACCATGTTCGAATCGAGGGTGAACAATAATTGACACTGTGAGGTTCAATGGTTAAACTTTGAATAAGATTTATTTGTATATGGCAATAACCATAGTCGGCGACACGTGTACGATCTGTTAGGATTCTTACAGCATAGAGAGAGTGAGAGAGAGAGAGAGAGAGAGAGAGAGAGAGAGAGAGAGAGAGA
>QLSS01000116.1:211855-229545 GCA_024372645.1 Trichomalopsis sarcophagae
AGAGAGAGAGAGAGAGAGAGAGAGAGAGAGAGAGAGAGAGAGAGAGAATTATAATTGATTATGTCTATGCAATTTATTAGAAATAATTTTATCTATCAAATGCAAAAATACAAAAACTTTATAGAATATATTTGAACTAAAATAATTTTTATATTAAAGCAATACATAATGTTGTAGGAAGCTACGTGCCGAAGAATTGGCAGCGGTTTTTATATAGCCCATTCTTATTATTAAAATATTACTGACACATTAACGTTTAAGGGTGTTCAACTGTATACAGCGTTAAATATTTATTTAAATGTACATTTTTGAAAATCATTTATATTTATATGATTTTTAGTATAAGATACAATGAAAAGTGTACATAATTCTAAATGTTTTGACATTTCAGCATTAAAATATGTATACATGTATTGTTTGTGAAGAAAGGCTTCAACATTATTTACAGTTTATGAATAATACTTTTCAAACTTTTCTAAATTTTTATTAATTATGATTATAAAGAGTGTCATCGAACTAGAAGACGGAAACATCGGGCTAGGAAGAAATACTACAAGACTAGTCCTGGTAATAAAATAGTAGACGCCCTAAATAAAGAAATAAAGAATGCTAAACGGATACTCAAGAAGAAAATCCAAGAAAATAAACGATGGTGCCTGAAAGAGTTACAGGACAAGGTTAAGCTGGACCCCTGGAGGCGACCTTACCAAGTGGTAATAAAGAAGATAAAGGGAGTTTATATCCCCCCCTTCTAAAAGCCCGGAATGGCTAGATCGTATTGTGACCACATTGTTTCCCCTTCAACTGAAAGTAACAGCTATTCCTGAAGCGAAGGCAAATGACAATCATTCTAACAATCACTACAGAGGAATTACTGACTGCTTGCAAAAGAATTAGGAACAACAAGGCTCCAGGCCTAGATAGCATACCCAATATTGCATTGAAACAAGACATACAGGCACGCCTCGATTTCTTTGTGGACCTGTACAATTCATGTCTCGAAGAAGGGATGTTTCCTAAGAACTGGAAGAAGCAACGCTCGGTACGACTACTAAAAGGAGACAAGCTACCTGGAGAAGCTGCCTCATACAGACCACTCTGCATGCTGGACTCCCCGGGCAAAACTTGAAAGCACATAATCGGCGTTAGATTGGACTAAGTCATTGAAAACCCAGATATACTAGCGGAATATCAATATGGCTTCAGGAAAAAACGCTCCGCTCTTGACGCTGTAAGCTTAGTAGCCGACACCGCTAGAACTGCAAAAGAAGGGAAGAGATGGAAAGGAGGAGCCAAGAAGTACTGTGCTATTGTTACACTGGGTGTTGAAAATGCGTTTATGATTTACGCTTGCAAGATAATTTATAAGTAAGTTATAATGTGAAACATTTTTTCAGTATTAGTAAACTGATTGTAGTTATTACTTCTTAAACCTTCTTTGTTTCACAGTTTTAATATATTTATAGAGAATTTTTATGTTGTACTTACCAGAGTGACACTTTCCGGATCCTTAAATTCAACGTAAGCTATACCCTTAAATCGCCTGGTTTTGTTACAAGTAATTAAACGCACGTCTTGGACTTTTCCTACACTGGAAAAGAATTCTTCTAAGTCACGGGCACGAATGCGTTGACTTAATTGCATGCAAAAAATAGTCCGAGCATCTCTTTCTTCTGGTGTTAATTCATCACTACGACTAAAGAAAACAATTTAAATTATTTATCTTTGTTTAAAATATACTTTAACTAAGTATAATCATTGAATTTTAACGATTCTAAAATTCTTCCATGGAACGTTGTTAATTACGAAGAAAAATAGTACATTATATGTAACATGTACATTATGTAAACAAAAATGGGCTTTTCTAAGCAAGGATGATGTCTAACATCATCCGAGTCTGAAAAAGCACATTCGCCTCTTGTTGTACACCGTGCTTTTTATAACAAGTGTATAAGGAAGACCATTTTTATCGCCTATGAAATAGATCGAGAATAGAGTTTTTCGAGTCGTTCACTACGGTGTGCATGTAGATGCACACACACACACACACACACACACAAAGCAGAGGGTGTTGGTTTAACCATCGAATAGTTCAAGCAACAGTTAGAGCGACTTACACAGGATGCTTCAAGAAGGAAACTAGTCATCAATACAGACGATTTTAACGCATGGAACGAAGAGTGGGGCAGTCAAAGGACTAACTACAGAGAATGAGTGCTATCGGAACCATTTGCCTTTCTAGACTTAGTGTTAGATAATAATGGCAATACTTATACCTTTAGAAGAGGAAATACAGGATCTATTGTGAACCAGAACTTGAATTGCAAATGTTCGAAACAATAAATAGCAAAGCTTAACAGGTGATGGAAAACTTTACCCGAGCCTGTGACGTTAGTATGCCAAGAAGAAGAGGGACAAAGCATAGATGACTACCAGTATATTGGTGGGACAAAGAAGTCGAGTGCACACAACAAGTGCCACTAAACCTGGTGACGACATTAACGGACAAGGAAAAATACTATTAAAATGAAAGAGGCGATCTAAGGATGTCTGCTAATGTGATATGAACATTTTTTGATCTCCCCTGACGGCAAGACGGCAGGCCGGGTACCTAGCCAGCTTGGGTAAATCTGTTTAGGCGAATGCCTGCAATTACTTGGTGTCTGCTGAAAACTCGAACTCAAACGAAGGGGCGAAAAAGATTAAGTCGAGCCTTAGGTTGATGCTGCTGATCGAGTCATCAATTTGCAGATTGCAACTGAAGAAGAATGGCAAATTTTAGAAGGGAATTAACTTTAGAGGTCGTTAGAGAAAAAAAGGATTAGTCATCTCCACAAGACAGGCACATTAAAAAAAGAAAACAGAAGATAAGTACGCCTCAGCATGGCCAGAAGTCGGCTGTACTTCGGACCATGGCGCGTCAAAACAAACCTTCACTTCTCCTCCATGGAGTGGGAACTGTCTTGACGCACTATAGTCCAGGAAAAGTAGACACTAGAGATGGATGGAAAGATGACGTCACTTTCTTGCTCTCTTTATATCTGTCTCTGGTAGTAAAAAGCGGTAAGGTAAAAATCTTCCTTCATAAATACTCAGAGGGCAGTGAAGAAAGAAGTTTTTATGCAATGAAGAATTGAACCCGCGGTCTCGAGATCGAGGGTTCAAAACACAGAGCTATCGTCTATGATGCAAGTCGTGTGCATCGTAGTCGATATCCTCTCTCTCTCTATCTTTCAATCTCATTCTCTCTCTCTCTCTCTCTCTCTCTCTCTCTCTCTCTCTTTCTTTCTTGTCACCTCTTTTGTGTCTAAAGGTAAGAGAAAACATAACTAGGGAGAGAGAGAGAGAGAGAGAGAGAGAGAGAGAGAGAGAGAGAGAGATTAGATTAGTTTTATTTTGCGTACGATATATTGTACGATTATAAGTTTACAGAGTTGCAAGTGAGAAAAGAATAAAACAATACAATAGATAATAGATTGAGGCATGGTCAAAGTATGTATAGTGAGAGAGTGAGGCAATAGTGAAAGTGGAATGAGCAAAAAATTAGGTGTGTGTATGTGCGTGGACTGTGTACGATTTATGTGTTTTCGAGTTCAAAAAAGTGATCCCTAGCAAGTTTTTTGAAAGTGACGATGGATGAAGTGTTTCTGATGTGTGATGGCAGGTTATTCCATAGGTATGAAGCGCTGATATGGAACGAGTTCCTCAGCGTCTCCGTCGCGAAAGCAGGAATTTGCAGAGGTGTCACCTCGCCCCTCAAAGATCGGAGTGTGACGAGGAAGTCAAAAAAGGCCATTACGTATGATGGTACGACCGAGTTAAACATTTTACGTAGGAAACAAGCTGTGAAGTACTTCCTGCGTCTGGCAGTGGTTAGCCACTGCAGCTCCCGCTTGTACGGGGAGATGTGTTCATCTCTCCTCACACCATAGATGTACCGAATTTCTGTGTTCACGAGCCTCTGTAGTTTTAAGTCGAGTTCCTGCGTCAGGTCACAGTATACAAGAGAGCAATAGTCAAGGAAACAGGAGCGCTTGCGCTAAGTGTTTGCGCAACCTGAGATTGGTACTCTTTCTGAAAAACTAAAGCCTGTACATAGGCCAGTGAGTACGCTTACACACTTGTGTGACGTGCTCCATCCACGTGAGTTTAGAGTCAAGCACTAATCCCAGATTACGTACAGAAGATTCAAAGCTGACCTGAGCACCACCATTATTAATAAAGGTGTTAGTTGTTAAAGGTAATGCATTTATGTAGTAGGGGAAGCCCAGGATAATTGCTTTGGTTTTGTTAAAATTGAGTTCTAGCCTGTTCTGCGCAGTCCAGCCCATTATTCTCTCGTCATTAGCACTCATCTTCTTTGATAAAAAATCAAGCTCCTCAAGATGGCATTGGCTGTGAATTTGCAAGTCATCCGCATAGATAAGATGGAAAACATCGGAATCAAGGCAGAAACAGGTGTCGTTGAAGTACAAGGAAAACAGTAAGGGACCCACAACGGACCCCTGCGGGTCGCCGATGTTAAGACGCCGCGGGGAGAAACGTTGACTATTGTCACCAACGACGGCCTGCTATCTCCCAGAGAGGTAGGAGGCTAACCAGCGGATGACCTGCTTTGAGAAGCCCGGGGAGATAGAGAGAGATTAGATTAGATTAGATTAGATTAAATTTATTTGCGTACATTGTATTGTACAATAGTAAGAATTAGCATTATGCAGTTAAAGTAAAAATAGTAAATATAAATTAGAAGTAAAGTAAGTTGAGGCGTGTGTAGAGTAAGTGTAGTGTAAAAATGTACTGATAGTGAAGATGATTAGTATGAGAATGAGTAAGTGTGTGCATGTACATGAATGTCGATGAGTTACGTGTTTTCAAGATTAAAGTAGTAGTCTTTAGCAAGCCTTTTGAAGGTGACAGTAGATGAGGTGTTTCTCATCTGAGATGGCAGGCTATTGCATAAGTATGAGGCGCTGATATGAAACGAGTTCCTCAGCGTCTCAGTCGCGAAGGCAGGTATTTCCAGTGGTGTCACCTCACCCCTCACAGGCCGGGGCGAGACGCGGAAGTCAAAAAAGGCCAGTACGTATGATGGTACGACCGTGTTAAACATTTTACGAAAGAAGCAGACTGTGAAATACTTCCTGCGTCCAGCAGTGGTTAGCCACTGCAGCTCCCGCCTGTACGGGGAGATGTGTTCATCTCTCCTCACACCATAGATGTACCGAATTTCTGTGTTCACGAGCCTCTGTAGTTTTAAGTCGAGTTCCTGCGTCAGGTCACAGTATACAAGAGAACAATAGTCAATGAGGGGAAACAGCAGTGCCTGCACGAGATGTTTACGCAATCTGAGGTTGGTACTCTTTCTAAAAAAGTAAAGCCTGTACATTAGCGAGTGAGCACGCTTACATACTTGTGTGACATGCTCCTTCCATGAGAGTTTAGAGTCAAGCACCAATCCCAGATTGAGCACGCAAGACTTAAAGCTGACCTGGGCATCCCCGATATTAATGAAAGTGTTGGCTGTAGAGGGAAGTAGATTTACGTAGTAGCGGGAGCCCAGGACGATTGCCTTGGTTTAAGTAACATTAAGTTTAAGTTTGTTTTGCGCAGCCCAGCCCGTTATCCTCTCGGCATTAGCACTCATCCTGTCTGATAAAGAATCGAGCTCCTCGAGGTGGCAATGACTGTAGATCTGCAGGTCATCCGCGTAGATGAGATGGGAAACATCGGAGTCTAGGCAGAAACCGATGTCATTGATGTAAGACGCTGCAAGGAAGAACGCTCGCTACTGTCACCAACGACAGCCTGCTCTCTTCCAGTGAGATAGGAGGCAAACCAGCGGATAACCTGCTTAGAGAAGCCAAAAGTTGTTAGCTTCCTCAGGAGCCGGACGTGGCACACAGTGTCAAACGCCTTGCTAAAATCAAAGAGCAGAAGGAGTGTCACCGTGGCCGGTGCGGAAGCCTGTCTGATAATTGTCTAGTAAGAGCCTTGATTCTAGGTATTTCGAGACCTGCTTGTGCACCAGCCACTCCAGGGCTTTGGAGAGAAAGCAAAGAAGTGAAATCGGGCGGTAGTCAGTCAGGGTTGTTGGTGAACTGACTTTGTTGAGTGCACGCACCAGTGACAATTTCCAGGCAGATGGGAAACGGGCCTCGCTCAGAGACAGGTTGAAGATGTGACATAATACAGGAGCGAGAACTGGCAGTGCTTTTAATATAACAACCTGGGGGATGCCGTCGCTTCCCCTCGCCTGGCTGTCGAAGTGCGACACTGCACTCAACACGTCCGATTCCGTTATAGGGATGAACTCGAAATGTTC
Organism: Trichomalopsis sarcophagae; assembly: GCA_024372645.1. Taxonomy (NCBI): domain Eukaryota; kingdom Metazoa; phylum Arthropoda; class Insecta; order Hymenoptera; family Pteromalidae; genus Trichomalopsis; species Trichomalopsis sarcophagae. Next base: position 218,178 of record QLSS01000116.1, read on the forward strand.
CGGGAGGTCAAGACTTTCCAGGGTTAGAAGATAGTTCTCAACAGCAGGCGCTAGCGGATCATTGGAGATCGAGCTAAAATGCTTGTTGAGCTCATCTGTGCTAAAGCGAGGTGGTAATGGGGCCTTAGTGGCGGAAATTCCAAGTTTCTCCAGCTCTCTCCAGATCTCGGCGATATCAGTCAAGGTTGACAGGCGTGAATAGTAATAATCCAGCCTGGCTTCCTCGACCTGTTTATAAGTATAGTCCCTAGCTTGTCTGTATAAGCGGAGATCTGAATAAAGCCTGGAGTTCCTGAAACGCCTGTATAGTCTATCCCTCTCGGATACAATGTCACGAAGAGCCGTGGAGAACCACGGGTGACGCTGTTTTTTAGGTGTTACAGTCCGTGATGGGGCGAGTTGATTAATGGCGTTAGTAAGGTTAGCGTTAAGTGTAGAGATGCATTCGTCAAGTGATGATAGGGTGAGAGATGACCAGTCACATGCGCTAAGAAAGTCCCTTAGCTTCTCGGCGCAGATTCCTTTAAAGTTACGGTAGGAGTATGTGCTAGGTACGTGTCGTGGAATCTTTACGTCGAGAGTGGCCGTGATAAGGTCATGTCCGTTGATGAAAGGTGAGTCTGTCTTCCAGTGTGACAGCAGGCGATCCTGCTCGTCGATCAGACACAAGTCAAGCCAGGTATCAGAACCCTGTTTATGGTGCGTGGCACCAGATGGGATGGAAGAAAGGGAATTTTCATCAATGAAGGCCCTGATAAAACTGGCATCTTCAGAGGATGAAAGCTGATCAGAGTTGAAATCTCCCATTATGACCTTCGTTGAGTAATTGTGCATGTGGGTAGTTAGCTGGTCTATAAAGTTAGAGCCTTGAAAGAATGGAGCGTGAGGAGGACGATACACAACTCCAACGAAGATCGGAGAGATTCCCTTTGCCGATACCTCACAGAAAATTTATTCAGGCTTACCCGGCCTGCCAAACCATTCACCGTCAGATGATGAGATAACGCTAGCCCTCAGTGATATATGTATGTAGAGGGCCACACCTCCTCCGTTTCTGTTTCTGTCTCGTCTGTATAGTAGGTAGTCGTCCAGAGAAGGGATGGACGTTACCTTTTCGCTCAACCAGGTCTCAGTAACAGCTATTACGTGGAATGGAGAGCGAGTGGATAAAAAGAGCCTGATCATCTTAATGTGACCCGTAAGCGAGTTCGCATTGAAATGACAGACTCGTAGACCCTCGGACAGAGACGCTTCAGAGCCGGGTGAAAACGTGGCAGATGAGCTTGATGGTGGGTGTGATGAGATGATATGTTTGTGTTTGAGCCTCAGTGTAGAGCGATGTCGGCAGTGAGAGGGAGCCGGGCTAAAAAAGCATCCAGTTCAGCGTCGGTGTTGATGACGGTGGCCCGCTCCCTGTCGTCGTTGCAGCGCATGTAAAGCCTTCCTTCTCGGGTGAACGTGCGGCAGCCCTGCCTCCTCTTGGCCTCCAGCCTGGCCCTCGAACGCAGCTTATGGACGTCAGAGGGAAGCAGCTCGTTGATGTTTATGAGCCCTTGATGGTCAGGGCTCAGAGCTTTAGCTTCCTCCAGCAAGGTGGCGTCCAATTCGCTGGTTTGCAGCTTACGTTTCCGGGCCTTAGCGATTACTATGGAGCGTGCAAGCGCGCTTGAGGACAGGGTGACAGCTAGTGGTGGAAGTCTGCCGTCACCCCTGGCGGAGTTGTTGGATGCATCAAGTCTCCCCATGGTCCTGACTGATGCTATATCCCTTCTGAGGACCGTGGGGTCAAGCGCGCTCACGACTGAGTAGGCGAGGAGGTGCAGCGAGGTTTCGCGGGTGTAGTGCAGGCCAGTGACGACGATCACGCTGTTGGATGACTGCTCTTGTCGCCTCCTGACTTCAGCCAATTCGCTGCGCAGACTACAGATCTCCGCAGCGCCCGGCATAGTACTGCTGCTGTCCTGCTGCGTTGTCAGGCTCCTCGACGAGAGGTCTTCTATTTGTGCCTGCAACTCGGTGATGGTGGACTCAGCATTTTGAATGCGAGTCTTGACTGCAGGCAGCTCATCGAGGGCCTTGACACGATGTTCTGCGTCTTGAGGGATTCCGTTTGAGCGTTGCGGATGTCGTCTAGAGCTCCGCGAATATCCATCAAAGCCGCCTCAATGGACGGCGTAGGTGTCGTTGCGCTGGGCAGGCGGGTTGGTGACGGATTCCGCGAAGCGTTGGCTGATGGTGGTGCCGACCGCGTCTTCTTGCCCGCTGGTTGCTGCTGTTTGGGAGTACCGTTGCCTGCTGCTGTTGTTGCAGTTACTCCCAACACAGTTGTTGCAGCAGAGGATGATTTTGTCCTCGCTTTGCCTCCCCTGCCGTTGCTCTCCGCACAGGAGAGACAGGCTATTGTTTGCCTGTCGCTAATCACCATAGCCTTGACGTTGACAGTGTTCTGACACTTTACGTGGAAGTATAAACCACAGTGTTCACATCTTTTCGGGTCTTTATGCTGAATCGTTTGTTTGCAGCTGCTGCATTGTTGAAATGTCACTTCCACGTTCTTCTCGCCGTTTGCACTCATTTCTCGTCGATAATTTATTGGCAGTCGGTGAGGCAGATATTCGTTAAGAGTGATAGATTATCGACGGAGTGAAAGAGTAGATGGTGTGACTCTTACGGCTAGATGGCGTGTTAGTAGAGAGAACGTGAAATTGAAAGTACCGACCTCGAAGAAGTGTGAAGACGTCTTGAAGATTCTCCCACGATGTAGCAGGTGTCGCCACGATGTAGATTTCGGAGAGAAGGAGACGCCGTGCAGGTGCGAAAACAAGCCAAGCCAAGCGGATCAGATTTGTAGGTTAGGAGCAGTGTAGAAAGTTGACAGATGAAATGATGAGTTAAAAGAATTGCAGCCTTCGGTGATTTATATATCAGCGTGAAGGTTGCAAAAAGAAGCGTGCAACTATCTACAACAGAAGAGGGCCCGAAGGCAAGAAGCAGCAGAATAATAGATCAAAAGAATGGCAGATCAGCAGAGCTGTCAACTGTACTCACCAGAGAAAGAGAGAGGGAGAGAGAGAGAGAGAGAGAGAGAGAGAGAGAGAGAGAGAGAGAGAGCGACATGTTGCAGTGTTACTGCACATATATTTGTATGATACCCCAGGGCATTCCTCACCTTAACACACACACACACACACACACACACACACACGCATACAGAGCATAACGCTGATATATATGAACAAGGAGATCAGGACTTCTGTTGACCAAATTGGAAACAAAGAAGAATTATGCTGACTTTGGTGGTATTATGCTGACGTCAGCATAATTTTGTTATGATTGCTTCAGCCAAAAGGGACTTATGCAGACAAAAGGTCTCTTTTCTATATATGTATATATTTCTTACGTTAACACACACGCGCGTTCATACACAGCACTAATATATAGCTGTGTGTCACTAGAGCATACGGAATGTAGGAAAAAAAAAACACGACAAAGATAACGCAGGGTTGAAAGCGCTTTAGCAACTGACGATAAGCGTGAAAAAAAGGCGGTGACTGAGACAGCGACACAACGCACACTTACACAGATGTAGAAATTCACACACAAATACAGAGATCATGTGACTTACGCTGAGGAAATTGGAAACGAAACAGTAATAATGCTGACTTTTGCGGAATTATGCAGACGTCAGTATAATTTAGCGATAATTGCTTAAGCAAAAAAGGACTTGTGCGGACATATAAATACTAATTATATATGAATCAGGACTTATGCTAACACAAAGTACATACACAGCGGGATATAAGGAATAGAAAAATTTTCAAATAAAAATTTAAACCTTGATATCTTACAAACCATAGGGGTTTGAAAGCTATGCAATCAACTTAGCCAAAACACATAAAGAACCTACTTTCTCCTAAAATCTTAAGTGCAATAAAGCCGTTTTACGTCCGTAATCGAGGCACAAAAATCATTTTTTTTCAGTTTCCGATTTATGAGAAAATAAGTAGTCAAATCACTTTTAATGGGATATAGTTTAACACCTGACCCATAGACATGATTTTTTTTCGCGAGGTTATAACGTTTAGTTTTAGAAATATAAATTTAAAAAATTAAATCACTTTTTTCATTTTATCTGCCGAACAAAGCAGTCGATCCCGAGGACCAAAGAAGAAAAAGTAGATAATTTTATTCGCTTTAAAATGCATTCTAGCTGAAATGTTTGTAACAATGGGATGATTAAAAAAAACGCAAAATAGTGTTTTTCAAAAATCAGAAAATGGCCATAAAAAAATAATTAAGAAAATTAAAAAAAATGTTTTTCCCGAATTAAGAATCCAAAAACAAATATGCATGTCAAATTTTATTGATATTGACGGAGTAGTTCCAGAAATATTACATTATACATACACACACACACACACACGCACACACGCACACACGCACACACATACACTGAAACTCTGCTCTACCGGTCCCAATCCCGGGGTCCCACAATTCAAGAGGTGGAGAAGGAGGAGGGGGAGGGAGTATCAACCTCTCACGAAAACCAAGGGGCATCTGGCCCGGATGCCAGCACCCTGTTAAAGGGCTCCTGCCTAGGACACAGGTAACAATAATCAAGATGGAAAGTGAGAGAAAAACATATCTACCCCAAGCGGACAGGGCTTCAAAGCTAAATTCCGCCGTCTGTTCCGATCGGGTGAAAGCCCCTGTGGCCGATGCCGGCTCCACGGATTTGGGGGGAGGGGGGGGGGGCAAACTCACTCTGAAGTCGTAGAGGTTAATCACCTGGCCTCTGCAGCTCAAAAAGCTACATGTGAAGTGAATATGAAGGTAGACACAGCCAGCGACAAATGGACGGCCTGCGTATCACGTAGAGACTCGCAGCTTGATCGTCTTGGCAGCAAAATCGATGAATTGATCGATTATGTTAGGGACAGGCACAATTTGCATAAGCATATCAAAGACCTGGCCCGAAGTATTAGGGCTAGCTTTAGGAGTCTCTGTTCTACAGAGGACGATCTACAGCAATGCCAGCGTCCAGACACTTGGGGAAAGGAATCACAGACAACCCCGAGTCTTGTGAGAGACGCAAGAAAGCAGGACAAGGAAGCCCTAACTACTCCGCGGGATAAAAACCAGGAAAATGGAAGAGCGAAGGACAATGCCCACCAGAAGGGAAAAGACTCGTGGCAAGAGGTGGTGACAAGGAAGGCAAAGATAAAAGAAAAAAGGGTAAACATGAAGGATAACACTCGTGCTCGTGGCCAAGACCAAAACAGTATCAGGAATAGAAGCAGGGTGGCAAGAGCAAGACCCCCTAGACCTGACGCCTTAGTCACTACACTAACAGTGATCACCACGCCATAATAATGGAACTGGGCACTCCAAACAAGGTACCCTGTACTAACCCCGGAAGTACGAGAACGGAATCGAAAGCCAAGGAGTATGACAAGGAACTATTTCTGATGATGTTAGGAAATATCTAATTGACGGGATCAGTAGATCACAAGGCTGAACAAATGACAAAATGGCTCACCCGAGCCTGTGACGCAGTTATGCCAAAAAAAGTGCCCAATCAAAGATGGGCACCAGTATATTGGTGGGGCGGGAAGATCAGATCCGCGCGTTCCGCCCGCCGCCGAGCACGAAGGCTGAAGTAACGGGCAAGGAAAAAGTTTTACCGAACCGGTATTGTAAGCGAAGCTGTAGAAGAATGAAAGAAGCCAAGTGCTCCCTCAAGAAGTGCATCAAAGAAGGCAAGCAGAGATGTCATAAGGAGCTGGTAAAAGAAATCTATAAGGATCCATGGGGCAGGTCCTACAAGACAGATATGAGGACACTCAAAGGAAGCTATATACCAACACTAAAGTGCCCAGAGTGGAAGGGCGGAACAAAGAAGTACTGTGCAGTCATTACTTTGGATGACAAAAATGCATTCAACACTGCAAATTGGACAAAGATTCATGAAGCGCTTGAAAAGCTAAAGGTACATCAGGAGGATGATGACCGACTGTCTGAAGGACAGAATCCTACTGTACGAAACGAAATGCGGCACTGAAACCTACAAGGTCACGGGAGTTGTTCCACAGGGATCAGTACTGGGGCCGCCATTGTGGAAGATTATGTACGACGGAGTGCTGAGAATACAACTCCCACGGGAAGCTATGGTAGTAGGATTAGCAGACGACATAGCTCTTGTATTAGTAGGGAAGGAAAAAGAAGACATCGCCAAAATTACTAATGAAGCAATAACCATCCAGAGGTGGCTGAGAGAAGCGGGACTTAAACTCGCTGGACACAAGACAGATTCGATCTTGATATCTAGCAGGAAGTAAATGGAAACGATCGCCCTAACGATAGACGGCCATGAGATAACCTCTAAATCGACTATCAAGTTTTTAGGCGTTACTATAGACAAAAAGCTGATGTTTTAACAGTATTTAGAATTAGCAAGTGAAAAAGCGTCAAGAACGACTGCTGCTCTATCCCGGCTCATGCCGAACGTCGGTGGAACTACGTAGAAGAAAAAGAAGCTATAAGCAAGTGTCAGTACATTGATTATCTTGTACAGGACACCAATTTGGGCGGATGCAATGGCAGTAAAAGCCTATGCGCGGAACCTGTCATCCGTGTATAGACGTAGTGCGTTAAGAGTAGCGTCTGCTTACCGCACGGTATCGGATGATGCAATAAGTGTCGTGGCAAGCATGCCCCCCATCGACCTCTTAGCACTAGAGAGGAAGGCCATATACACGGCAAAACAGGAGAACAGTGATACAACGAAAGCGGAAATCTGGAACTCTACCAGAGAACAAATAGTAGCTGAGTGGCAGGAAAGGTGGGACATTAGCCTGAAAGGGCACTGGACGCCCCGACTTATTCTAAATATTGAAGATTGGATCAAAATACACGGGGAAGTTAAATTACCTCACGCAATTTTTGACGGGACATGGATGCTGTCGAGCATACCTATATAGATGTAATTTAGAAGACTTTCCAGACTGCCCAGCATGTCTGGACACGAGGGAGGATGCTGAGTGCGTTTTTTGTTACTGCGCACAAGTGACGAAGAAAAAAAAAGAATAAGACGAGAGATGCTGGAAGAAGCTGACAACCGGAAAAAAAAACATATACACGCACATACACACACATTCAAGCACACATATACACATACACATATACGCGCGCGCACACACACACACACCATATGTAGAGCGTCCCCTGGGTGGCGGATGAGGGAGAATTCGATATGGTATATACCTCGGAGGGTAGAGCAGAAATAAAATATGCTCCGTGAACCAAATTAGGCCACCGCGTTTGACGTGCGGTGCGACCCGTAAGCTGCCATAAGGAGATCCTGGGTGGGGAGGCAATCTGAGGTTGGGAGCTAAAGTGACCTGAACCACCTTTGGCTTCCGCTGACGTTAAGACGGAGGGGCCGGTCACATAGCCAGTACCGGTCAATCGGCTAAGGCAAGCGCGGGCTATTGCCTGATGTCTGCCAGAAACTCTACAGAGATCCAAGCACATTGATCTGGGTGGGAGGTTCAAGAAAGTGGAGGTGGGATAGAGCAGTATCATGTGCTTTACACTGGTATGATGTTCCCAGTCTGACACCGCTTACAGTTATGTGTTGGGGCCATGTCAGCTGCCTCCATAGAAAAGGGGATATAGGGTGGTCGGACACATACCGGAATGAAGACTATTATCGAGCATAGATAATTTAACCGAGCAAGGAGAGAAAGCGGGAAAAGGAGCTCTCGAAATTTGAAATAATTTCCGGAATGCTGAGCGAGAACGAGAAAGCATATAAAAGAAGTAGCGCGCCACACGTGACCGTACGGCGCGTAATAACATTGCTTTGCAATTCAAAGCGCGCATAATACTTCCTGTTTTGCGTGTAAAGCACAACTGCTGACGCTTGCGCTGCGAACTCGCCCGATCCACCGGCGCTCGCCTTGATATTGCCTGATGCTTGTGCAATCAATTAAGGCTTTTGGGCCAAATAGGGCGTGCGACACCGAAATTGTTATTCAATTATATGTACCAAAAATCGTTTCTAGGGTTGTTCATGTATTAGCGTTTTGAGAAAATGTTTGTCATATTAAAAAGTTGTGTTTTCAAAATATCTACAACTTTTCCATTTAAGGTTTTTATGTAAAATGTATAGCCCCAAAGTTTTATGATAATTACTGATTTATTAATATAAAAAAACGTCTTTGGCCTGTTAACTCGAATTAAAAGCATTTTCACGCTAAGTGTCAGTAAAAAAAAAGTTGTATTTCTTCGAGATCTACAACTTTTCTACTTATCTTATTTTGTAGAATGAATAGAGTTTGATTTAGAGCAGCCTACGGATGCATGCAGGATCAAGCCCAAAATAAATTTGGCACCTTACTATTAGCAATCGGGATAAAAAAATAAGTTATTAGGTTTGTGCGAGATAAGACTCCTTTCAAAATTTCAGCCCGATCGGTCGGAAATTGCGTGAGATATCGCATCTCACACATTTTTCGATGACAAAACTATAAGGCACTTCCATATCGCGGTCGTACCTAATAATCCGAGACATGTTAAACTCTATGGATGATTTTGTGTCATACGCATCCATTATTCATAAGTCTGTTAAAAGCGATCTATCGGCGATTATGATCCAGGTTAAGCGGCTTAAAAGAGGATAAGTGGCGCCGGGAAAAAGCAAGGAGAGCCTTGGATTGATGCTAAGTAAAGCGGAAATATTATTGAACGAGCAGCATATCCAAAAGAAAGACAAAGCATCACAGACGATAGAAGTTTCAAACGCGGTGACGACAAGAACGCTAAATAAGCCTAAGACAATGTCACAAAGCCAGGTAGAAGAGCGACAAGAAAACTACGCTAAGAGAACAAGGAAAGATAAGAAAGTAGCCTCTGTGGTAGTCACATCAACAAGCCAATCATAGGTGTCTTTGGAAGAAAAGGCAGACCCTTCCTGGCAGGAGGTTATCACCAGAAAGAAAAAAAATGAAAAGGGAAAAGGAGATACATAAAGGCACTGGTGCCAAGAACAAAAATGGCACTAGAAAACCACCAGAGACCCACCAGACCTGATGCACTTGTTATAAAAGCAGACAATAGATGAGACAAAAAAGTTGGGACACCAGCAGCAAGGGGCGATGGATACATCGCCTTATACCAATGTTAGAAAACTGTAATAAAAGAAGACGCGAAGAAGTTAATTACTTTCACGCAGTTCTTGAGCGGACATGGGTATAACGATTCAAAATAGAAGACCAGCCAAACTGCCCAGTGTATTTGTACGCAAACGAGAATACAGAGCAAGTCTTCTGTGACTGCTTAAGGTATCAGTGAGAGCGGAAAAAACTACAAGGCTTTCTACAGACCAGAGTGCCACTTAAGTCACTTATGACAGCTTAGCTGGCGTCAGAGAATGGGTGGTGTGCAGTGAGAAATTATACAGCAGTATTCTTCAAGAAGGTCAAAAAAGACAAAGAAGAAAGAAGAAGGGGCTTGAGGCTATAGAACCTTTAGAGGAGGTGGTCCTTAGACCGATGCAGAGGAACGTAGGTGTCGGAGTTTAGTCTGTCCGGATGATGACCGCACGATGCTGCACGAAGTAGACGATCGGACGATACTGCAGGAAGCAGACAGCAGGACGCTGCAGAATTGTGATTGACGATACATAGACGATGAACAAGACGAGTTTATTTCTGAACCCCTAATCACCTTGGTGGATGTGAGATGTATGGAAATGTCAAACTGCAATACAGAAGCCAACTAGACTTATTCACAGGCCCCACGGAAGTATTGATTAGCGATGGTGCCTCTGGGGTTCTGGTATCGAAAGGCCACTTGCGCAGAGCTTGCTCTGTCTACGCCAGATAAAAACAAACATAGCCATAAGCACAGACATACTCATAAAAAGCTTAATTAAAACTCCAGCCCCTCTAAATACGCTTCTATGAAGTTTCAGCGAAACTGAAAATTTCACTATTACAAAGCTTCCGCTATGAGAAAACAATAGACGGTCATTCCGTACAACAAAAATTGTATTCTTACACTTAAAAATTCCTCACGATAACATGACATAATTTTGATTAATAAGAGCGACAAGACATTGTCAACATCGTTTAAAAAAAGCAACCTACATAGATGATCATACAGTCTTTATGAGGAGGATAGTAAAAATAATAGTTCTTTGTTAAATAAAAATATGTACGTTGCTTTCTATCTCGTCATGACATGGATACAAAACACAACTTAAACTATGAACTTCAATTTTCAACTTAACCAAGATCTTCATCCGAGCATGATTTCTCCATTTTTACGAAAATGTCGGTCAAAAGCGTGATTTTTCGACAATTACTGAGACTTTAGTTTAAAAAAAATGGCGAAGAAAAAAAAGAATCTTTATTAATTTATATTAATTTTTAAAAAAAATAATTTTTCGTGGCAAAAAGTTACTCTTTACCATGTTCGGTTACCAAAAATAATGAGGACCTTCGAGAAATCTTTGCACTACAACGCTGAGCAAAGAGAAGGTCTAGTGGCCCACAATTTTAAAGGGTACTCTTTCATTTAGATTATATTTAGTTTTTTATTTAGAAATCTGTAAATTTGTACTTATTAGTAAATATCACAAGCTTTCGCAATAGGAATACAGTTTATTTTATAGATACAGAGAAAATCACTTCTATAATCTAAAACATTTTATGATAATATTACAATTTTTAAATGATTTTGCTACAAATCCTTAGCTTTGAGTTCGAATCTATATAGTTGTGCACAACATAGAATTATAAAAAAATGTTTCGACTACGAATTCCACAAAATTCGTAAATAGCTTTTACTTAGTATACTATGCATGATTTGATAAAATTAAATTTAAAATCACATATTAACATATAAATATTTATAGTTACAAAGCTTACTTGGTTAAAGGACTAGCTCCTTTAATAAATGGTTGTCGAGATCTTGAAAGAGTAATTGGAGTTAGTGATCGTTTTCTTCTTTTATCTCTATCACGGTCTCGATCGCGTTCGCGCCGTTCACGATCTCTTTCAACTTCTTTCTCACGTTCCCGCCTTTCACGCGAGCGTGATCTTCGTCGGCGATCACGGTCTTTATCGCGATCTCGATCTTTGTCTTTCTCTTTATCTTTATCTCGATCTCGATCACGCCGTTCTTTTTCTCGGTGATCCTTAGAATGAGAACGCGATCGTGAGCGCGATCGATGTTTGGTTTTGCTGAAAAAATTCATCAAACAAATTAAAAACGTGCTTATATTATTTCAAACATTATTATCAACACAGATGAAATCTCTCTCTCTCTCTCTCTCTCTCTCTCTCTCTCTCTCTCTCTCTCT
>QLSS01000116.1:229555-247836 GCA_024372645.1 Trichomalopsis sarcophagae
TCTCTCTCTCTCTCTCTCTCTCTCTCTCTCTCTCTCTCTCTCTCTCTAATCATACACTATAAGGGAGTGATCGCCCAGCGAAAATGTTGGAGAGATTTTTTGTATTGAAAAATCCCAAATATCTAATAAAAAAATGTTTTATGGAGACAAAGCCTGATTCACAAAAACTGATCATTCCGTTCGTGCACAGTTTCTGATGCACATAAGAATTGACCTTTTATTGCATATTGCACATACTGAAATCAACTTTTCTACTCAAACTTACTATATATAATTAATATACAAAATATTGTATGACTCCTATGTATTTATATCTAAATAGGTGCATCTGAAGCAAAACAAATAAAATGACATTTATTCACGAACTTCTTACTTTTGCTTATATTAAATTCTTGTACTAACAACACACACACACACACACATATTCTTGAGGAGGACTGTAACGGGCGGATATAGCGCCTGTAAGAGCTAGTCTACTATACTGGGTGTACCATTTTAACTTACACAGCTGAATAACTCAAAAAATTGCAAGTCATTTAAAAAGTGTTTCAAATAAAAGTTGGTGGGTATCAATGGGCTGATCCAGCCATGACCTTAGCCACGACCTTGACCTACATTCTCAAGGTTATTTAAAGGTCAACTTTAGTTTTTCAAATGAAAACCACTTGGATTCCAAAAAAACACAAAATTCTACGTTCGGATAGGTATTCATGTTAGGGATCAAAGTGATCCCTGAAGGTCATTTCAAGGTCAAATTCCCGCTTGGTGTAGATAAGCTGATTAATTATGACATTGCTGTTTGAGTGAAAGAATGCCATAGATCGGTGACCCCGACAATCATATGTAACTAATGCATTAAATGACGCTTTGCATGCCCCGGCCACTCAAGGGACAAGTCTGTACAGTCGACGTCGAAAACGTAGGGGGCCTTCCGGCTCCATTTCTTTGGCCCTGAAAAGGGTCGATTTGTGTTCGTGTAGCTCTGAAAAGAGCTAGCCAATTAAGAAATTATACCCTTCAAACATTTGTTCTTTTCGGCAACAAACCCACTAGTTTTTGATGTACAAACAGAAACCGATTTCTTAACCTTAAAAACAAAACTTTTTACATTTAGACTGCACAGATCGATAGAGAGCATCGACACAAATCTGCAACAGATTTTACTTTTTCCATGTGTATCATGGTTATCCAAATATCAGCGAAGGACGAAAGCTAACCTTAAGATTGATAATCAACTACACCATTCTGCAGGGAAGGCCAAAATGAAGGTACCCTAGTACCTCTAGTAACCAGTCGTCATAAGTAATTTTCTAGCAGTTTTGTTTAAGTAAAGTTAGATTGGCTGTATTAAAACGTATATATAATAAGCAAAACATATTTTGATACGTACACCTGAAACTATCTTTAATAAGCATACTTCATACAAAAAAAAATGACTTCAGTAAGTTCTCATGGTTTCCATCGGACTGGATTTTTGATGCGGTAGGAACTTAGTTAAAGTCGATGTAGTGTCATATTCTTGATTTGCTTTAAAGTGAATCATAAATTTTTGCAGACAGTCTGTAAGCTTTATGCATTTTCTTGAATATTTGTAAACCATCATTAACTAATCTAATAAAATTCTTGTCAGTAAAATGGCAAGTTATATGCCTAATGAAGTAGTCGACATTCTTATAATCTTGGATGAATGTATTAGAAATTACAGACTACTGCCCGTACTCATGTGGAGCGATTTTCAAATCACCGCCATCCTAATGCTTGACAAGTGAAAACATTGAGAGGAGATCTCGCTGAATTGGGAGTTCCTTGATCTATCAGTCAATTACCATCCTTATCACATTACTCTAGTACAGGAATTAAGCGAAGCAGATTATGTACTCAGAGTACAATTTTGTAGACGAGCTCTTAAGACGTTAGATCTGAACCCAAATTTCTTTTGGGAGGTTTGTTTTAGCGATGAAGCTACATTCATCAGCAATGGTAGTCTCAATAGGCATAATTGCCATTATTGATCACCAGAAAATCCACATTGGTATCGTAAGGTGCTAAATCAACATCATTGGAGCGTCCATGTATGGGTTGGCATTTGTAATTAACGGTCAAGTGATTGGACATTATTTTTTTGAACGTACCATTAACGGTCCAATGTACTTAGAATTTCTTGAAAATGATTTCAAGATACCTAGAGAATGTTCCACTTAGAGTCCGACTACGTTTGTGGTATCAATAAGATGGTGCATCCGCTCATTATGCTCGTGACGTACGCCGTGGCTGGGCCATTCTTGTGGCCTCCTAGATCACCGGATCTGAACCCACTAGATTTCTATTTGTGGGGGTACGTGAAAGATGCTGTGTATGGCCAACCTCCAACATCAAGATTAAATATGATGGATAGAATAAGAAAAGCCTGCGAAGTAATAACACCCGAAATACTTGGAAATGTTCAACGTAACTTTCGTCGTCGGTTACTGTTATGCTTGGAAAATAATGGTGCTCATATACCTTTGAGAAGAGTATAAGACTTGAGGTTCTTGCGAAAAATCGTAATTTAAACCTCATACGTATTCTTTTATTTAACGCAAAAAAGAAGTATTATCTTATTTATGGCAATGGATTTCGGACAGATAATTTCCTAAAAGTTATGTAGGTATGTTTGCAATAGAAAAAGCTAGCTCTATAATTTTATTTGTCATGATCCGTGTTGCTTGAATTATTATTGTAAGTGAATATGCGTTTTAATCATTTATCAGCATAATTTGCATTTTTGGTAAGCAGTACACCTTTAATACCGACTTGTAACTATGTCACTTTGGTTTGCACCAAAGTAAACTACGTCTATGAATATTTTAGAGACGATCCAAGTAGTTGTACTCTTAATTATAAATGTTATATGTCAATTTTAATCATTTTTAGCGTGATTTCGTTGATATCTTTATTTTTCACAAGAAAATCAAGGTCTTTCCAATTCTGAAACTTTCCAGGTACCTTTGTATTATAAAAAGGCATCCCTATGAATATTTTGGTCTTGATCCGGGTGATCGAACTTCCCGAATTTTTATTTTAAATGCAATTTAAATCTTAAAATAAAAAATTATTATATTCATTATTATAATCATATATTGAAACGTTAGAGTTTGCTCGGCAGCCCAGCGCTTCCTAAATCTAGTCTCGCGCGCCGTCACACCCCAATGCATACACGGCGGCGGGCCGCCTCGGCCTAGGGCGCCAGGCATAGAGATGCCGAGGATCCCGCGATCCCCTTTCCGTGTGAGCGCCACCGCGTGTTGGGGCCCGGCGGCGCGGGAGTTGAGCTCGGCTAGCTCCAGGAGCGGGTAGAGTATCGAACAGGGTCGTGGGTTATAAAACTCATTAAAGCTTGCTGCGGATATGATATGTCGTCTTTATTTCTCATTTATTCCCTTAACAACCAACGGCAACCCGCCGAGAATCTACGGCTTCTACAATCCAGAGGCACTACGCTGACTTAATTAACTATTATGTGGTGCGCTACACCGCCGGTCAAGGTGATCGTGAGGGGAAGCGAACTTACGCACGCGGCCCCGCAACAATTTTTAGAAAGTCTTATCTCCCTCCGGGGAGATCACTCGCGACCACCGAACAATCGACGCCGACGCCACGCTCGTCAGCGTGCCGCCCGCCGACTTGTCGGTGCGGGCGAGTACCCGCCTCGCCTCTCTGGTCGTCTACCGGTCCCGACGACCAGCGCGTCCGTCGCGGCGTACTCTCGCGAGTTATGCGATTCCCCGACCCATCAAACGCTTATTTTTCCATACACCTCATCGTGCAAACCCGCTCCCTGATCTTTAACTCCCGAAAGCCATTCACGATATGACGACCTCGACACGACCGCGCGACGACACCCAGTACTCACTCGTACTTACGCACACGCTCGTGCATCCTAAGAATTACTTAACGGTACTCCGATAAAGGACTAACCTAACCTAATCGCTAAATTACTTACTAACGGTAGCTTGGTAGTGTACAGTAATCGGTAACTGGTTGGAGTGGCGGGAGGGACGAGGGGAACGATAGCGGGGAGGTGCGATACGGGAGGAGAACGATAGCGAGGAGATATACGCCCTACCCGGGCAACGATAGCGAGGACTTGTGCGAGAGCGAGGGCGTTGGAGAGACAAACGGTAGCTTGAGTGAGGGATAACGGTAGCGTCAGGAAAACGATAGCGAGAACGATCGAGAGCTTACATCAATCGCAACAGGCGACGAGTCCTCACGACACTCGGCTCGCCGCCATTACCGCGTTCGTCGAGATACATCGCGTCACACTAACCGTGTCGCGTCGCGTTCACCCGAGGCACAGCCACACTAGTTAATTCGCACGCTAATACACTGTTACTTACTTGCTACGATAACGAGAGTGAAGGTGAGCTGCAATGGCGCACGGATACGGTTGCTTCGAGGTTGATCGAGAGCTTAGGAGAGAGCGTAGGCGTCCTATCGGTAGAAGCGATGCGGAGCGAAAGAGGACGAGCTCTCCTCATGCGGCAACACATGGTCGCGGGGCCAGCGCTGCGCGCGCTCCCCACGCGAACTACTCCCCCCTCTACGCGCCTACTCGTGGCTCGACCTGCCACGTTGCGCGGTTGTCGGTGCCTCGCGGCGCAAATTCTCGCTTGTAACGTGTAGTCGAACTACCACGTTACAATATATATGTATGACTATAAAAGTATTTTTAATGAAAAGCTGAGCAAATTTGACAAAAAAAGTATATGCATGTTATTTGTGAAAAATACTTCCAGGAGGAGCTATGAATTAATTAAATCAAGATAAAAGCTCGAAAATTGCCAAAATTGACATCTTTGGCTCGAAGCCATTTTGGAAAAAAGTAATTTAAAAATCTGAAAAAATTCAGGTGCATTATAAAAACTTTTAAGAACATATTTACTGTGGGTTGCAGAAGAAAAAAAATGTTAATGGTCGATCTCACAGAGAACCACCCATATATACAGGGTGAGTCATTTTAATCTTTAATCTCAATTATCTCGTTGGCAAAGCATCCCGGCCAAAAAAGTGTCGGATAAAAGTTTTAGGCTATCTGATGATGACCTTGACAATGTCATCGAGCGTGACCTTCAAGGTCATTTGAAGGTCAAGTCGATTTTTTCAAATAGAAACCCTTACTTTTGGCACCAGAAATGGAAAGAGCGGGAAATTTTAGGTTCGAACATGTAATTTTGGAAACAAATCATCTTTTGCGCGGAAATTATGTTTGACATCTGCCGAACCCAGGATGCACCATCGAGGAGGTTGTCAAAAGGATTTAGCATCCCATTTTTTGTTTTATTTTATTTGCTTTTATGTGTTTACTTGTTTTTTTGTATTTTATTTATTTGCTTTTATGTGTTTATTTCTTTTTTGGTCTTTTATTTATTTGTTTTTATGTGTTTATTTGTTTTTTCCCTTTTTGTTATTTTTTTGGTATTTTTATGGAATGTTAACTGGAGTTAACCATTGATTAATTGTTCGAAATTACCGTCGTTTTGTTGGATGCAAAGATCAAGTCGAGCTCTGAATTGTCTTATGGTTCTAAGTAAAACATTTCGAGGAATTGCTGCACGAGCTGTACGAATGAGTTCGATCATATTATCTCGCCTTGTTGACCGTTGAGCATAAACAACATTCTTAAGATATCCCCATAAATAAAAATCGGGAGGGGTTAAATCAGGTGAACGAGGGGGCCAGGCAACTGGGCCACCTATCTCAATCCACCTACCATTGTAGCGGGTGTTTAAATAATCACGAACAATGCGTGCATAATGTGGTGGTGCTCCATCTAACTGGATCCACATTTTTAGCCTTGTTGCTAGGTCTACATTTTCTAGTAATTCAGGTAATATGTCTCGAAGTAATCTCAAAAAGTTTACCCCATTCACGTTCTCTTCAATGAAATAAGGACCAATCAAATAGCCATTGATGATTCCACACCAGACCATATCACTCCAGCGGTGTTGATTGTCTATGGGCCTGAACCAATGAGGATTTTCATCTGACCAATGATGGCAATTATGTCTATTCAATTCTCCAGTGTTTCTGAATGTTGATTCATCTGAAAAAAGAACGTGCCTGAAAAAGTCTTGATCTTGTTGAATCATTCGTATTGCCCATCGATAAAAACGTACTCGCAAAATCATATCATTTGAAGTTAACTGTTGTGTTAATGTTATGTGATAAGGATGATATCTTCTCGCTCTCAATATTCGGGATGCTGTTGATTGTGGTATACCTATTTCACTTTCGATTTGTCGAGTACTAATGTGAGGATCAAGATGAATAATCGCTAGAATGGTAATAACACGAGGATCGTTTTCGTCGCATTCATGATGACGGCGTTGACGAACAAAAGCTCCATTTGAAGCTCTCTGAGTTGAGGTTTGAATAGTAACATTACTTGGGTGTCTCCTATTGGGATAGCGTTCAGCATAAAGTCTGGCAGCTGCTGCATAATTATTTCGACTTTCTCCCAAAATTATGATCATATCAAAGATTTCGTTGGGACCATAATCAGCCATGATCAAAATCAAAATAATTTGTTACAGACCAGTAAACAGGGAAACAAATTTTTTTCAATAATAATTATCGATTTACAAGAAGTAAAAAACACGATTAATCTTTTCTGCACTAATTTGCTATCTACATAACTGTTAAGAGTAGTTCACTCTCAAAAATTGACACTAATACAAAATAATGGAATGACTTAACTACATCAAGAATTTTGAAAATGTTAGAAAACTGAAAAAATTATGAAAATTTTAGAAAATATTGAAAATTTCTGGAAATATTGAAAATTTTTTCATTTTTGAACGCATGTTCCTCTCTTTTCATTTATGGGGCTAAAAGTAGGGGTTTCTATTTGAAAAAATCGACTTGACCTTCAAATGACTTTGAAGGTCACGCTCAATGACATTGTCAAGGTCATCATCAGATAGCCAGGGAAAAATCCTAAAACTTTTATCCGAAACTTTTTTCGCTGGCATGCTTTGCCAACGAGATAATTGAGATTAAAGATTAAAATGACTCACCCTCTCTATACACACACATACACACACCACCCCCCTCTGTCCAAAAATCAGAGGTTCGAAATGATTCCTGCCCTGGCTTAAAATTTAGCTTATTGTATCTAGTTTCCATTACTGAGTGGCCTTTTTGCGAAATTAAAAATGGTGGACCGGTGCGGCTCCGACAGTATACGAATATGACTACGGAATAGCAGTTACATGTCCTTAAAACTTGCAGGAGCAGAGAAAAAATTAATAACAAAACTTATTCGCATGTATTTTTTCCCGCTGAACACGAATCCACCCTTAGTTTTCGCCTCTGGGGCCACCTTTCATACATAACCTCAAAAAAACAGTCCAAAAATACATTATTACGTGTCTGAGACCCGCAAAAGTGTTCAAAAAATTTAAGGAGAAACTTATTCTTTTAGATTTTTATCTGCTAAACTAGTATATTGTGTACCAAGGGCGTTAAGTGGCTTTTTTAGACCGAGAGTGGAGTTTGCAGTACGAGTCAAGGCGAGTTAGCCCGGGCCGAAGGCGAGGGCGTTTACGAGCCGCAGATGAGTACTGCAACCACACGAGACACGAGGCCAAAAAGCTTAGACCTTGATGCACACCATATTTTTTGTAACACAAGTATGGATTTTCGCGTTTTTTTAACATATTGAGTGGGACTAATGCAACTTTTTTCAGATGCGGCGACCACACTGTTAGTAGATTAATTTTTAAATTTCTTTACTATTTTTAATTTGTTGTATACAGAAAAAAGGGTGTATAAGTATTTTTTATCATAGAATTTATTACAAATACATAATTAAAATTTTTCGAAAAATTTTAGCGGGCGTTTTTCATTCTTTTTGGCCCGCAAATGCGGCATATGCGGGGAAAAAAATGAAAAACGTCCGCCAATCTGAAAACAGTTACTTCAGTCCCGCTTAATAGGTCGGAAAAACGCGAAAATCGTGCTTGTGTTACAAAAACAAATTTACGTTCACTTTCTCTGTTTTTTAGTTCTGCTATTGTTAAAAGGAAGCTTTTTTGATTCTATTCAAAGATTATATTATATTCTTACTATTAAATATAATTGCGTGCTTTTGAAACAGAAAAATTATTATTATCTTAATATCCGTGGTCATTTTCGTATTGTCGTATAATACCTTGTGTATATCTCGTAAATATACATGTAAATATATTTTGACTTTTGTTACGTTCTTAATGAATATAGCACACAGTTTTAGAATTAATGACTTGAAAGACGCAAGAAATGTAATCTAGAAGTTTTATATTTTGAAAATGTTCGTACTTATAACACGCAAAAATTAAAAGGGATCTCTAGCGTAATTTTCACGACTTTTTGAATGAATTTGCTTCCCTGACGCAAAAAATCAATACGGAGATATTCCCCCCAAATTCTTCATCATAAAATAGTATAATAATCCTTTTTCTTTCATTGCCGAAGCCATATAGGCCGTCAAAAATTTTATTCTAGCGATTAAAGTTGTTTTTTCTTCTTATTTTAGTTCTTTTTGCGCATTTTCAGATGGCTCTCAAAACTCGACTTTACTACATATTTCAATTTAGTCGGCGGCATTCGTTTCCTAAAACAATATACTTCACAAAGAACAATTTTTCCATGGGGTTCAACAAGTACGATTTATCAGGACTTTGAAAATAACAGTTTTAAAAAATTTAATAAATGTTAAACAAAAATCCTTTTTCTATTTTAATTCTGGCGCCTTCGCTATTTCAAATACGGTTTAGTTCTAGTTTTGAGCACGGGAGCACCACAATCGGTCGTGCCCAGCAGCTGTGGTGATCTTTCGCTGACGGTGCCGATATATCGGCATTGTACGTGAATTCCATTGTCAGATTTTTTGCTATTTATTTATCACTTCAACAAAAACAATTGGTTGGGATTATTAATTTTCGATGTTCAAAACTATCGGAAACCACCGATAATAACTTTACTCGTGTGTAAATAGATGAATTATTGTTATAAGTTATGTTGTAGTAAATTTCAATCAAGCGAATTTCCTAAATGAAATGAAAGCTTTGCTTGATTTATTTTAATAATATGAAAATAAAATAATTACGTGTAGAGATTTTTTTTCAATTGAATAATATCTTATTTTTTTTTTTTTATATAGTATTTCGTCGACCTGAAAGTAATATTGATGGCATAGTTCCCTGTATTTGCGGCTATATCACGTACGCTAGCAACACATTTAGATAGTAATGGATACAATATGCACTTAAAGTGAACTCAATAATATGCCAATGTTTTATTAATTATACCACTACAATCATTCAGTACACACAGTGATATAAATATCAATGGTAATAAATATTTCTCATGCAGTTACTTAAGCAATCATTTAAAATAAAATCATTATTTAATTTGTTCGATTCTTATATTTATACCCCATAATTTTTCTCAGGTATTTATCGTCTGAATTGAGTAATTATGCCTGCGTCAAAATTCACAAGAACAGCGTGTACTTGCTCTTTGCTGGGTAGGCCGAAGGAATTATGTTCTACATTATTGCCCATATATAAGGATGTTCTGCTTTGTTGTAATAATGAACGGTACCGTTTAGGCAAATTAAGTAAGAGCAACAAAGAACCAAATTTCTCAGAGATTGCTCGAACAATAACTAGAAAAGTGATAAAACTATATGAAAGTGCTTCGATTCCTCATTTAACTTTCGATAGAGTTTTGCAGTTAGTTAACGGTATTCATGTAGGTACCCCACCGATAGGTGGCGGTACGTACCGCTGCAGAGAGAGAGAGAGAGAGAGAGAGAGGGAGAGAGAGAGAGAGAGAGAGAGAGAGAGAGAGAGAGAGAGAGCAACCATGTTGCGAGCGAGCGAGCGCCGTCGCGGCAGTTAAGTTCCGCACTGACTACGCACACAGTCGGACGCTGGAGAGACTCCTTCAATAAAAGTTCGTACTTACAAGTAGACGAGGTTCCTTCTCTGACCACCCAGTCTGACCTTCGTCCTACATTGGTGACCCCGACTGGAACATCTCCAGGAGCAGCGAACGACGCAGCTTTGTGCCTCTCCAGCAGCGGTGTCTTTGTTCTGCACGTACGGCAGACAAAGACAGGCAGTGCTTGTGTCAGCCAACGCGCAGCTCTCTGCCACCTTCCGTGTGCACGTTGGCACGCCGGCGCACACTACTGCGACCCCTCGAGGTCGTGCCACGTGGAAGCCATCGCCGTGGGACTTTGGACACTGCGTGAAGCCAACGTCACCGGAGCCATTCATCTTAGCAGCTTCGTCGGTCAACGGCGCTTCACCCAAGTCCCTCGCACGAGGCCACCGACACCGGCGCATCTCCCGACGACGACCATCCGGAACCGCCTCAGCGGCAGCGTCAACGGATTCGTCGAGCGTCGTGCGCCGCACAAGACGATAGCACCCGAGACCGAAATCTACAGGTAATTCAGTGCGCGCGCGAAGAAAACACAACACCGAGCGGCCATCTTGCGAGCAGCGCCGACTCGAATTCCGAGAACAGCGAGCGACTCGGATAAACAGTTCGCGGTATAGCGCAACGGTCGCGCGCTCGACTCATCAAAACATAGTCTCAATCTCGCTTTATTTCTATATAGTGCGACGCACGATTTTTCACGCGTATTATTTTTACGTAGTATTTAGCGCGACATACAATTTTCTTTCTTTCTTTTACGCGCATTATTTTACAACGACGCGGTCATCTGACGAACCGCATTTCTCGGGACAGACAAATCAATTATCACTTTGTTTTGTCCAGTGCTACACAACTCCCGTGCACGACAGTCAGTGTACTCTTTCCCTGGACGGAAGTCCCCTTGAAGAGTATATCTGACGTCACACACGAGAGCCAACAGCACCCTTCGCTCGTCATCCTTCTGAAGAGGTAAAAATCTCTCTTAAATTTATTTTAAGATCGTCACCAATACTTTAGCTAGCGGTTGAACAAGACTTTGCTTTGCCTCTGTATGTAACTGCGAGTACACTTTAGTCAAGTAATAATTTTGTAAGTCTTGTTACAACATCTCGATAGGCACGGCACTGCGTCTCACCGCACACGAATGAGCACGAACCGGGATTAACGCTTAGGTCGGGCAAAGAAGTCCCTCAAATACCCTTTTCCTCTCGTAAACCAAGAAAACCGAAAATGACACTCACGCACTCCCCAATCAAATAAAAAAATACGAGTGCAGACGATGAAACGATCCTAACAACCACAACGAGCCAAGGTCAATCAAGCCCAACCTTCTCGTTTACGACTACAAGTTCAGAGACATTGCAGCTCACTCCGACTTTCACGACTGTCTCTTCGTCAAATTCTCCCTTCACGATGTCCGACAACCACTCGAGGCTACCGATCGTTTCAAACGCAACGGAAAATTCAGAATTCCCACACTCAGCCAACACGGTGCCGGCGTTCAACCAGCCCAACGACACCGACAGCTTCTTTCTGTTCGGCCAGCAGCGCAGCACGACGGCGGGTAGGTTTGGCCGTGGAGCAAATGGCGGACAGTCGTTTTTCCCAACAACGGAATCGGCTAACAATCAGCAGTCATCAGCAGTCAACTACGCCACTGCGGACGACCTAGCACAGCTAACAAAACGGCTCAACGAGCAGCTGGACCGTAAACTAAACGCGTTTTTGGAACTCCTAGCTCCAGTTCAACAGCATCGAGATCACGACTGCAAGAGGCCAACTGAACCCACAGACACACATCTGTCTCGAGCTGCCAACTCGGAAAACTTGGGAACCGGGCCACCCCTGCCGAATCTCTCGCAAGGAAACCCTCATCTCGGCCAACAGCATTACGCATCTGCCTTCACAAGTACCAGGCATTTGCTTTTCTGGAACTTCTACAAACACAACCCACAGGACTGGTTCAGCCAATTAGAAGATCTATTTTTGGTACACAACGTCAACGAAGACGAAGCCAGATTTAACTTCGTCATGAGATATCTAACACAAGACATCCATGTTGACATCCAATTCAAGCTGAACACCCTCACAAGAGGGCAGAAATATCAGCAGATCAAGAAGATCTTAACGGACCGTTATGCCGAAACTCCAGAGCAACAATTAGACCGACTATTCAAAGGTCTAGAAATCGGTTCCAAAAGACCAGACTCAGACTTCCTTGCTGAACTAATCAGTCTCGCTCAGGACAAGGTACCGAGAGACACAGTAATATCTCTCTGGAGAAACCGTCTCCCAGCCCAGATCCAGCTAATGATCTGGAATTACAAGGAAGAATCTGAACTCATTAAGAGTGCAGACATGGCTTTTTATGTGCTTCAACAATCGCACAACATCAATGCGCTGAAGTCAGACAGCCAGCCCGCCATCTCTCCCATTGACAAGATCGATCAACTGATTGCTGCTGTCCAAAACTCACACAACAGCAACCACGCCAGCCGCTCAAAAACCAAGAATCGGCGCAACCAGTCTCGTTCAAATTCCTAAAACCGAGACTCCACTCCGGCGAGATCAAAATCCAGGTCAAAACTCTCAAACGATAAAAACCTTTGCTTCTTCCACCGCAAATTTGGCACTGAGGCAAAGAACTGCCAACTCTCTTGCACCTGGAAGCGCGCTCCGGGGCAGGACTACAAGGTAAAAAACCCTAAGAATTCTAAGGACCAGGAAAACTAAACAATCCTGCTGTCGTGGAGACTGACAGCCGGTTACACGCAACCACACGTCTCCACGCAAGAGATCGAGTCTCGAAAGAAATCTTCCTGGTAGACACGGGCGCAGACATCTCGGTAATCCCAAAGCCATCGAACTGGCAAGGCAAGCCAAACA
The DNA here is from genome assembly GCA_024372645.1 of Trichomalopsis sarcophagae. Classification (NCBI taxonomy): domain Eukaryota; kingdom Metazoa; phylum Arthropoda; class Insecta; order Hymenoptera; family Pteromalidae; genus Trichomalopsis; species Trichomalopsis sarcophagae. Next base: position 242,414 of record QLSS01000116.1, read on the forward strand.
AATTCAAGCTTTACGCCGTCAACGGCACGACCATCGACGTCTTCGGCGTCGCGCGTTGCGAACTGGACGTCGGCTTGCCATACAAACTCGCGTGGAATTTTACCATCACTGATGTCCCGCACTCGATCATAGGAGCCGATCTCCTGAAACATTACCATCTCCTACCAGATCTCAAGCTAAAGAGACTGATAGACGGCAATCAGTTCACGCACGCTCCTGCCTTCATCAAGTCAGTAGAGCCCGTGCAAATTTCTTTTATGGCACCGAACCACAAGTATGCCAACATCGTGAACAAGTATCCCGAAGTTTTTGGTCCTGATCAGTTCAGATCAACCAAGAAACGTGGCGTATTTCATCACATACTAACGAAAGGTCCTCCGGCCTCGCAAAGAGCCCGTCCGTTATCTCCAGCCAAGCTCAAGACAGCCAAAAAGGAGTTTCGCAAATGGTGCGAATTGGGCATTTGTCGCCCCTGGGACAGCTCATGGGCCAGTCCATTACACATGGTAATGAAGAAAAACGGGGAATGGCGTCTCTGCGGTGACTACCGATAACTAAACACGGCTACAGTGCCAGACCGTTATCCAGTCCCGCACATGCACGACTGCATGGCCTTTTGCCACGGCAAAAAGATTTTCTCGGCGCTCGATTTACGCCAAGCCTACCACCAGATACCGGTGGCCCCGGAGGACATCCCCAAAACAGCGATCATCACTCTGTTCGGACTCTACGAGTTCCCAGTGATGACGTTCGGCTTTCGAAACGCCTCGCAGACGTTCCAACGCTACATCAACTCAGCGTTAGGAGATTTAGATTTCGTATTCGTCTACATTGACGACATACTTATTTCCTCCGCGACAGAGGAAGAGCGCCAAAAGCACCTCGAAATAGTGCTTAATCGCCTAAAGGAGTACGAGCTGCAAGTCAATCTCGAGAAATGCAGTCTCGGCGTCTCCGAACTCGTTTTCCTGGGTCATCTTATTACGCCAAACGGCTTCAAGCCAAGCCCAGAGAAAGTAAAGGCGCTTCAAGAATTCCCCTTGCCACAGACCATCGAGGAACTACGAAGATTCCTCGGTCTTGTGAACAGCTATAGACGCAACGTCCGCTAAATGAATTCTTGAAAGGTGCCAAGAAAAAGGACAAACGTCCAGTCCAATGGACCCCAGAAGCTGAAGCAGCCTTCCAGAAATGTAAAAATGACCTTGTAAATTTAGCGTTCACTGCGTTCCCTTGCGAAAACGCAGAGCTGCGCCTCATCACCGATGCTTCCGATACAGCAATGGGGGCAGCCCTCGAGCAACGCACAGGCGACTCTTGGCAACCGATAGCTTTCTTTTCGCAAAAGTTCACACCTGCGCAACAGAAGTACGCTAAGTACGACCGGGAGCTGACGGCCATCTACGAAGCCATCAGATACTTCCACCACTATCTCGAAGGCGTAGAATTTAAAATCTACACGGATCATAAACCTTTAATCTACGCTCTTCAACAAAACTCTGACAAGATGCCAGCCATTCGCGCTCGCAGATTGTCATATATCGCCCAGTTCAACACCGAAATACACTATCTCCCAGGAGAAGAGAACGACGTTGCGGATGCACTCTCCCGAATCAACGCTTTCACTTCGCCTGCATTTTTTGACTGAAGCGATCCCGAACTGCTAGCCGACACACAAGTTCGTAAAATCCTAGCAAACTTAAACGCCTTCAAGCTACCAACGCTGTTCGACGCGAAACAGCTGAGCGAAGAGCAAGAAAAGGACGATCAGCTGAAGGAGATCCTCAACGATGCAAACCATCCGCTGAAGCTTCGCAAGCTTAGATGGGGCTCCCAGCACGCAGCGTCTTACTGCGATATCCACGAAGATGTCATTCGTCCTTACCTCCCAAAGAAACTAAGGAAAGAAGTCTTCGACAACTTCCACTCACAATCGTATCCTGGAGTTAAAGTCACAACCCGACTCATCCACCATCAGTACACCTGGCCTAACATGAGTCGCGACATAACCACTTGGTGCAAAAGTGACAAAGCACAACAAATTTTTGCCCAAGCATTTCATTACTCCAGATGCAAGATTCGATCACATCCACGTTGATCTCGTAGGACCTTTCGCCTACAGCTACGGCTACACTCATCTCCTCACCATCATCGATCGCTATACGAGATGGCCTGAGGCAATTCCAATTGCTGACACCACTGCAGCCTCAATAGCTCGTGCCCTTTATGACAACTGGATCTGCCGTTATGGCGCACCGACAACGATCACCACCGATCAAGGTGCTCAGTTCGAATCCAGATTGTTCATCGAACTCCTGTCCATCCTCGGAATAAACAGAATTCGTACAACATCATACCATCCCGCTTCCAACGGCATGGTAGAGCGCCTCCACCGAGACATCAAGACAGCTCTCATGTGCCACGGAAACAGCCAGGAATGGATCAAACTACTTCCAACAGTCATGCTGGGACTGCTCACACGCATCCGTCTAGACACAGACGCCAGTCCGGCCGACCTAGTTTTTGGAAAATCTGTGAGAATCCCTGGTGACTTCTCACCTCTCACCAGCGAAGAGCCAAACGTTCGCATATTGTACAACGAATTTCGCGACTTTATGCAGCGAAACCAGTGCCAGTTAGCCACAAAACAGCAATTAAACCATTCACTCATCAAGGCGAGGAAACTTGCTCCCACGTCTGGCTACAAGAAAAACCAATCAAGCCTGCATTGACTCGGCCTTACACTGGCCCTCACAAAGTCATTTCCCGCAACATGCAAAATCAGACTTTCAACATAGACATCAACGGCACGCAGAAGACAGTAACGCTGCAACGGTTGAAGCCAGCATTTATCCTTCAAGAAAATCCTGATGGCACTAAGGCTACCACGCCTGAACCAATAAGGACCCCTTCCCCTTCAAGCGGAGCTCGCACTCGCCCCGCAGCGGACGCTCCCGCGCCAGTGCAGCTTCCTGCTGAAGATCCTGCAGATCAACCTGCACCTCCGACCCCACCTACCGTCGATCCACCGGATCAACCACTACCTCAACCTCCCGCACCCAAACACGTCAGGTTTGCTCCTCTCCCTCCAAAACGCAACCAAAAATCAACGATACAACCTATTCCTCCTACACAACCGACGCCCAAGCGCACCAAGCTTGTTCCCAATATTCTCAGGAGAAATAGAAACACTGAGTAAATTCAGTCACGTGAAGCGAACTTCATGTGCGAGGAGACGTAGTGCCTACAATAATAGACTCTCTATTAACTAAAAATTCCGATTAGTTTAGACATGGAGAAAGTAAGCGAAATGAGATCTCAGCTCAGGGCGTTTAGAAACGCCTCAGCTGACGAGCAAACTCGAGCAGATTGTTTCCGGGCAGACCTGGAGTTGAAACTTTTCGAGTCATATCTCCGGACAACACTCGACCGCCGGGAGACGCGTCTCCTCATGGCCAGACATCACAACTCCTCTAGCCACCCGGTGCTCTACGATCCTCATTTAACGCAGCTTTTTGTAAATAACGAGCCAGCGCTCCGACTATTCTTACGCGACATTCGATATAGAGTTAACAAAACAGCTCTTCACAAATGTCTAGTAGATCAAGGTTGTACCGATTTCGAAATCGATAGTGTTAAAACAAAAAAATCCGGGTCGGTAGCGACAGTACTCTGTAATTCGATCGCATCATCGTGCGCGATGCAAGTTAAATCTTGTAAAAAAGAACTCGTCTTCACTGATCCCAACGGCAAACAGTCACACATCAAGACTAGACCGGATCAGTTTATCACTCAAAACGCGCTGCAACCAGCACAAGCGATCAAACGGATAACTTCCATCCTACCGGATAACCTTACTCGCTTACTCAACCAAAGTGACTCAGTGCTTACGCTGTGGAATTACCTTAGTGCGGACGACATTTTCAACTTGTACATAGCATGTCATGAAAATTCGATTTTCATCGCCTAGGTATTCCCTTCGACTCATCTAGCATTAGATATTCTGGTCCGAATGGCCTAAATCAAATGCTAGAAGACGCAACGACATTTACCTTTCGTAGCATCAGTTTTTCGTCAAACGCAAACGTCTTTGAGACACCCTTTGTAAATAAGTTCTTAAAAGCGTGCGCAAATCGTTGTAAAAACTCTACGAGACGAGTAGGCATGCACCTAATCGATCTCTCTGCGGTTGTGATCACTCGTGAAACAATCAAAATCCTAGCAGATCACTTCGCAGTCCACAAGTTTGTTCTCGGTAAAACACCCGGGGGCTGCCAAGAAAACTTGGTATTAGAAAAACTAAGTACCTTAAGCCTGTACAACAATTTACACTTATCACTTAAGTTCTTAACAAAAGACTGTTTCACGTATCTGCGTTCATTAAACATCGTAGGGTGCAACGAAGTCCATATGGACAAACTTCTTAGTTTCGTAATCTGCAACCAGCGACTCGAAGAGTTGGTATTCACCGACAGTCAAAGCAGAAACCAACATACCGTAGACTTAAGCGTAGCAGCAATTTCGGGAAGCAACGTGTTGGAAACATTTCGATTTAATTACTCAGCTGCAAAAACCTTCCGAACTCACTTGATCCCAGACTTAATCTGGAACGAGTCGAAGTCTATTAAATCTATCGACTTAGAGAACAACACTTTCTTCCAAAAACATGCCAACACTTTGTTTTCCAAACTGCCCAATGTACAACATGTAAATATTTTAGGATTACATATCGACCAAGCCTTAGTTCTAAGTAGCTGCAAGCAAATTTTGTCAATCAAAATTAACTACGGAGAAAACCTAGTTAGCACATTATACAGCTTGATTCCGACTAGAGTTAAGTCCATAGAAATAGTAAACACGCTAGGTAAAAAAAAAACCAAAGCAATGGACATGTTCTGCATTCGCGACTTGTTACACTCTCGAGATCAGCTTTACATTAGGCTCAGTAATTGCAAAATAGCAATTCCTAACAATCTCGCCAACTACTTTGCGGCGAACCACTTGCAAATCACGCAAACAAGCAACACGTGCGAAATCCGCAAAACACCAAAGGAAATCTAAGTACAAACGGCAAATACAAGAAAATACTTGTACGATTAAACACTTGTGATCATAGTTCCTAACTATAGACTAGTATTTTGTAAAGCGTTAAATCACACGCACCAGCGACTAGCTCTAAGAAAAAGTCATGTCAAATATCCATTGTGAACATCCTCCAGCCTCTGACGCTAAATTCTTTCTTTTGTATCTTTTGTATCTCTCATCCCTCACAATTCATTTTTGTAAATCACGAGATTAGTAAAAATGCAACATTTTTTTTTCCTTCGGGGGAGTACTGTAGATACCCCACCGATAGGTGACGGTACGTACCGCTGCAGAGAGAGAGAGAGAGAGAGAGAGAGAGAGAGAGAGAGAGAGAGAGA
>QLSS01000116.1:255515-285424 GCA_024372645.1 Trichomalopsis sarcophagae
TAAAAACGCTTTTACATATATTTTTGTGCGTATGTGTGTGTGTGTGTCTATATATAGACACACACAAGCGCACACACACAAATGTAATGGGCATTAAATGATATGTCGCGCTGTCCTTTACCTTGATGAAATATGTTCTGGTTGATGTAGAATACTGACAGTGAGTGATGGTGTTACCCTTTTGAAAAAATATCAACGATTGCCCCGCCTGACGATGACGATTCTCGCATCAAATCGTCAATAATCACTAGTTTTGATTTTGGATTGTTGGAGTACTCTGAGCCCTGTGGTAAGCCCTCGCGAAATTCCACGTTTCTACCAATAAAAGTACTGTACCCTGCTTGCTATTCAGCATAATATACAATTATACGCTCGATTCGTGCATCACACATACGATCAATATTTTTGATAAACATTTCACGTTTTACCACATCCTGTAGGTCCACACAGAATCGAGGTAAATGGATGTATCTATCATATTTTTTATTTCAGTTTCTTACAATATTTCGAAGCAGCATTAAACACAATAATATTACCCTTATGATTTTAGGGGCACACCATCATTGAAATTAAAATCAAAATTTTTCATTAAAAATGTAAAAATACTTATATAAATAAACCAAATTTTGTTTACTATTCTTAGACATAATTAGACATAATTATGAGGGAATTTGGTTTAAATTTCATAGAAAAAAGTTACATGATAATTATGTTAAAATTAATCAAAAATTGATTAAAAAATCAGTAATATGCTTATAAAACATCGTTTCCTTGTCTAAATTTATACCCTTAGTCTTTTTTACTTCTTGCACATATCTTTCTTTATCTTCTTCAGTGGTGTATTCTGAAGGATAGCCTGAAGCCATAATCTTTTGTGCAAAAAATTTGTTTATATATACGGCAAAAACTCCACCTTTTTTCTCGTCTTGATTGTACTGTGTCGTTTCATATTGCCAAATTTCGTACGCATCTTTTACGCTGTATCCTTTTTTAACAGCTACTTTGATTTCCTCAAAAACCCACGTACCATGTAAAACACGTTTCTCTGGATAATCGTGACGTCAATCTTCTTAAATCGTTTGCTCGCAACACGTACGACACAGTGGAAATATCAGCTTTTCATACATTTTCATGGGTAATACAGGGTGATACAAATTTCATGGTGCTAATACGTCACAAACAATTAAACCATCCATTTTAGAAATGTCATTATTTGGACCTACGATCGTCTGGTACTCTTCCTGTCCAACCTATATTTTTGGATGTCCTATAGGATATTTACTATGTTTACAGATGTACGGATATAGCAAACATACGTCTACATATTTGATCTTTCCCGATTCACGACAATCATATACTTTGACAGTGTTTCCAGTAGGACTACCAAAAAACGCATCCCGCGGATCTAATGATTTTCGCTTTATACTTTCAGTGTTCTCTTTTATAAAACGTTGAAGTTCTTCATTTTCCGAAATTTTGACGTTAAAATCGCATTCCCACTTTTCAATAAGTCTGTAATTGCTTGATCTTACCTTGGTACTAATAGCACGCGTTCTTTCATATTTATTGTCCATTGTCTCACGACTTATCAAAGATAAATCTCTGTTTATTCTGTAGCATCATGGGCAACCGTGCCAAAAACAACCATGAAATTGGAGTACTATATATATATAGTCATCTACAATCATACCTTCAGCAAGTCTCTTCTCTCTGCATAGCCCCGCATATTCGATAAAACGATTAAGGGCACGTCGCTCCATCCAATATAGCCATTGTATAGCTTTTTCAGACTGATTATCACATTTTCGGTAACCTCGTGGCGGTACGATACCTATTTTTTTTTTTTAACTTTTTTTGGGATACACGTATTCAAAACAATGCAATTGTTATACACTCTACGAACGGGTTCATACCAAATTTGATAAAAGTTTTTCGAAAAGCCAGACATGCTAATCGTAAAATTTTTACATCTTGTTTGCAATATTTAATAATCTCTTGTTGAATGTTAAATATGTATCCTTCTGATATTTTTTCGTTATACCACTCAAAAAATCATTCTCTCTCTTTCGTATGCATTGTACCTGGTGAGTATGTATCTGACGGTGAAAATGGACCCACCGCCAATTGATTTTCAGGTGTGTTAAATAAATGTGGAAACATAGCCTTTTCAATTTCTGGTAAACCATAAGCATTTGGTAAACTACTTAAAGGTATGTGAAAATAATTCAAAATGTCTATAAATCTTACTTTTATGATTTCTATTATAATTATTTTTGAACCATTCATCACCACGGATGGCGTGACACGTTGTTCGAAGTATTTTTCGACAATATCTTTGAATACAAATGACTTTTCTAAATTGCTTTCTTGGTGCTAATGCAAGATCGATAAATTGTTTAACAGGGTTATTTATAAACACGTGTTCACGAATACCACATTGATCAGACCTGATAGATATGTCGTCAATCTTTAAACAATACGTACACGATTGTTGCACAACGCATAAATTTGGTACATGTATTCTTTTATTCTCGTCTCCAAGTACCTCTGATGTTTGTTGAGTCGCAAAATTATAGAAGAGAAATAACACTCTTTCTATAGTTCCCTTCGATTTTAAAGGCCGTACGTAGCACATATGATTTACTGGCAGGTAATTTACATGTCGAGCTAAAAGATTCCCCACATTCATACTCTTTACCTTTGTTTAGACATTTTAAAACAAGATTGATAAAATTTTATTTTCTCACAGACACTGCTATTTTTGTTAAATGATCCTTTACTCAAATAATTTTCAAAACAAGAATTGCTGAAAAATGATCGGTTCCAAACAGCGCATGTCCTTGAATTTTCAGTCATATCGCATGATGGTATCGTCATACATTTGTAACATTTATTAGAACATCTATGACCTTCAGCGAGCCAATAACTTATATTACAGGGTATACAATATCTGTTACTTCCACAAGCTCCAATCAAATTAAGGATTGGTTAATAATGCTTTGATCGCTCATAATACATTATTCTTAATGTATGTACAATACGACCGTGTGTGTCTATGACATTTCAGTTGCCGTTGTAAAGAGGTGAATGTCTTTGCCCAAAGGTTGAAAAATTATAGACAATTATACTTGTACCACGTGTAGCAAAGTATATATGAAATTTATGAATTTCGTCAATCCCACTTCCTTAAGGTGGTATTTGTACATTCGATAATTCTAAAAATTCTTCTGCAGATCCTTTTTGAACATTTCCACGGTCTTGACGTATTAAGTTCCATCAATAATAATCATGCAAGCTACCTGTACGTATTTGACCTCTTACTGCATATGCATAAGTTGCAACCAAACAACGTGGTAGGCATAGATTGTCATTATTTCTTATACAGAGGATAGATCTTTTATTCACAGTTTCCTCTGTCAGCTTTACACGACCACTTCCTGCCACACTCTCAACTACCACACAATTGATTGATAATCTGTCAGTTATATTTATATGGTTTGTACTTTGCACAGTGTTGAACAACATTTCCCAAAGATCATCAGCATGAAAATTTTGGATCAGTCTAAATGAAAGCCATAGTAGTTCATGTTTGAAATTTTCCAAATTTAACGTTATACCCATAAAATTAGACGTTCTACCTCTATCGCAAAGCTGACGATGAGGATTACGCATACATCTCTCCAACCAATCATAAACGTTTGCATCTGGTGGTAGTTGCGAAATAGTACCTTGAATATCCCTTCCTTCGTATCCAAATCGACGATAATGACGTACTGATTCTCTTTCTACAATAAATCGGGGCGCTTTGTTAATATATAATTTATGACTGTGATCCTACCGTTGGAACCATCTTCGAGAGATGCATCCGTATCGCTAAACTCAGCCCCATTTACTTCTTCCTCTAGGGCTACATCATTGTTTGGTATGGGCATTCTTAAATCTTAAAGTATCGATATGTGCATTTAAATTCACATTATGCTATTTTTTATAACACATTTAATACTTACAATTAAGTATATCCTGGTAAATTTCATTGATCTCCGGATCAGACCCCGTTGTAGTTGATACTGAAACTGAAGTATTGAGATGAGCTTGTATAAAAAAATTAAGAAATCATCACGTATACACAACTCATTCGATACCTACTTTGCGCTTGTTGGTCGGTTTGATGATTAGCATAGAGGAAGGATAGAGCTGAAGATGGCCCAGGTTCTGCATCTAAAATAAATAATATTAAAAAAAAGTCTATGAAAAATATCGATAAATACTTACAATCACTTTGATGTTGTATAGATGAGCCAGGTTGAGGGTGATCAATTTGTTCAATATCGAGGATAATTGAAGATAACTCTGGTTCTACAACTAAAGTATTGGGATGTGCCAGAATACTTACGAGTATTCTGTTGCTGTATTGATGGATCAGGTAATGTTTCATTTGCGTATTCACAACGATTAATAAAATCATTCGCTTCGTGATCGTCCAGAATTTGATTTATTACTATAAGTAATAAATTTTATTAATTCTATGTAAAAATCAATTTTATAATTAATAAAATTTGAATACTTTCAATGGCGTCTGATCAACTCAGCAGCTAGATCGTCTTGGCGATCGTTTCGTTGTCTGATAGTCTGTACAACTATGGTGAGCACATCCTTGTTATGAAAGAGGCTATATTAAACATGTACCGAACTGTTGCTATACGACAATGTAGTAGTAAAAATGCAATTTTTTGCATAAAGTGTGTAAAGGCAAACGATCTAAAGCACTACTCCACACAGAGCCACACATTGTACGAGTGTGTGGTTCGCGAGCCTTTGCATAACGCAAAACGGATCGCAAAACTTTTACTAAGTGGCTCGGTGTAGCTTGAAACATTATGACGCACACTAACGTAGACCATCAAGTCTAAAACACACTGGGAAATTGCTGGTAAAAGCTCTCCTTAAATATTGGCTGTGTTGTTATTCGCTGTAGTGCTAGGGTAAATCATCAGCGAAATCAAAACTACGAAAAATTTCTTTAAAATGTTTTAGCATAATATTTAATTATATTCTAGCTTCGTTTATGATACGAAAAAATTATTTCGTGTAATGTGATCGAAGCTAAACCTTCAAATTTCATTAAATTCTGCAAAAAATTTAAACTGATTCTCGCTAAGGTTGTAGATACTTTGCTTATTGCGTGAAAGTTCACGTTTCACCTACAGGGTGACGGAAAAATTCTTTCACGTAATACAATAGCAGCTAGATCTTGGATTTCTTCTAATTCTGCAGAAAAAGTCTGGTTTCCGAAAATGTTATTAAATAGCACCCGCATAATATCGTTTTTCTATCAGATAGCGTAAAATATCACATGTTTCCAGTGACAAATCTATCTTGTGTTATCTGACACTATACACAGATTTCAAATACATAAAAAAGAAAAAGCACAACACTTATGCGAGGGTATGTCGCTTAAGCAGAAAAGTGATCTGAATGTTATGCGATACCTAATAGCAAACAGACTTTCTATAACCAGGGAGGCATATTTGAGACATCAGTCTCAAAGATGCTTCCGAAGGATGAGCAACCAAACGGAAACGTTGGCGAGCTAACACCTCAGGAAGTACACGTTTTAGAAAAGACTGTGATGCCGCAGCCTGATTTCGTGTTGTTATCAAAATTACATGTGCGTCGAAACTGTGATTATCTAATAATCCTTCCGGAAAATTTATCTAATGTGGTTATTAAATTGCTATTGTAGAAGGATCATTACCGCTACTACAGCTTTACGCAGTCAGTTTTGAAGAAACTAAAAACTAGTTCTGCCCGCAAAATGTTAGTAAAAACTGATGTTTACGGTCAAAACAGGGAATAGCTGTGGTTGGCGAACATCGAATAAACTAACCCATGATGTTGCATACTATGCAAAGGAAAAAGGGGTGCATTTTATCTTTAAATTACCTACGTCAAATAAAGCGACAGCGTAATAAGCGTTTTCAATATTGTTGTAGTAAAGTGATAAAAAACGTAGACACGTGTCAACTACTTAATAACTTGGACGTGTTGTTTGCGTGTGTCAAACTCAGTCAGGTTTGTCTGGTAACCGAACCTGCGGTATGCCGATAAGCGTGGCCCAACGGATGAGCGCTGCAACATCGTCTCAGTCCGTCACGAAGTCTACGAGAGAGCGCAGCTTCGCAGCTAATTATTTATACTGCAGATTGTTTTCATTGCAATAAAAAAAGTATGGCATTAGCCACGTGTTTCTTAAAAAATAAAAATGTTCTTATAGACAGTGAAGTTAACGAAAGCAAGTTTGAAACATACGTAATAGATGATTTAATGCATGAGTCAGCGAATAATAGTACAATAACAGATTTGTTTAGCAAGGGAAATCATCATCGTGATACATCGGTGAATTACATATGTCAGAATATATTTTACAAAGGGCGGCGCGATATATCGCTGAATGCGAATTATATGGTTTTATTTATCAATCCTCGGGACCATGCACTGATTCAGCATTTAACTCGTTAACTCTACCCCAAGGATTCCAAGTTTTCACAAAAAGCTTATTATGAGATAGTACTATAAAACCGTATTCTTATTTAGTTATTGACTTGAAGCAGAGCACATCTGAAGAGTTACATTTCCGTAGTTGTATATTTCCTATTGATGAATATCATTATGTATATATTTCCAAATATTCGTCGAGTTAGTACAGCAAGTTAAATGCTGTGTAAGGAGAAAATATCGATTCAGTTATAATCCGACAATGGCGAAGCGAGAATCTTGTAAGTCAAGCGTTAATTGCAACGCAGACATTGAGACATTCTAATAAAGAACAACGACTAGCGTTATTGCATACTGCCAATAAAAAATTTGTAAAGTACATTTGTGAGTGTGCCTTACACGTATTAAAAGGTGTTGTATCTCATGGAAAAAAATTAGCTGAAAAAGTATAAAACAATTCTGAGTAATTTAACAAATGTCACAAAACGAAAAAAAAAATTTGGAAGAGTACAAAGCGCATTATTGTACAAAAAGGTGGGAAGTGTCTAGACTTTCTGTTACCACCTGTTTTGGATATTTTTCTAAACGCATGAAAAAAGAGCACGAGAAGTGGTTCTGATTCTTCATAAGAGTTTACAAAAAATGCAAACAAGTGTAAAAAAAGCATAAATAAATAGTTTGCCAGTGGCAGCCGGCGTACAAGTAATTCCAGAACAGGAGAATTAATTAACGAGTGACTCTATTCAAACGCGTGGGAATAAATTTTCACGGCTTGATATCGAAATGAGACAGATCTTGGATTCAGAAAAATATACAACAGATAGTGACAAGTACACAGATTTTCTACAAGTTTTACATCAGAGATATCTAGTTTTTGTCAATGACAAACGAGCGCCGGTTTGACGATAAGAAAAATTTAGCAGATGGTATAAGTGATGAAAAAGATCAAATGAGCGATGAGTACATTCTTGAAAGTGTGCCAAAATAATACAAAAATAAAACAAATCTTTTATTAAGTTATTTGAAAAATAATAGTAACCGGATAAGTTGAAGCGCAACTGGTGTTGTAAAAATTGATGGAGAAAAAATAAAAAATTCAAACATAATTTACGTAGTAAATGATGTAGTCAGAGCATGTAAAAATATCAAAGCCGTGGGTCGAAAACAGTTTTGTAAATTACTTACAAAACTGTTACAACCCAGTTTCAAACTTTTCGACCCAGATTCATACGCGAAAAGTGGCAAGCGGGACTGTCAGAAATTCATATGCCCTGCATTACACTTTATTTACTTTATAAAGATGCGGTTATATCACCTGTAGAAGGAAATAATAATTTTCATTTCCAGCATGGTGTATATAAATCCGTACAGAGTTTTATTAATGCAATAAACGAAGGCTTTGAAGAATATCAGGACAATCAAACAGCTAGGGGTCTGGTTTACGAAGAAAAAAAAATGGTTACGTTACTTTTACTGCGGTGTTGATGTACAAGACCTTTTGCATGAGGCAACCGCCATACCTTTCAGCCCTCTACCATAAGAACGACTGTAGGACTTCGGGCAGGTTATCGCGGGATATTTCTATTCCGGGTTCGAGAACCGATACTGGCTTTAATTCATTCAGGGCGCAAGGCGCCCGCCTATGGAATTCGCTCCCGCGGGGTATGCGGACACTGCCCTCGCTATCAAAATTCAAGCTAGCTATTTACTGCCACCTGTATAGTACAATATTGTTAAGACTGCTGTAGTTTTGTGTTTGCGCCTGTGCTCTATGTACCTGTATTTATATTATATTAATATACTGTATTGTTTAATATAGTCTGCGTTGTTGTCAAACATGGCACGATAGAATAAGTCAATTTATGTTTCATACACAGTAGAATCGACGTGTACTCCTCTGTATGTAAGTACGAAATTGTGATTTGCTGACGAATCTGTGATAACCAGATATGAACAATGTATGACCTGTGTATATTTTTCGAGACTTTGAAAATAATAGCTTATTCTATTCTATTCTATTCTTTAAGAGAGTCACCGGAGCTTGTAAAAAAGAAATAAGCAGACTTAATAAGCCAGTATAACGTATTCTTCGTTTTGTAGATAAAAACTAGCCAGCCTGCTACTGTCGCTCACGCTATACCCGACAAACTTTTGCTTCCTTCGTGAGGAAGCCTTGTAATAGTAACTAGCAGGGTCACCTTACTCCTAATGTCGCTCGGTTGATTAGGTATATATATTTATAGCTCTGAAGAAAATTAAAAAGTAATAGAAGTAAATTGATTATAATAATAACTACAAAAAATTAAAAGGTTACGCTATTAAAAATTTCAATGAATTTTCAATAACTATATTGGATGCCATGTTCAATTTTGATTTCGATGAATCAGCAATTATGGAGAATGATTTAGGTAGCACGAGTGAAATATGTGAATCCTGTAATGCTAAACATTTCAAATTTGAAATATTATGTGATAAGAAGTTTTCTAATAGTTACAATAGAGAAAACGTATTAAAGAATTAGCTTCTGGAATACTGTCTAGATTTAGAAATACTACGAAATACTACGAAATACTACTAGATTTGACGTTTTTTTTCGGGAAAGGCCCTCAAGTTATTCGAATAAGTGGTCAAATTTCCCACAATATTTATACCTTACATCTAGACGAAAACGAAGCCGGATATGGACAACTATACATCACTGATAATAAAATCGCCTAGCAATCACGATTAGAAACTAATGTGTCATGTTCTTTAATGCTATTACAAAAAATATATAATTTTTTTCAAAAAGTAAACATGTTCGATAAATCATACAAAATTATGCACGAAGTCACAATGGAAAAACAAACTTGTTTGAAAAACAACAACGTTAGTTAGTAAAGAAATCATAATGTATTTGATATTAATATAATTATGATAAACGTAGATATAACGCAGCTGTATGTGATAAAGTAACTGCGGTATTTGCAGAAAAACTCAACAATACATGGTTGATGCTTGGGTAAAAGTTGAAGGTTGACAATTATTTTTCTTTTCGAATAAACTGTAAATTCAAAGGATAGTGCAAGATTTTTTGTAAGATTATTATTTTTACACGTAAAAGGGGCTAAACCTTATGAAAAATTCAAAACATTGGAAAATATTACAAACGCAACTATTCATGAAGTAGCTGTAGCTGGAGAATTAATAAGCACCGATGAAGGATAGGACAAATGCTTGGAATAAGTAATCAAGGTTGCATTTCCTAAAGCTCTGTGTAACCTGTTTGGTGATATATGCGTATTTCATGACTAATTTCAATTTACCTAAATTTAGTGAGGAAACCGAATATGAAGAATTTTATGCAACAAATGAAATTAAAAATGATTCATTATACAATATGAGCTCTTTAACGAATAAACAACGTAAAGTTATTGATGCAGTAATAAATAGTGTAATTAATCAAGTGAAGTATTTCTTTATTGATGGACCTGGAGCCTCCAGGCTGGAGGTAGTGGAAAAAGCTACTTACTAAAGACAATTATCACTCATTCAAATAAAGAAACAATAAGTGTTTTACCTGTAGCATGAACTAATATAGGAGCAAATTTATTAATATGAATTATAAGTAATAATAAGAAAAAAATAAAATAGATCAGTTGTTGAGAAAAGATGTGAATGGCTTCAAGCACATAGAAAAATTTATATAATCAAAAATTTTAAAGCCCAAAAACATTAAAGTTAAAATTTTTCAAGGCCGAAAATCATATCCGCCTCATAGATGATGTCCAGGTGTCAGGGTAACTCCTAGATGTTAAGTTATTGAGAAAAGAAGTAAATGATTTCACGACACACATGTACATTAAGCACTTTAATATAATAATAATAGAAAACGATTTTTGGAATTTGTGTAAAAACATAGAGGATGTGTGTTTTGATGCATTTTTAGTCAAAAAATGGTGTTTTTGGAAAATGTTCTTACGGATGTGTTGTTGTGTGTGTGTGTGTGTGTGTGTGTGTGTGGGTGCGTGTGCGCGCGTGTATTCGTTCGTATATGCCTGTATCTCAGCTTCTACTCAGTGGATTTTAACCAACCAAGTCTCATTTTCTTTGTTTTTACTAGTACATAGTGGAAAAACAGTTCATTTTTACATTTTGAGAGATTTTTTAGTTTTGAGATTTCAGTTTTTTCTAATAAAGTTATTGGAAAAGTTGATTAAAGTAAATTGCTTAACAGTACCTTAAAGAAAATAAAATTATTTATTTTTTAACCGCGGAAAATTTATATCATCGTTCGTCTGATTTCATGAAATTGTTTTAAATGGAAAACAAAATGTTGAATCCTTCTACAAAAAAATTGATTATTAAAAGTTATTAGGATTATATTCCACTTTAATTTCGAGTCATTTCATTCGTCAGATCCTGAAAAAAAACATAAAAAACTGAAAAAAGACGTTTTTCTACGTGACGTTATAACTGAAGTAAACAAGGCAATAAAAATTTGAATTTAGTTGGCATTACGTAACACCTTAATCCATTTCTTTCGGTTGTTTATGATGCCAGTTAATTTTAAAGATATTAAGCTTCAAAATTTTTTTCTCACCCTGTATACATTGCATAATTGAAAACTGTATCGCTTATATCTCAGCTTCTATTTAATGAATTTCAATGTACACTTAGGCTCATTTTTTCTGTTTTTGTTTTACCAATTCGTTAGAAATAAGATTTTCAATTACGCATGTGCGTTTAAACATATAGGTTGGTAAGTAAGATGAACTTAGTTAAATAATATAGCTATGCGAGAAAAAGAGAGAGGGAGGATTATAATTGATTATGTATATGTAATTGATTCAAAATAATGTTATCTATTAAACAAAAAAGTACAAAAACTTTCTAAAATTATACATGAAGTAAAAACAATTCAGATATTAAAGCGATACATAATGTTCAAGGAACTACGTGGCAAAGAATTGGTAGCGATTTCTATTTATTCAAACATTTGTGAACCCGGTATCGTAGGCGTCGGACATGCACCTCTGTTAAGAATTGTGAATGTTGAAGCAAGGGATTATAAATATCATTGTTAAACGATATTCACCTGTTAATTATATACCACTTTTGAACAGTCGTTTCCAAACTATAGATATTGTTATCAGAGATCAATTTGGGAGGTCAAATACCATTCGAGTTTAGAACGTTGACCGTTACACTTCATTTTAGAAGAGAATTTTAAAAATGAATAACTACGACACATATTATAGTGCACAGAGTGGTGATGGAGGCGCGGTATTGCGAGTGTGTATGTAGGCTCAGGAGGGCAGCGTGGTCATGGTATTTGTTCATTCCTGGATGGACTATTTCGACGAGCATTACTGCTTCTGGCGAAAGGAGCCCGAGCTGTTGGCCAAGAAGCCTTGAGAGCGGGTATAAAAGTCCTTGACGATGTGACACAAAATAATATGTCATTTAAGGATTCCCTCAACGATCGCTAAACCGAGTCTAGACTGAAACTGAAATGTAAGGCTAATGAGAAAATAAGCAAGCAAGAAAAGTGCAGTTAACAAAAAACGTAGGAAATCTATAAAAAAAATAAAGTTTTGGATATTTTTGATTAAATAATAAATTTAAAATGTCTTTCTCATTCAAGTTGCGAGTGCTTAAAATCGGAGCTTGATTTGTTTTCAATACCAATGACCCAGACCACTACCGAATCATCATCATATGTGGAATGCAAGCCTGTTTCATCGCTCTTCGATCAAGCACCTTTAGAATTTTTGTTGCCATAGCAGGCGAAGAGTATATAGATTTAGCTCATACTTTGATCAAACTAAATGTTCAAATAACACCCCACATCGCGGAAACGGATGCGAGTGTGGCACCTGTGAACAATTTCTTGCACTCAATGTTTAGTCGAGTGGACGTTTTCAATCTTTTTATTTTTAATTAGGCGGTTACAATTTTCTTAAGAATTCATTCCTGCATTGCGTATTTCAATATATGCACAGTCGTATCCTTTATAACAGTATTTAATACATTAACAAGTATTTAATACATTGTATTGAGAATTAAATTTTAACAACAACTAAGGGTTATATGGAACAACAAATCGGTTATTAGCAACTTTATTACAATTTCTACCTTTACAAGAAATTTTTGTCATCATTTTTTCGCATGTATGATGGATATCCAGCAAAATTGAAAGTTTTGCTTCCTAATAGAGGAAGCATTGTAATAGGAAAATTGTGTTTCGTCAAAACTTCTAGAAAATACTTTTTGGTGTGTTAGAAGTTCAAATCACGTGTTCAAATCAAGTGTGTGTATGTATACCGTAATATTTCTGGAACTATTCAGTGAATATCAATAAAATTTGACATGCATGTATATTTTTGGATTCTGAATTCGGGAAAAACATTTATTTTTTATGTTATGGCTAATATTTTATTTTTGAAAAATACTATTTTGCGTTTTGTCTCAATCATCCCATCGTTACAAACAATTCAGCTAATATGCATTTAAAATAAAATAAAATTACCTACATTTCCCCGTTTGGTCCTCGAGATCGACCGCTTTGTTTGGCAGATAAAATGTAAAAGGTGATTTTTTTTTAATTTATATATCTGAAACTAAACATCATAACCTCACGAAAAAAATCATATCGATGGGTCACGTATCAAACTATATTCCATTAAAATTTTAAGTCATTTGACTAGTTATTTTTTCAGTAAAAATCGAAAACTGGAGAAATGAGTTTTTTTGTGCCTCGATTACGGAAGTAAAAAGGCTTTATTGCACTTGAGATTTTGGGAAAAAGTAGATATTTTATGTGTCTTGGCTAAGTTCATTGCGCAGCTTTCAAACCCCAATGGTTCTTAAGATATCAAGGTTTCAATTTTTTTTTTGAAAATTTTTTGACTCCTCATATCTCTAAAACAATGCAGTCAAATGCTTTAAAATTTTATTTGGTGATTAACCATAAAAAAAGATATTTGCTGCTGAAATTTTAAACGATTTCGTCGAGTGGTTCTTAAGTAAAGGGCTAAAATATAAAAACTGATTTTTCTTAAAACTTTTTCTTCCTCTTATAGGGATGTCGTTGCACGTCGTTAAAGTCCCTCCCTATTAATTTATGTCAAAATGATACACACACACACACACACACACACACACACACACACACACACACACATCAGTATGACATATAGTACATGAGCACTGCCAATCCTTGCGATGGCTTGCTTAAACTCATTTCAACTTATTCAGATCCACAATATTTTGTATTATTTTTTAATTGCGCCTTCAGCAAAATAATCGAGATTGAAATTAGTTAAAAATACATTAGTATAGTATATTTAAATAATATTTTATCTATTGGAACTATAAATTTAGTTGGAGGAAGCTACGTGCCAATGAATTGGCAACGTTTTTTTTTATTATAACTTTTTGTAAAAATTTTTGTACATTTTTTGTATTTTTGTTCATACAAGGAAAACACATGTTTTATTCTTCAGAAATATTCTTTAACTTTTTGTTGGAATACTTTAACAACAATATCTGGTCATCAATCGCAGTTTCATACTTTTCTAAATTTTCAGTTATTTCCTTCCAGTTTAATTTTCATGTCATTGTTATAAATAAGTGTGGCTTTTCGTAACGATTTACGATTGTCATTGAATGAATATAATTTTGTTTAAAAATCCAGTACGTTCAGTAAAATTTGATGGTAAAATAAACATTTTTCCGATTTTTATTTTTTCGGATTCTTTCTTCCTATATAAATAATCCATTACACCTTTATATAAATCACTTCTTAAAACATTTTTTTTTTCTTATAAAATATAATCTTGAACTTTTGACTATTACAAATGTATCAATTATTGCCTGTTGAGAGATGTTCCACGAATTAAGATATGGATTAAATTTAATTCAAACAGAAAGTCTATAGTTATAAAATTGCAAATTTGAAATATTATTATTGCTATTTATTTTTTATATTAGGCATCCATCCGTATCTTCCGTTCGGATAAATAAGTGGATATGTCATAGGGCCAGTGTGTTTACTTATTAGCGGCATACTAATCGGAACTTTATTTCTTGAATATATAACAGTGATATTAGGAAATTATTTACCTTGCTAATATTCAAAAACAAAATTCTTAGCATGACAATATATACAATTTTCAGTCATAAAACCTAAATAATTTACGTAAATTAATGTTTCATTAAATTATAAATTTGCTATCCTGCCTATAATTTGTGATTTGCTTATCAATTTTAAAGCATTTTCATCTTTCTTTAGAACACTATTTTTATTCTTCGGTATCTTTCATTATAATTTGTAATCTTTGTTTCATTATACACATTATAAAATTGTCGATTATCATCAATTTTTTAATAAATATAATTGGTTCTTTCATATCATCACTGCAATCTATATCTATTTTTTATCTTTATAAATTTTTCTTTAAACGAACTTGCACTAATTCATCTTTTTTTTGTTTGCTTTTGTCATTTAACATTTTTCTTTTGAATTGTTTCTTATTTATCAAACTTCATTGATCATTTTCGCCATTCCAATAAACTTGCCTTTTACGCTGTTCTTCTCTTTCTTATTCCATTATTAATTTATTGCTATTTATTTTTTGTAATTTATCTGATCTTTGTTGTTTTCTATTCAATTATTTTTCTTTTTCCATTACAATCATTAATATTTCTACTCTTTATGTAAGATTTTCTTTTCGCAGTGTTTCATTATCTTGTCCCATTTTTAAGTCATTGCTATTCATTTATTAAAATTTCTCTGTTTGTGCGCACACGGCTTCGCCATGACCGAATGTTTCCATAAGTACACAAACACTACCGACCGACATCGCACCGTAACATTGTAATCACGTCGTTCAACCGTAGCGTTGTAAAACGAATTGTAAGGGCGAAATCATATCTATAATAGTTTAAATATAGTATTAAGTTTACTAAACATAACATACAAAGTTATTAATCATACTTTCCCCTTCCAAATCCTAGTTCCCTACTAAAAAACTCAGCGATAGGGGAAGCGAGACTCTTACACATTATAAAATCGAAAATGTATTAGTCAAGTTAGTTATAAAAAATGAGATATTATCTTACCCATGAATTTTACGGCTTGACCCATTTTCATTATTAACTTTCTCCTTAAAATGCTCCTGATCCTGAAATATAAAGATTAAATGTATTAAGCAATCAAATGGTTATGAAATAAAACTTTAGGTCTTTATATAGTAAGGTAAAGCAAATAAAAATCAAATTCCTATTATAAAATGATGCTTAGTATAAAACAACAGCATTTCGTGGAATCAAAATCATCGCCCCGGTGCAACAATTACTAATAGTAATTGAATTGTTATGATTGTTGTAGCGTGTGCAATTGCATTTTATATTTAGGCGTTGAATTTGTAATCGAATAATGTAAATGTATACTTTACAGCGGCACACATTGGCACCAACCGTGTGTAAGATTAGCGAATCAAAAGACTGATTATCACGAAACGAGTACCGAGATGCAAACAAGCTCGGCTATAAAAGGTTCTAGACAAAGCCAAAAGAGATTCTGTGAATATGAATTTCGATATGAGGCGGTTACTTGCGATAGCCGCGAATATTCGTACACACACACGCACACTCATACATCCGCTCTTAAAAGTGATGGGCTTTGTTGTGAAGCATTTAATTGAGAATCGGTTGCCTGGTACAAGAATTAAGGAACGCGAATCAGAAATACGGATTAAGTGGCTAGCTGAACACCTGTATGGCTTTAGAAAGAAAAAAGATGGAAAAAAGGAAGTACCAGTGTATATAATAAGGATTATGTCGGACTTTCTGAAGAACTGATTCCGAAAATGGCACAGAAGCCTAAAAAATCACCAGAGATGTACCCCAAGGGTCAGTGATGGGCCCACACATGTGAAACATTATGTACGATGGAGTTTTAAGGCTGAAATTACCCAAAGGGGCAATGGTTGAAGGATTCGCAGATGACATCGCAGTGGTTGTAGAAGCAAAGGAAAAGGATAATATCGCAGAAATTGCTAACGAGACTATTTGAATAATTCATAAGTGGCTGATCAAGACAGGTCTAGAGACTGGAGACGATAACATGGACACGAGATTGATTTTCGACAGACTATTAAAAATCTGGGCATCACTATAGATGTAAAATTGATATTTGAAGCTATAGTCGAGCATTCTAAACTTTAGTAAGCGAGTTAAAAAATTTAACAATAATAGTAATTTTCAGTTATACAGGGTATACAGGGTGAGAGACAAAGAATTTGAATCCTAATACCGTTTAAACTAATCGGTTTCATAAGCACCAAAAAGAACGTAGCCGAGGTAAAAAAATCGACGTTTTTCCAAAATTCGAATTGAAATAAAGCCTTTTTTTATAACACGTCATAAAAAAGCCCATTTTTTGTGCCTATAAAGTGGACCGAAGATAGGGTTTTCCGAGCGCCAGACAAAATGTAGAGCAAGAGTCCCTGGTCACAATACATGTATAAACTAATCCATTTTCGCTCCCTGTTATTTAGAACGAGCGTACAATAATTTGGGAATCGAAAATTAAGAGGAGCGAAAATATTCGTTTTCGCCCTTATAGATGATTTCGTAGATATATATATATCTATAAATATAAATATATATATATATATATATATATATATATATATATATATATATATACTGTTAAATATTAAATGTATCTTCGATAAAACTAATTTTTGTATAAACCGGCGCGCACCGCCGGGCCAACTTCACTTTCTTCCTACCGATTACCTAGCCACCCAGCCTTGCCAGGGAGTTCTCAAATGGACACCCGGTGCGACGCGGCAATATAAGTAGCGCGTGTTATGTCGTACGCAGGCTGAGAGTATCGACCGCTCCAGCCAAATATTGTTGTCTAGTGAGTGTGAGAAACTCAAGTACTACACTCTCGGCTGAATTTTTTTCGATTTTGGGAGCCTTGTGGCAGGCTCTGTTTTTGTGTTTTCTTCTATTTTGAAGTACGGCGGAACAGCTGTGTAGATAGTGTACTGCTGTAGAGTTAGCCCCAAGTAAAGTTTAAAAAGAAAAACGTTTAAATTTAAAGGGATAGCCAACAGCGTCTCGAGCTGTTGAAAAGATCGTCATTGTTGTTGTTAAGATACAAACTCGTCGAGCAGTGCTACGAGACTTAACGGTTTTAAAATCATAGGAGAAAAACTCACACTTACACGGGATACGGAGTGGTGTGTGTGCGATAGATAGGTATTTTTTTTTTTTTAATTTTCTTTGGTTCAATTATTGTATCAGTGGTAGATGTGGTAGTGTCACCGGTCAGACTGCGACAAACGTCGCTTGTTTTGACATTAGAGAGTTGGTTCGATTTCGATAATGGAACGACGGGGATACATACGAGCTATGCGAAAAGTCTCATAGATAGGGACTGCGATAAACACGCACACACACTATCTCGTATATGTAGATACACTCGTAAAATCGCGCAAGAGCAGAAGAAATCTAGAAGGATGACCAACGCTGAGGGGAACCAGCTGCATCGGCGACGAGAAGGTTGCTCAATGGCTTCAATGCAGTGAAGGAAACGGCCGTAAAGTCTGTGTGCAAGGCATATGGCAATACGCAGACGGCGGTTATTCAAATGCCAGCAAAAATGGCGCAGCAGATCATCGCAAAGCAGAAAATCAGGATACGCTGGGTAGTATGCAGAATACGAGAGATAAAGCAGAATGCACGTCCATTTCGCTGGTATAAATGTCTAGGATTTGAACATATCGGCAAAAACTGCACAGTAACACAAGATCGAAGTAACCACTGTTACAAGTGTGGAGTCGAAGGACATAATGCAAGAGATTGTAAAAACGATGACTTATTTAATATGAACCTTTTTATATTGCAGGAATGAAAATAACAGTAAATTTTATATTCAGAATGGTTTGTTTGGTTCGGGTATCAAAGATCTACCAAGGTTGGAACCCCCATCTACGTCATTCCCGAATCCGACAAAAGTTATAGAATATCGAAAGGATGCCAAGTGGACCTTGAGTTTTATAATGATGATGAAATGCAGAAAAAAGATTTTTAACACCATGCTTGGCGTTAAAAATCTTTTTAATTTTTTTAAATTAACTAGTTTGTTTAAAGTGTGAAATTGCACGCACTTTTAGAATTCGGAGATAAAAATATCGGTACTTTCTAAAAAAATCAAGCTTTCCTATGACTCGTACTTCAAACTCCACACTATAAAAAAGGCTCACTTTACACACTTGGTACAATATATTAAAGAATTTTAATTGATGCAAGTCACATTTATCTTACCCCTTTTCTGTAAGGTGCTTCTAACATTTCTTCGACATCTAAATCTTCTGCCATAATTTTTTTTTTTATAAGAAGCCTGAAAAATAAAATAACTGATTTGTAATATTGCTTATGCTTTCTTAATATCCTGAATTAAATTTGTACAAGCAACATGCAATTAATTGTTTGCTTACGCTTGTTTGTAAGCGATTACGGATTTAAAATTCAATTTTAAATAATAAAATGTAATGATTAAAATTAATTATTATTATATTATGTAACGATTATAAAAAAACTATAAAAATAATAAATTTTGAATGTAATAATGACGTACGCATGGATGCAGAAACGACCTATTTTCTAGCCTCTTGGAAATCGAAGCCGCGAGAATTTGTTGCCGTTTCTCGCACAAAGCAACCAATTTAAGCTTTGTTCGAAAAATAGACCAAAAAGTCTACTACATCTACAATTACAGCAACCAATCCGAACTCTTTGGCACTGTTGCGCTGAAATGAAAGGGCTATAAAAGGGAGGTCTTGGAAGTTCTTATTTTTGGCTCGAACTTAGATTTCTGATCTAGGCAAAATATTTGATCATATAGGACAATTATCATGAGTATTTCTTAATTGCAATAACTAAAAGCTAAATTTAATCAAGCAAAAAATATATATCAATAATCATATCTCAATAAGATAAACTCAGAGAGAGAGAGAGAGAGAGAGAGAGAGAGAGAGAGAGAGAGAGAGAAAGTAGACGTGGCTACGCTGCCGAACGATCGCTGCCGCAGTTTGCTGCCCACGCCTATACCTATAAAAAATAAAATTCAAGGTGCCAGGCCCTAATGCGTCGAGCGGACACGTGAGAAGCTACCTTGCCTCCCCTATCCATGTTAGTGCTCTGGTATGGACGTAGCAGTTTGGTCGTGCGGGAGCCAATTAGTCTAGAGCTATCGCCTAATACGAAGTCGCCATGAGACGCTGCTCCTCATTCTAAGCTACGTAGACATCTATTGCAGTTTTCGCATCGAGAATCTTCTCCTGCCAAGTGCAGCAGCGCACAGGTGCACGGAGAGCCCCTTTACTTTACTCAAAGCAGACATTTGTTTGCTCGTGCATATGAAAGATATTCCTATAAACTTGCTGCTTCCAGCTTAGCGACGATCTATCGCAGGTTAAGCCGTGCAGAAACACAACGAGTTTTTATGGCAGCCTGGAACTGCTTACTTTTATTGCTGAAATTTGTTGAGAAGATGCAACGTGTTTTGTCCGATTTAGCTATTTACCATCCACTCCTTGTCCGTAGCTCTCCTTTTTTGAATTGACAGCGATTGATTCGCTACAAATCTTATAAATTATTCAATTTGTGTTATCTGATTTATGTGTAGCTTAATATGACTTTGTGCAACAAGTTGGACCAGTTAAAGAAAAAAAGAGATGTATGAGCGAATCGGGGTGAAGAGTAAGTAGAACAGCTACAATGGCCAAGTTCCTGCTTCAGTAAGTGGAGTGGTCAACGAAAAATCAATTAAGAATTTTTATGCCATTCCATGGTCAGAAATGCCTCTGCAGCTCCCATA
This sequence comes from Trichomalopsis sarcophagae, assembly GCA_024372645.1. Lineage (NCBI taxonomy): Eukaryota > Metazoa > Arthropoda > Insecta > Hymenoptera > Pteromalidae > Trichomalopsis > Trichomalopsis sarcophagae. The sequence goes on from QLSS01000116.1 coordinate 275,893, forward strand.
AGGCCGAATCGTTCGATATCACACAAATAGTGGAGACGAATAGACGTATTGGGGTGAAGAGAAAGTGCAAACAGTGAAAATGGCCAAGCTTCCGTTAAAGTGGGTGGAATGATCGGAGTAAAGTCGATAAGGAATTTTGAGGCCATCTGTAAAGAATTCATTTAATTTCCATTTCATAATATCGTAATTGTATTTTGATCTCAGCGCTCGCGTCAGTTAAAAGGGTAACTCCTGTATCCACGGCGTGACCGTTCCCAATTTTTTCTGTACACGGCAGTTTCCATCTGATCCCCGACGATTAAGCATCGCTTGTGGAAATAAAGATGTCTAACCATATTTTTATGTTCTTGGTTTAATAATTGCACGTTTCCCGACATTTTGATTCAAAAGGCAACATTCTGGCGACCGTGTGATAGGACTCTTTTGTGATAGTTGCTTGGATATACGAATATACGAGGCTGCGCAAAAAGGTATAGAAAAACGCAAGAATCATAGAATCAAGCTCAAAAAATTCAGAGTTGCTCAAAGAAAAGCATTTACGAAAACTGACACAAGCTTTGATGCTGAAACAGAGAAACAAGATTCAGACAAAGCAGTTGTTCAAGCCACGTTTACTCTATTAGAAGAAAAGCTGAAGGAGTTAGACGAAGCTTAAAAAAATTTCAGCGCTCCTAGATGCCAACAAAGAAGAAGCTGACATCATGCAAGAAATGGAGGGCGCTGACCGAATACAAATCTAAACTCATGTTAGCAAGATTTACCTTACATCGACTCATGTAAGACACGCTACCGATTGATGCAGAAAATAGCGGACGGTCGTCCACAACAGTCGACGATTTCCGAAACTACAAGCTTCCGAAAATTGAGAAAGTTCGACGGCGATCCAAAAGAGTGGTTAAAGTTTTGGAGCACGTTTCGTAAGATTCACAAAGACACGATGATGGCCAAGAAGGGAAAATTTCAATACCACACTCAAGCAAAGGGAGAACTTGTCAGCGTTTACGACAAGTTGGAGACGCATCTGCTGGCGCTCGAATCGTTAGGCGTCACGACGGCTATGTGCGCCGCCATGTTGTTCCCGCTTGTTGAGTCCTCACGGCCGAAAGAAATATTGCGCACATGGCAGAGGCAAAATAAAAGCGCATCAGATGCTAGTGCTCGACTAAAAAAGACCATGACCTTAGAAAACGAGGTCCAAAACGAAGAAGAATTTCGATTGATAAGTCAGGTTTTTACCTCGATACGCCGCAAGAGTCGATAACAGCGGTCAGTAAGGCAGCTCATAAGAAAAAATCTAGTACGAGTAATAACACGAGCATCGCCACTGCAGCCAGGCTTCTTACAGCAAACGACGCGCCTCGAAAGGCATGCATTTTCTATTAAGAGAACCACGGAGGAACGACTTGTAAAAAAGCAAAGCAAATGTCGCTTAGTGCGAGACAAGCTATAGCGAAGGAGAAGAGCTTGCTTTTATTGTCTGAGTCAAAGCCATAGCCGTCAGAAGTAACAATCGAGGGAAAAATGCCCATGGTGCAGTCGTCGGCACGTACTACTGATGTGTAGAGATGTTGCGAAAGCGGAGTCAGCTATTGAGAACACGGATAACTTGAGTAAGAAGGTTGAAAACCTCACCGTTTCTAACTGTAACAACGCCTCTTTCGACATAGAGTTACACTTGCGAACACTCCGAATCTAACCATATTAAGTGGCATGGTAGCGCCACGAAGGCGAGTTTGAGAAGCAGACGAAGCCGCGGCGCCCGTGACACTATTTACTTCTTTATTGGTGGTCGCATTTTTCATTATACAAAAAAAAAAATACTTATCATTACTGTTGGTAAGGTTTTTGGGCTCATTAGAATGTTTTCTGAGCTAAACTATGATTTCCAACAAAAATATTAGTGAAAAGGCTGCTTATCTTTATAATATGTGAGTGTATAATCCACAAATGCAAAAATCACGTTTTTCTTTTTCTAGGTCTAGGTGGTGCGCTCCGTGATTTTTGGTGTCCACGTGTAAAAATCATTCAAGGGCGGTGTCTAGGTGTACAAGTTTGACGATGACGAGGTCTAGGTGGAGCGCTCCGTGGTTTTTGGTGTCTAAGTAAATGAATCATACGAGGACGGCGTCTAGGTGTACAAGGTGGACGATGACGAGGTCTGGGTAGTTCGCACCGTGGTTTTTGGTGTCTGTTTATTCTGTTTATTGGTGAACAACTAACATTTTCTTTTTGCTTTTGATATAATTAAATAAACTTTACTAACATTATTATTATTATATTTATTATAATAGTGATAATGCTAGATTGTTCGCATTTGCTATTTCGAAATAATTATTCAAAAAGACTGTTGATTTAGTAATACATTTTATCGTTCGCAAAGATTAATAGAATATTTTTGAATATCATTTATATTAATTCCGCTTTTAATAACTTTTGGAAAAGTGTACAATAATAATAAAAATTTTAATTGACAGAGAGCGAAAAACAGTATCAGGAAGTTTATTTGCGGTTAGAAGTACTAAATAAGTATTTGGTAAATTTGTACGTTTTTTATTACAAAATATATTTTATCTATAGTCCAAGATGGCGGAAACGAGTGCAGGCTCGTAGACTCCGCAGATAGCAATTTTCTATAAATGTCATCCAAAAGTGGAAGTAAAAACGATTATCTGCATAGTATGTGAAGAGGCTTATCATACTAGTGATTTTGCGAAATTAGATGAGGCAGTGAAAATTAGTGGTGTTCTAGGATTATATCCGGAACATAACCAAGGAGACATAACCCCAAAAGTGAATCCAAACCTGCTGACTAATGGAGCCAAAACAATCATTGCTCAAATTAAACTAGCTCACAAGCTTAGATCAAGTGAACAATTGAGTGTTTCTGGAGACTATAGTGACGATGAGAATAGTGTAATAATAGAAGATAATCTGAAATATGAGAATGACCTATTAAAAGATCTTAATAAAGAAAAAAATAAGTTATTAAGAGAGTTACTGGATAAACAAAAAAGTGAATTAAATATCTCAAAAAGTAAGACCTATGCTCAAGTAATTTCAAGTGCCATGCCTAGTAACAAGTCAAAAATAATTCCAAAAATTATAATCAAAAATAAGGATAGTAAAGAATACTCTACTGACAAAATAAATGAAGCTGTTGCCCACTATCTAATTAAAGACAAGCGCATACAAGCAAAAAAAGTAATTAAGAAAAAGAACGAACTAATAGTTGATTTACTAACTGAAGATAGTGCAAGTAAAGCATATAATGTGTTAAAGAAAAAGCTTGAGCCTAGTTGTGATATTTCTAAAGAAAAAATTGAGCAACCAAAAGTAAAAGTAGTCGGAATAGATAATTTTGAGACCCTTGTCAAACTTGTACACCTTGACAATAGAAAAATTGAAGAGGACATAAAGAAAGAAATTTCAGTAAATTTAGTAAGAAGTGTACAGTATTGCACTCATACAGTAACTCTAAAACTAATCTACAGTCAGTTATATTTGAAATTCGCGCCGACTATTGTAATGTTAAACCATGTTTTAATTGTAGAAGATATGGGCATAATGGCTCTAAGTGTACAAACAACCAAACATGCTTAAAGTGTGCAGGTGATCATAAGACGAAAGATTGTAAGGGTAATAAATTAAATTGTCCCAATTGTATCTTCAGCAATAATAAGAATAATACACATTATAATACGGAGCATATGGCAACAGATAACCACGAATGCTCTATTCTGCAGAATAAAATAAGGAAGTTCGTTGACCTAATTGATTACACGATGCAACCTGTAGTACCGAGATATGCCGGTACGGCAGAAAATACGTCAAGCAAAGCTATGGTAACGCGAGCGTCTGGAATGTCGTCGGCATCACTTAACTCAGTTAACACGCGTATAGCGAATAGATTAAGAACTAACGAATAACTTATGGATCAAGATTTCAACTTTGAAGATATGTACAGTTTAGAACGTGAAGTAGAGGACCTCAGATCACTCAACAAAAGTATATCGAAAAAACAGAACCTAATATTGTGTGTAAATATAAGAAGTCTAAATGCGAATTACGAAAAATTGGAGTCTTTTATTGACAGCTTAGTGTTGAAACTAATTATAGTAGTATGTACGGAAATGTGGAATTTGCAATATCCTCAATACTATCAAATACATGGATACAATAGCTATTATAATGACAGTAAAATCAATAAGGCTGTGGAGTCATGATATATGTTAAAAATAATATTCAAGAAACAACTAAAATAGAGGTATTTGATAGATTGAGTATTGTGAGTTCTGATACTTTTCTAGCATCTGGTGAGGCAATCAGAATCTCTGCTATATACAGGTGCCATGATATACCTAAATCTGAATTTACTAATTCCGTAAAAAAATTTTTATCAAAACAGGCTAATATAAAAAATCATTGTATTTTTGGTGACTTTAATATTGATATAAGTGATATAAATTATAATAAAACCAGTTTGGCTGAAAGGACAATTACTCAAGAATTTCTAAGTAATTTTTTTTAATATGAATATAAGCCATTTTTTGAGGAATCGCAAGACCTTCTCAGAACAGTGAGAAAGGTTCGTGTATAGATAATTGTTTCGCCAAAATAAGAAATATTGAGTTGCAGTCTTTTAAGTTAAATATTCCATTTAGTGATCATTACCCACTCTTTATAAGTATTGATAAACTGAAAATACTAAAAGATAATAAGGATTCAACCTGCATCAACTATGGCAGGCTAGTAAAGATTACAAGAAGACTGCAAATAAATGATCCTAATCAAGATATAAATGAATTAATAAACATGGTCCAAAGCTGTGTTGAAAAAGCAACTAATATAAAATATTCTAACAAAGGCAAAAAAGACGTAGTTCCCAAGAAAAAATATATTACCAAAGCAATATTAATATCCTGCAAAACTAAAGAGATGTTATACAACATATGGAAAAAGAATCCAACAAATATGAAACTGAAATTGGATGCTAAGTATAAATATGACAATAATGCTATTAGACAAACATGTGGCAATTTAAGACAGCTTTGGAACATAATAAATGATAAATTAGGGGAAAAAAAGAAACAAGAAGTTTCACTGGACAGTATAACGGTTGGTGAGCGGAAAGTAAAAGATAAGACTACTATTGCGAACATGATGACCGAATACTATTGTAATGTAGGAATAAATCTAAGCAAACAAATTCAAAATATGGACTCAGAACAATTGAAACTGCCAGATAGAAATAACTTCTCAATCTTTATTAATCCGACGAATATATATGAGACTCAGAACATAATTATTGCAATGAAAAAGAAATCTGGTGGAGTTGATAATATCAGTGCAACAGTAATCAAAACTTTATCTAAGCATTTACTAAAACCTCTAGAGTATATATTTAATCTAAGTATACAACAATCAATATGGCCAAATGTACTGAAGCAAGCGGATATAGTACCAATTTATAAATCAGGAGACAAGAATTGTATGTGTAATTATAGACCCATATCACTAACTTCAAACACTGACAAAATTTTTGAAAAAATAATATACCTTAGACTATATAGTTTTATCATCAAGCACAAAATAATTTCAAATAAACAATTTGGTTTTATGTGAATGAGAGGAACAAAAGATGCTCTAAATTGTCTAACAAATATTATATATAGAAATCTAGATAAAAGTAAACCAATTATGACAGCGTTTCTAGACCTTGCAAAAGCCTTTGATACAGTAGATCATAATATACTGTTAGGCAAATTAGAAAGATATGGTGTAAGAGGAAACGCATTAAAATTGCTGACCAGCCATCTATCCGGTAGGAAACAATGTGTCAAAATAAATAACTACAAAAGTGAGTACAAAGAAATTACTATAGGAGTGCCACAAGGAACCATTCTTGGCCCTCTATTTTTTATATTATATGTTAATGACCTATTGATAGATATGCAAAACGACACTATATTATCCTATGCAGATGACACTGTCATCATTTCATGTGACAACACGTGGTCAGCTGCACAGGATAGGTTAAATGAGTATCTTCTTAAGGTTGCAATATGGCTGAACCTGAATAAATTGTCACTTAATGTAAGCAAAACCGTATATATTGCATACGGCAATTACTGTGATAGTGTGCCTAGCACCCTAAATGTTAAAATTGGTGATAATGTTATAAATAGGGTTGATAGTCATAAATATTTAGGCTTAATAATAGACTATAACATGAAGTGGGATAAACACATAAATCATATAATAAAGTCAACGAGATACTTAATTTTTATCTTTGCAAATCTAAAGAAACTTATGGATAGTAAAACATGAATGTTGTTATACTATGCTTTTTTTCAAAGTATAGTTGGCAATGGTATAATCACCTGGGGTGGGGCTTATAACAATTGCTTAAATCTGATTCAAAACATACAAAAGAAAATACTTCGAATTATAAATAAAAATTGTTTTACAATTGAGAATCAACCACTACCTATAAGGCAAATGTTCGAACTAGAATGTATACTATATCATTATAGCGACCTAAGAGATAAATATATAAGTAGTACAAATAAAACAGGTAATAAGAATCTATCGTTTCCAAAGATCTCTAAAACAATAGGTAAAAAGGCAGCTATTACGTGGCTATAGTGGTCTTTAACTCTATGCCGAATGATCTCAAAAACCTACAAATAAGAGCAGTCTCTATTGAGATAAAATTAAAAATGTTTATCGGGAAGATTTATTTTGGATGTTTACGTGTATGTTAATCTTTTTGAAATTTTAAGGGATAAAGGTATGAAGGCATGATAGTATTGTTTACAACTCATAGCTCTCTGTTTTTTTTTTAGTTTTTAAGTTAGATGTAAGTTTTTTGTATGCCACCCCTATGTATAGGCAACTTGTTTGCCTCTATAGGATGCCTATCAAAGGCAAATGTATATGGTATTAAATAAATAAATAAATAAAATATATACAATGCTATTTTGATATTATTAATGTAACATATTTGTTAATGGCAAGATGTACATATTTCGAAGAACTTTCATGAAAATACAAATACTTTTAATAACCGTAATATCTATAACGGTAGGATTCTCTTCAATTTCGTTGAATATTTGTAAAATACTATAATGTTTATTTACCATCTGTATTGAATAGTGCACTAATATAATTGTATCTATAAATACAAGCACGAATATAATTTTATCTATAGATTTAAGTACTAATATAATTGTATCTATCGATACAAGAACTAATATAATTGTATCTATAGATACAAGAACTAATATAATTGTATCTATAGATACAACCAAATCAAAATTCAAAAGTTCGTCATATTCGATATGGCCACTGTTCCTAATGATTAAAGAATTACCTCGTCAAGAAAGAATAAGTAAATAAATTACTTGTGGTTTATGATTTAAGAAGAATAAACCAGATATAAGTGTCTAATTAGGCCCCTTTATTGAATACATGAATAGATTGTCAAAAGAACGAATTTCATGCATTGTCAAAGGCAAAGAACGTAATTTAAAATTACATATTGTATCATGCTGCGTAGACTCAGTAGCACGTGCACCAGTTCAAGAAATCAAACAGTTTAATGTTAATTATGGTTGCAGTTAATGCCTTCATTCTGGGACATGGGTTGATGATGCTCAAAAATATACCTTATTACAAACTGCTGTTGATTATCGAGAGCATAAAAGTACTGTTAATTATATGTTTACTGCTACACCCAACAAACTAGTTAATGGTATTAAATATCCGTCTCCTCTAATAATTCTACCAAATTTTAATATAATTACCGGATTTGTTCCCGATGCACTGCTGCTTAGAGAGAGTTGCGAAACCGTTTACTGAATATTTTATAAAATCAATAAATAATGATATAGAAATTGATTAAAATAAAAATAAAAAAAAATTATAGCGCCGTAATTCTGTCAAAACATTTAACCAGAGGTCAATATTATCACTGGCTTTTATTTATAGAAAGTTTGTACACTTTACTAAAAGATAATATTCATGTGTCAGAATTCAATAAGGCGGATGGAATGCTACACGAATTTGTAGCTAAAACTGAGAATTTTTTGGAGAGAAAGCAATGAGTTACAGCATACTTTAAGTCTTGCATATAGCCGAAAGTGTCTTAAATTGGAGACCACTATAGTGTCATTAAACTTTCTCTTTCAGGTCAGAAAATCCCAATATGTTAAAAGCTATTAGGTGCTCAAAAGGTGTTACCTCTCAGATAATTAGGTATATTAACATAATGGGGATGCTTTGCTAATCCGCCACGGGGTATTTTGTATTTCCAAACTTCTAGAAAAACATAAAGTTTAATCGAATCTTTCTTTCGGTAGAATGATTCATTGAACTTAACACTACGGCGCTACAGACTCGGTTTTTCATTTGCAAGCTTTATTTAAAATTAGATTTTAAGGTTAACGCTGCAATCGCATGAGTACGACGAAGTACGCGTAAGCATCTGTTCGTATTTCCAAGATTTTATAAATACAAAAAGTCTGATCGAAATTTTCTTTTGGTAGAACGATTCATTAAAATCGGCACTACGGCGCTACAGACTCGGTTTTTCATTTACAAACTTTATTTAAAAAGTTTCATAAAGTAGAAAAACAGTATTTTTTTGGACGACATCCCATTAATCATGGTGCAACAGTTCTACAAGAACGCTCATATACACATGTAAGTGTTTTAGTCAAGATTACTGCGAAGATATTCTCAGTTCAAATGTACATATTTATTTTAAACTTTCTGATATAAGTTATTTTAGTAGTGGGGACCGTGTAAATGATTCCTTATTGACAAGTCTGAATGTATCGAATTTTGAATTTTGATGCTCCATCTGTATTAAATACTGTGTCACGTGTGTACACACGTTACGGGTTTCAAATTACTATAAGAAGACGAATACAAGAGTGCAATGCGGTGGCGGGCGTGGCGCGACGACAGAGTGTCTGCCTTACAAGCCAGAGGATCTCGGATCAAGCTCGGGGTCCGTCACTTTTTCGTTGCACTTTTCACACGTAACAACTGCACTAATATAATTATATCTATAGATACAATTATATGAGTGTTTGTATCTATGTATATAATTATATTAGTGCTTATATCTATAGATACAATTATATTAGTCCAGTATTCAATACAGATGGTAAAAAAACATTATAATATTTTACAAATGTTAACAAAATTGAAGAGAATGATACCGTTATACATACTACGAATATTTGAAGTATTTGTATTTTCATGAAAGTTCTTCGAAATATGTAATCTTACCATTACCAAATATGTTACATCAATAATATAAAAATAGAATTGTATATAGATAAAATATATTTTGTAATAAAAAACATATAGACGGAGAGCTGGCTACATAAAAATACGAGGTATAAGGTGCATGCAATATTTGTAGCTAGAGAGGTTCTATTAGCTCTCCCGAACATTGAGTGGCCAGTCTGGCAGCGCGCTCAGGAAGATTAAAGCGGGGGCGGGCGGTCAAACATGATAAATT
>QLSS01000116.1:298836-324886 GCA_024372645.1 Trichomalopsis sarcophagae
GACGATCGTACGGCAGCGCGTATAATGAAAGGAAAGCCAAGCACACCGCGACCTCTAGGTAGACCTAGGCGCAGGTGGGGGGACAACGTAAAAACCGACTTAATTGAAATTGGGAGGGAGGGTGAGCAATGGATGGGGTTGGCACAAAATAGAGATACGTGGAAAGCTTGCGAAGATGAGGCGATGAACTTTCGAGTTTAAAATGCCTTAAAAAAAAAAAAAAAAATTCGTCACTGTCCATGTGACATTTTCTTAAGAGGTAAAAAAAATGTATGCTGCAAATCATCTAAACCAATTAGTTAATGCAAAAATACCTGATAAAAATGAAAATAAAAAATAGATTATTTGTTGTACGACAATTTATGATACGTTTATGATACTATAAATGTACATATTTTTTAAATAATTGGACTAATTGGGTTAGGCACAACTCAATGGCATGGTTTACTCATCTAAGTACGTAAGTACCCTAGTAAAAATAAAAAATGTAATAAAGTGTAATAAAATATAAGATAATGTAACAAATCGTACCATTTTGTACGTTATTGTTGGAATTCAGACCTTTTTTACGTTTTATTACAGTTTGCTACATTTTATTACATTTTGTTCCGTTTTATTACAATTTATTACAAATCCATTGATCCAGGATGGATGGGGGTCTCAGGTTCATGGGGGTCTCTTCTTTGAAATGACAAATGCAACAATACGTAAAAAAGTATAACAAAATGTAAACAATTTTCTGTAAGCGTAATATTATATAAGAAAATGGCGACTTTTTTATTTTCTTACTTCTGCTTACATTTTTTTACTTTTTCTTACAATTTCTTATCCATTGTTACATTTTATTATAAAATTAATAATTAAAAAAATATATTGAATATATTAATAAAATATAATAAAATGTAAAAAAAAGTTAACAAATCTAAAAATGTAAGAAAGTGTACAAAAACGTATGAGCAAAAAGGTCCGAAATCCAACAAGAAGGTACAATTTCTTACGTTATCTTACATTTTTTACGTTCCATTAAAATTTATTACAATTTATTACACTTGTTTTTTACACTAGGGTAGTTTTAAAAGTAATATTCGTAGCAAGCTAAAAAACTCAAATACTGCTAAAAAACATATACTACTTAAACACCACCATTCATACTACTAAGTTTACCCAAGATATTTTGTTCCTTTTCCATTATACGTAATAAAAAACAAAACAAAATAAGACAATATGTTATCAATTTTCTTTTCAAATACCCTGGCCTTATGAATAGACTGGCGAAACGAATGGTGGATGATAAATGATACAAAGACAGCCAACTTTTCATACTATTGACGATAAAAAGCTCTTGTGCTTGGTAGATAAAAAACAATGAGCAGAAAAATTTGAATTAGATTTTGGTACCGTTGACGGTAAACTGTGAACCCAACAACGTGTGAAATAACATAGTGCCTAGGGACCATCACAGTAGATGGTCGACAGTGAACAGAGGAAGATACAAATATCGAGATCTTTTTCATATGACCAGTTCATCAAGTAAATAATAATGGACTAAATGTTTAAATCATATCCAACATGTACGCTTGCATAACTGAATGCATGACATTGTACAAAAATCTGAAGTAATGTACAGAAATATTTAAAAACTCGTCACAAGCTAGTATATGATTTTTAACCCAAAAAAGATTTTTAACCCTAGATTACATATGCCTGATTCCGCCATAATTTTCCCAAAATCAATCTCAAAATCGCCATACATTAAAATTCGTTATTTACAGCTCCTAAAATGGTTTTCTTACTTTGGCGAAAAAATTTGCTAAATCTGTACGAAATCGTACCATACTGTGCCAAAATTGTTCTAGACTGTGCCAAGCTGTGCCACACTGTGCTACATATATCAATTCGAACCTCCGATAACATTGTGCGGACACAGTGCGGTCACGGTACCGTCCCGCGTGCTGCATACACTGTCACGCATGACTGCCAGGTAACCCCAAACCGCAAGGCTCGGCACAATGACGGCAACACGACGACATTTACGCCGCACGCGAGATTGCCAGGTGCCCCGGCTTTTGACCGTCATATGCTCAGCATGTGGCCGTCCGAGTGCAGCACGGGTGCCGTCAATCTGCCGGCATTTTGCTCGGTCAGTTTTTGCGCTCTATTATGCATAAATAAAATAAAATAGCGTAAAATCAATGGAATATGCACATTAGACCGTAATTAAGCTATAGCGCATGTCCCTATACGAGGTGAAAAAAGAAAAAAAAGAAAAAAAAAAAGAAAAAAAATGACCAGCGGCAGGACTTGAACCGGAGACCTTCCGATTCGTAGGCTGACACTTCACCACTGAGTCACGAACACTTCTTACTTTGAGTACTAAAGTTTATCCTCATGTACTATGAGCAGCGGTACAAGTTAGATGTTTGTTGCAATATACTGTTAAACAATCAGCAGGATATTGCGACAACACGTTTAACAACATTAGCAGTCTGCCGTAAAGCCGGAAAACATATAATAATAATTAATAACACTTGCAAATAGGCAATTAACGTGCTCAGATTGATGAACAATAGTCCAGTCTACATTAACAATCTGCACCGCCTCGTCAATGTAATCCGCTGAGTATTCAACGTTTCGTTAAGTTGCGAAGGAACATCGGCTTGAAATTTTCTAAGTCCCGCCGCACGCGTGCTGCGCAAATGTTAGGATTTTGCTGTCACGCGTGCGAGCACGCGTGCTGCCGATGTGCCGGCCCGAGCGGTATAATTTTTTTCTTTTTTCTTAATTAAAGTGCCTGCACGATGCTTGCACCGCATGCCAGCATTGTGCTGAGCACAATGCCGTCATTTCCGGGTCATGTAGCAGGGGTACCTAGAGGTTCCCCGATAACATCGCGTGCCCGGCATTTTCGGGTCACGCGTGCTGTCCGCTCGTGCCGTCATTGTGACGTCCCCAAGACATCTTTCGTTGGAGTTTTTAAAATTTTTTTTTCCCGCCATTCGGGAAGTCCTAATGTCGGCATTTTGCGGTCACGCCGTGTTGACACTCATGGCAGCATTATGATGACATTTTGAGGAGCTAAATGACGGCATTGTGCCTGCGACCTGTGTTTAAAATTTTTTAGCTTGTTGGCTGCGAAACTTAGAAAATTTTCAGCCGCACAAATCACGAAACAAGGCTTTTCAATGTATTCTATTGTTACGGCTGTCGATTTTGTTAATTTGGGCTATTATTTATCCACCGGACTTTGTTCCTTGCCAATTTTTATTAATTACATTATTATTACTACTCTTTCATGACTACCGAATTTATAGCAGCCTGCCAGTTTCACGCCTTACACGAAATAAGCGGCGAATATCAATGTTGTTAAACGCGTTAATAATAATTTTGATGATTGTTTATTACAATAACTTGCAACTTTATTAACATCAATAGCTGCTCGCAGTACATAAGGACACAATTAGCTACGACTTGTAACAAGTGTTCGTGGTCGAGTGGTAAAGTGCCAGCCTGCTAACTGAAAGGTTCAGGGTTCGATCCCTGCTGCGGGTATAATTTTTTTCTTTTTTCTTAATTTAAGTGCCGGCACGATGCTTGCACGGCGTGCCAGCATTGTGCTGCGCACAATGCCGTCATTTCCGTGTCTGAAAGCAGGGGTACCTGGACGTCACGCGTGGCCCATGGCATGCAGTCATGGCGCCGTCATTCCGCCGACACAATGTTATCGGGGTTACGCGTGGCCATTCCAAGCAGTCTCGGTGCCGTCATTCGGCCGATTTCATGTTATCATCCCCAATAGCAGCATGAGCCGGGCATTTTAGGGTCACGCGTGCTCGTCACGCATGCTGCAGTTGTACTGTTATCGTGACGTCATACGTGACAAAAATATAGTATATAACTTTAAACCACAAACATTAACAGTTAACTAACAGTACATTTTAAGTAAGTTAATTCTACAAAATTCGTGGTATTACTGTGTGAAGGGCTGTGGGAGTGGGGGGGACATACACATTTTTAAAAATAACATAAAAATCAACGATTATTACGTTATTTTGTGGCGGGCTAAGTGAGGGACTGTGGGGTGGGGGTACTGCCAAAATAACTATATAATATAGGAAGATATATATACAAAATACAATATTATTTAAAAAAATATTTATTAATCTTTTAAGATACATTGCTTGCTTAATATATATAGGGATGCCCTGACGACATCGAATCGAACTTCGTACTTTTTCTTGCTAGTGCGGTGCTATCACACCACTTGATCTAAATAATGTACATACCTAACGATGCTAAACGGATACTCAGGAAGAAAATCCGAGAAAATAAACAACGTGGCTTGAAGAGTTACAGGACGAGGTTGAGCTGAATCCCTAAGGGCGACCATACCAAGTAATAATGAAAAAGATAAAGGGGGTTATATCCCTCCTCCTAAAAGCCCGGAATTGCTGGACCGTATTGTGACTACGCTGTTTCTCCTTCAACTAGAAGGCTAGAAGGGAACAAGGCTCTAGGTCTGGATGGCATACCCAATATTGCATAGAAAGAAGCTATACAGGCACGCCCCGATGTCTTTGTGGACCTGAACAATTCATGTCTCGAAAAAGGGACGTTTCCTAAGAACTGAAAGAAGCAACGCCTGGTACTACTACCAAAAGGAGATAAGCCACCTACAAAAGCTGCAACACACAGACCACTCTGCATAATGGACACCCCGGGCAAGATTTTAGAGCGCATAATCGGCGTTAGAATGGGCCAAGTCATTGAAGAACCAGGTGAACTAACGGGATACCGATATGGCTCCAGGAAAAAAAAGTACTGTGCTATTGTTATACTGAGTGTCAAAAATGCGTTTAACTCAGACAGCTGGGGCAAGATATACGTGGCACTGCGGAAAAAGAGGTACCCGCATATACAAGAAGGATTATGTTTGACTACCTGAAAGACTTTTGTAATGCAACGAAAACAACACGAAAACCTATAAAGTAACCGGAGGGGTTCCACAATATCAGTGCTTGGTCCATTATTGTGAAACATCATGAACGCTGGAGTACTTAGGCTAGAGCTACCCGAAGGGGCAACGGTTGAAGAATTTGCAGATGACATTACAGTAGTGGTAGTAGCAAAGCAAAAGGAAGATGTGACGGAAATCGCTAACGTGGCAGTAGGTGTAATCCACGATTGGCTAACGCTGACTGGACTTAGCTGAAGTACCTGGGAATTAACATGGACGCCAGACTAACGTTTAAACAGCATCTCAAGAGGGTAAGCAATAAGGCAGCAAAAGTCGGTGGTGCACTATCGCTATTAATGGCAAATGTAGGTGGACCTCAGGGTCGAAGGTTACTCCTAGCCAGTGTAACTATATCAATTATGTTAAACGTTGCCCCAATATGGGCGGACGCTATGTTGGAGAAGTCTTACGCACGAAAGCTGTCAACAGTTTATAGAAGGAGTGCATTGTGAGTCGCTGCTGCCTACTGAACAGTATCAGAAGATGCAGTGTGCGTTATCTCAGGTATGCCGCCTATTGACCTTCTAGCAACAGAACGAAAGAATTCATATAAAGAAAGCTGGCGTGTTGACAATACTCAAAAGGAAGTTTGGAAATCCGCGAAGGAACAAACCCTAGCTGAGTAAAAAAGACGATGGGACTTCAGTGAAAAGGGGCGATAAACGCATCGCCTCATACTACGTGTTGTTGACTGGACCAAAAGAAGACACTGGGAAATGAATTACTACAATTGTGTTTGGAAGCAAATGAAGATATCTTCTATGACTGTTCGCGATACGAAATGGAACGAGAGAACTCGATTGTTACCTTCAGTCTAGGGTGAAACCTGAGTCGACGATGACAGCTATGCTGACGTTGAAGGATGGTTGGTGCGCAGTAAACAACTACATAAGGACCATTCTTAAGAAAGTTAGAAATGACGCAGAAAATAGAAGGGAAGGACAAGGCGAAACAGCTAAGTAAAACTGTTGCTAGACGAAGGCCACTAAGTAGTAGATACGAAACGCTCCTCGGACCGATGTAGAGGAACGTAGGTCACAGAATTGAGCTCTCACTCTCCTACCTGATGCAAAGGAACATAGGAGCTAGGGTTGAGTGCCTCTAAGTGCTCCTCAGACCAATGCTGAGGAACGTAGGTAACTGAGTTGAGCCCAGACTCCATCACCCGATGCAGAGGAACATAGGTGTCGGGCCTGAGTCTATCCAGAGGATGACCGGTCGATGCTGCTCGAAGTAGACAACCAGACGATGCTGCAAGAAGCAGGCGGCTGGACAATGCAGAACGCAGAATACGAGTTTTATCCTGAACCCCTAATCACCTTGGTGGATGGGGGATGTATGGAAATGTCAGACTTCAAAGGAGAAGCCAACTAGGCTAGTTAATGGGACCCATGGAAGTATTGTTCAACAATAGTACCTGTGGAGATCCAGTGTCGGAGGACCACTTGTGCAGAGCTTGCCTACGCCACATACAAAAAAACACACACACACATATATATATATATAATACATATAATATTTAAGACTTATACGAGACTTTTGAGAGGCAAAAATACGTAGAAATAACCTTGGTGATGCCTTGGCATTCAAGTTCGATGGGAACCGTCTCCGCCTTTAAACTATTATTGTTTTTTCTCTAATTTTACAGAGCGGTCTCCTATCATCAACTTAAGGAGATGTCTTTGCTAAAAGACTGTTTATTTATTACACTAGGAAATTTAAGTACGCCTCCCGCACTCCTTAACATGTCATAATTAACTCGCCAACAGTTTGAAGCATTTGTAGGTTATGTAATAAAATCCCTATTTCTGATTCGTGTTCCTTAATTCTTGTATCAGGCGACCACTTCTCAATTAAATGCTTCACAACAAAGCCCATCACTTTTTTAAGAGAGGATATCGGTTCTAGGTAATTTTAAATTAAAATGATCAATAAGTCTTAATAAATTGAACTTTTTATTCTTCAGGTGCACATTAATTGAAGTGTAATGTAGATAGTAATACCTAAAATAGGTCATACGTCTGTAAAATCTAATATTTTATTTTAATTTTTTTTATGATTTAGATCAATATCACAGATAACATATACATATAACCAATTGTTACTGTTATTATTTGCATGGTACTTGTTTAATGAAAACCGGATAAATAAAAAGTTGATTTTATTAAGATTTTTCAATTATTTTATTTTAAAATTACTTAAAATTGATATGTAATTTTGACATGTATTTTTAATAAATACATTTATCACATACTTCTGTATAAACATACTACAGTCTAAAATAATAAAATATCTAATAAAAATGTGTATTTCTTTCTAACAGTAGCTACTCAATAATGAAACTGTGTAACAGTATATTACAATCCTAGTGCAGTAAAGTAGTTTCACCCTCGTGGGGGCACATTCGCCTAAGCACAGCAAGGGTGATGAGTCCCCATAGGGGTGAAATCCTTTTAGCCCTCTAGTATCGTACAATATTTTATTAAACAACGTGCATAAACTGAGATGTAGCAAGTGCATTTTTGCACAAGCAGGACTTAAATCAAGGTTTATGCCACGGCCGTCATAAAAAATATTGTTATATTTAATATTTTGTGTACCAGCCTTCTTCAAATAAGACTCATTTTTGTGCACGTTACCATTTTTCACCTTAATTTGACCTTTTAATATGTTACAAAATTGACATTTGGGGTCTATTTCTTGAGTCATTTCAAACAAGGATCATGTAATAACATATGAAAAAGGCACTTTTATTTGCTTATAAAATATAGATGAAAATTCTGTGAAAAATTTTCTCCCGCATACACAAGTCTGCATGAACCATCCGCAGGCTTGAACGTAAAATAGACAAGTTACAGCAAAATCACCCGTATACTTATATCATTACATTTTCTTTAATCACAGGACACAACAATAGTTGCTTTTGAGTAAATAATATTTGGCAATTATAAACCATATATCATGATGACTGTTTAAACATAGAGTTTGCAAAAAAATTTAATTAAGGAATCTTACAAAACATTCTCTAAAGTAACACAGAAAGACTGTTAGACCATAAGAATGTTTTTCATTTAACAGTAGATACTGTTTTTTATAATTTACTGATAATCACTTATATATTATTATTTTTGTTTAGGTTATTTTATACAGATAACCTTACAGACAGTCACATTTATAAATATTAAAAATATTTTACTCATATTGAAAATACGACATTAAATTGTCAGAATGAAATTGGCATTCTGATGATAATTTTTATTGATAATTATTGCGACTTAAATAGTTTTATTTGGGTGACTCTTATTCAGTGTTTCATAATTTGTACTCCTTTGTAATAGGCTCCACATTTTAAATCAATAAAAACATAAAAACTCGCATTTAAACTAACTAGTATTGAGGGAGCTTCTTTTAAAAATTATTTTTTTTAAACAAAAGAAAACTTAGAAATTTAAAAAATATGCTTACAAGCAAAGAAAATTTTTTTAAAAATTTCAGTTTGATAAAAAATTAGATGTATATAACCTAAATTTTAATTGATTCCATTCTCCTCAAAGCTGAAACTATGTGTTCTAAAAATTAAATAATACTTCAACAATTATGACAATGTCAATTTTTTCTCACTTTACTTATCACTTAATAAGAGAAAAATTGTAATATGCTCTATTTTTTTATAACAGAATAATAAGTCTCCAAAACAAATAAAAATTAAATTTATATTGAAATCAATATCAAATTATAAATACGAATTGAAACCTTGAATATTAAGGAATGGTGTCTAATTGAAAACCATTTATACACATCCGAACTGAATTTAACGACACTAATGAAATACACACAACATAAGAATATATATTTATAAATTTATTATTTATTTAATTTTATTTTTTGTATTTCAATAACTAGAGTGGTTTCTGTTTTGTTTTTATTATTGTATCTAGATTGAAATATCTAGTTTTTTTTACTTTAAAAAGCTTTGGTTACCTCTGTACTACCCATGGAGTAAGAGGTAAGAAGATTTTCCGTTTTGTCGAAACGGCTCTCCAGGAAAACTGTAGAGAAGGAGAGTCAACGCGATGCTAGCAAAATCCTGAAAACTCAGAAAATGATTCGCCGATAGGCGGCGTTGCGAACAGTACATTTGTAGGATAGATCGTCAGGATGATGATGTATGAGAGTCCTACTCTCTCGAGGATTGGAGCTTGAGGATAATAATAAGCACCAGCTCTTCGGGAAATACTTTATTTGCAACTTGCCAGTTCACGAGTTTTTTTTTCCTTCAAGGCTATTTCAGGTTGACATTTTCGAGTCAAACCCGCATGTGCCCATTACCAATTCTGGACAGAAATTATGAACTGAAACGTATGCCGATAGGTGTCCAGATGTACGAAGCGAGACTCAGAGTTGACCCGCCGGATTCAAACGTAGGGCGTAGGCTTGCTTCTCTTTGATCATCTCCGTGACATCGTCCAGGCGCAACCAGCATACGATTGTTTGATAGTGCTTGAGAAACCTTATATCGAATTAGTGTCTTGAGAATTGTTAAAAAAGCGCAACAAATGCATGAACAACTAAAAAAAAAACGTAACGGATATTTAGAAGTAAACTCTATAATCCATTTTACATGAGTTAGCAAATAAGGTAAAGCGTATGCCAAGGTTATAGTGTAGAGTATTGCTTAGAGTACACACGTCAGAGTTAGTTTGAGTAGATTTAGAGGTACACCATTCAACAAATTCGGTTTCAACAAATCATACTATCAGTGATAGAGAGTTTAATACTTTTATAATAATATTGGTGAGGAGTGTTAGAAAAGAAAGCTGCATCGAGACCGGTAGAACGCCTGACTATTTTGTCCGCTCCGTTGTTTCCTAGGATACTGCGTTGGCTGGGTATCCAAGAAATTACAATTTTATAGTTTAAGAGTAAGAGATTGTATAAAGTTTTTCTGGCTGAAGATGAACAAATTCATGTTTGAATTGAGCCCACAGTGAGCTAGGGCTTTAATGGAACTAAGTAAGTCTGTAAATATCACGAAATCTCCGAAAGGACAATTACCGATCAACAGCAGAGCTTGCCATAGTGCAAAAGCTTCGCAGCTAAAGATAGTGTAGTTAGATAGGAGCTTATAGGTGAAATCCTGTTGAGCCGGATTATCAGGGAAAAAAACTTCCGCTTCGCACTCACCATTGGGGATCTTCGAACCATCCGTATATTGTTTTTTAAAATTATAGAATTTGACTGAAGAGTTATTAACGAAATCATTTTGTACATTTTTTGAATGGTTTTTGAGAAAGAATCCGAGTTTGGTGTTAATGTGGCTAGATAAAAAATGGAAAAAGTAAGGAGTATTGAAAGTAGGAATTGAAGGGGTTTTGATTACTGTAGAGGTGTAGATTGAAGAATTGGACCGGCACATGTATACAAAACCGAATTTCGTTTGGTATGCACCTTTGTCGGAGCGGTTGTCATAGTAGTTGTACCGCCTTGTACATGCTTCGCAAAAAATTATATTATATTTATATTTTTAAATGCATTATTAGATTTTACGCGAGTAACGCGCTCTCCTATTCTCAATTAAAAAAGACCGCGCTACAGCCGGCAGCGCCACGAGCCAGCTAGCGGTAGTAGCAGTAACACCGGCTGAAGAGGGCGCGGCAGTGCAATAGAAGAAGAAGCGGCGGTATAGGCGGCACGATTCCCGTTCGCTATAAAAAAAGGACCCGTACGGCCAGTATGAGCGGACTAGTTGTCGCATATTCAGCGCTCTAGTCACTACACACTCTACAGGAACTCAAGCGTAGAATCATGAACATACATACACAAACTAGTAGTAGCATTTTATGCTTACTAGTAAACACTCTATTGCAATTAAGACATAGGTTGCATAATTGCAATATTTATAAAATTTAATATACTTATGATGAGATATCAATAAGAATAATTGCAGATTTAAGCATTATGCTTTTGTTAATTATTTTTCATAATAGACGTATTACTTCTATGCAGAACAAAAGTTTATGATAATTGAAATATATCTCCACTACCTGGTATCCCGGACCTGAACTATTATAATCGAGAATCTTTAAAAGAATTTAAAACCTTTCCATTAAAGCTGTTGTCAGAATTAAGACGCAGATTAGTAAATATTCGCGACTTGTCAGTTACCGAAATCAATAGATTTCATATTATTACCCAAACTTAGTTATTACAGGACCGAGATAAGTCGAGACCGTTTCATTGTCTCTAATTAGGATAAGTCTTGGGATCAGTTGATTGTCTGAAGAGCTTGAGGCTTTAGTGAGAATCCTTGACATAAGGGCAATTCTGCGGATATGAAGGGTTGGGATATCTGAAATATGATGGAGAACGTTAATTGATGTAGTCATTAAGGAACCAATTGGTTTTCTAATAACCGCGTTTTGGATAACATCAAGTTTTTTTTTAAATTTTGGATTTGCTCTAGCGAAAAGATAAGAGCCCCAGTAACATAGTTTGGGGGTGGATCCCCCAGCCGAATCCTCCAAATGAAGGAAGCATGGCTACTCCTCTTCTAACATTATCAGCAAGACTATTGATATGGTTCTCCCAAGAGAGATTTTGATCACAAGTAATGCCTAAGTATTTCCATGTCTTTGAGTTTGAGATAGTAGAGTTATTGATTTCCAAAGAGTATTCGCTCGGGGAGATTGAAGGATCATTAAAAATTATGAATTTGCTCTTAGGGATTAATATTTGCAAGGACAGTGATTTTAGCCAAACTGTGATTCTTACAAGGTTTTCTTTTAAAATGTTAGCTATATTGATATTATCCAAATCAGAACAGTAAATGATAATATCATCGGCGAAATAAAGAGTTTTGACTTCGTGGTTGATAATTCTAGTTAGTAAGTGTATGTAGATATTAAAAAGTAAAGGGCTTAAAATACAGCCATGGGGGAGACTGCTATTGGTTCTACCCTCAGCAAATTTGCAACGGTTGAAGTAGCCATGTGTTTCCCTATCATTAATCAAGAATTTTATAAAGCGAAGAATGCACGGAGGTATATGGATTAAGGTGAGAATTTCGAGAACTTTTTCCAAATTAACCAAGTCGTAAGCCCCTTTAAGATCAAGGCTCAGGACCCCTAGGTTTAGATTGCGTAATTTTGCAATTTTTATTTCAGTATCTAAAATCAGTAGACAATCATGGCAGGATCGGTTTTTACGAAAACCGTAAAAAGAATTGGTAGGATTTTATTGCTCTCTACGTACCATTGTAAACGGTCGTTGATTATTCTCTCAAATGTTTTAAAAGAACAATTCGCCAGGGCGATCGGTCTGGAACCTTTATTAGCTCCCTTAGGGATAAAGCACAAGTTGAATACTGACCAGCTGTCTGGAAATCGACCCAAAGAGAGAAATAGGTTACAGATTTTAGTCAGAAGCGCGTAAGCGCTAGGCGGAAAATTTTCAAAAACTTTATATGGGATAGCATCAGGGCCCGGGGCAGATCTGTTTTTTGAGTTTGATATTGCTGTTTCAACTTCACCTTGAGTAATAGGTTGAGATAGAGAGGGGTCATCGCTGAAAGGGTGATCGTCTGTAATTTCCAAATTCTTATAAACATAAGATGATGAAATTTTTTTAAAAGCATTATTAAGTTCGGGATTATTTTCAGAATTATTTGAATTTTTTGAAATGGGTGTATCCGAGTGTGTGTTTTTGTAAAATCGATTTTTATAATTTTTAATAAATTGAAAGTTTCTTAAGATTGAGTTGTTGGGGTCTAGAGTTCCAAGGAATGCCTTGAAATTATTTGATTTAATTTTAGTGAGGTCCCGAGAAATTCCTTTACAACCTTTGAAGTAAGGGCGTAAAGAAGAGATCTTCTAGAATCAGCTAGTTTAGAGCAATTATCGTCCCACCAGATTGTATTTTTGGGTCTCTTGTTATGTTTATTCCTCGAAATACTAATGATTTTACCCCCCGAGCGTCCAACAGCTTCATAAATAGTTTGTATGAAATTAGAGTAAATGTCCAGAACATTATTACAGTCTACATCGTTATAGGCAGAGATAGCTCATCGATCGTCCCTGAAAATTGATCCCAATCAATCCTAGTTAAAGCAAGCCTATCCATATTTTCTGCGGTAAGGCCGTTGTCAAAATTGAGCACATGGAAAATAGGGAAGTGGTCGCTGACAAAAGAATCAGCTTCCACTTGCCAATTAATGTTATCAGAGAGGTCTGGGGAAGCAAAGGAGATATCTGGACAACTCTTATTGAGATATATTCTATTGGCGTCTCCATTGTTTAGTATTTTAAAATAAGGTTAATTATTGAATATTTCCATTAGGTCTTTGCCAAGTTTATTCTCGAGTTTGCTTCCCCAGTACTTGTGTTGGACATTAAAGTCACCTGTGATCAAAATATTGTTAAGATCTGCACATGACTTAAGCCATTTGGCTAATGAGTCTTTGTTGATGTTATTGTCTGGGGGATTGTATGTGAAAATGAAGTGTAAGAGGCCCAGTTTCGAAGGGATTTTAATTGCAATGTATTCTAAAAATTTGGGGGGGCTTTTGAAATAGAATCTATCGAATTGTAAGTTATATCTGATGTAAAGTGAGAGACCACCACCCTGTTTCTTAGTACCATTGGATCTATTCTCTTTGATCAGGTTGAAATTTTTTGTGGGAAAATGGTAATCGTCTTTGTCTAGAAAAGTTTCGCATAGAAAGCAGATATTTAGCGTGTCTGATAGGTGCAGAACGTTTTCCCATTTCCCTTTTATGCCCCTGATGTTTCACGACGAAACTCTAATTGATTCAATTTAGCCTCAGCAATGATTTTTCGTCAATTTCCAATTCACTAGCTGTGACTTTCTAACCCATTTCCTAATCAAAAGATCAGAACTGTTGGTGTGTTTAGAAGAATTTAAATTATTTTTGTCTGCTTTGAATGGAGCAAAGAGAGTTATAAAACTAATATTGTCCGATTTGGAGGATTCTTGGAAGACAACAGAGGGTTTACTATGAGGATTTTTTGTAACTGTTTTAATATTGTCACCTTTGCGAATAGATTTATAACTGGGAAAAGAGTTAGAGATTTGTTTTTTTGAAGCTGATTTGTTGGGTTAAGATGGATTTGATTTATTCGTTGGGGTTAAAGAAGACTTTTCAAGAGGGGGGTTAGAACTGGACGTTTTCCTACTATGACTATTTTTTTTATTTAGGCCATTATCTTCCGAATCTGGAATATCAAATTGGGAACGCTGAGTATCATGGCATATGTCATCAAGAGAAGTGGTATGCGATGGTGGAGGAATGTATGTAGCTTCGTTCATATCAGACCATCTGGAGCTCTCTGTCGCCTCCATTTCGGTGCTATTTAAAAATTCGATTTGGGTTCTTCCAAATATTGCATCTCTAAATAACTCTCTCTTGTCCAAGAAGGGGTTGTTTTTGTCTAGAATGACTTTGACCTGACTATTATTGAGCGATTCTTGAATCTTATCGGAAAATTTCTTTCGGACTAAAAATGTGGCTTTCTGTTTGCTAATCTTTTGGATAGTCATAATAGAATTAACTTCCTTATGGAATTCGAACCAAAGGCAGAGATGGTCTGAAGCTTTATGGGGGTCACAGCAATTAGCGCACTTAGTTCGGTTAGGGCATTGAAGTTCTTTCTCAAGATGATCATTTCCTCCACAATTGACACACCGCAATTCATTTTTGCAAAAGTTTGGGTCATGACCGAACTTTTGGCATTTGTAGCATCTCAAAACAGCCGGGATATGATAAAAAACACGATGGAATATCCCAAACATGGAAATATATTTGGGAAGTTTGCCTTTAGCAAAAAGCTCTCGGCTGGGTGAGAAACATTGTAAATTCTTTCTACTTTATCAATAAACTCTTTTGAATCGGAGTCAAGACCTGAGAGCATGTCGTCGCATGAAGCCTCCCACTCCAAAAATAATTCCCGTTATGTATAAGCCTGAATTAGGGATAAAGGCTCTCCACAAAGGGTCGGCCTCAAAATCTCCGGATTCGACGAATTCATTGGCTTCCCTATAAGAGTCAAAGGTAAGAGAAAATGTTTTTGTGCCTGCCCTGGCTAGATGTCAAACAATGAAACTTGATTTGAAAATTTTTAAACCGAACGACGTGATATGAAGGCAGCTAATGTTTTGTTCGGGTCTCGAGTCGAAAAGGTAGACAATAAAAGGCCCCTGAAGAGTCCTCATTATATCTATTGAGTTTTTGGGAATTGAATGTGGAAAGGATGTCATCATCAGAACTAGAAATACTCCTCATGTCCTGGTATTCATCAGGAAGGATAGGCGAGTTGGAAACTTCTTTTTCTCTCTTCTTTGATGGTATATAATTTAAAGAGGATTTTCCAGAGTTGTTGTGATCTTCAGTAAGAAAACTTCTCTTTAAATTGGACGTATGCATTGTAGAGCTTTGTTGATAAAGGGAAAAGCTCTACAATTGCTTAGGAAAATAGTGATGTTTGAGTCCAAGTCAAATTCAACGTAGAGTATAGTAAGGCCCAGTCGAAGGTATACAAGTAATGTGGTGGTAATTATTTAATAATATTACAGCAATAGGTGTTGGGGTTCGGAGATGTTTCGCGCTGTATTCATATAGACAGTCTACTGTAATCGACAATCATTGGCAAAGGTAAACAACGGATTAACTGTAGTCAATAAATAGCACAATATGTAAAATCTAAAGGCGAATGAGATTTGTCCAGTTTGTATGTAATCTTAATGTTTGCTCAATTTCAGAATTTCATCTCGTTACAGTAAAGGTAGTAATAAGTTTTGTAGGTAATAAATAATAATAAGTAAGTAGATATTATAATATAACAAAATATCTTGCAGAATGCCCTGCGGACAGGTACAATATAGATTTAGATAGTTTATAGATCCATAGACATAGTCTAGAGTCAAAAATAGAATAAACAGGCACTTAACACTAATGTGTATATATATATATATATATATATGCCAAATAACAAAAGTAGTGCTTTACCGCAAAGTGTGAATGTTAGAAACTAATGGATCTATAAAGGTTCGCAAGACTAATAAAATTCAAAGTATGAAAACGGTTATGAATAAAAGTGGTTAAATATCATGAGAGATTCGTCAGTGAAATTAAAAGAACTACTGCGCTACAACAAAATCAAAATAATGTTTATCATAGAATTGTGATTTACTTCTAAATATTAAACAAATTGAAATAATACTTATTTCAGTTGAAATCGGCGAACGTTGATGATTTCGAGGATCCTTTAGGCGCGTGTAAAATCCAGGGGTTTGAAGCAGAGAAAGTCAAAAATCCAGCATCTTCTGGAGGTTGAAACCAGCCAGGGTCCAAGATGGTAAATAAATAGTTGGAGTCGAGGGATGTTGCCAGTTTAAATGAAAGCCCGTGAGGGAACACCCTGGAGCTATAGTCAAATTAGAGAGACTTAGAAGCAGCGAACTCGCTTCGTTCAAATACAAAGCGGGAGCAGTCGAGAGAAGGTGTTGTCGCTTCAACGGTCGGCAGTCCAATACTCGCCAGTTCACCTGTTTCAAACGTTCTGCGGCTCGCAGGTCGCGACATGCGCTCAATCGTTCTATCTCTCTCGCTCCAACCAACATGGCGAACATCCCCACTCGACTGACTACGCAGGGCTGCCGAGGGAGATCCCCACATACCCCCCCCCTCCGAGATTCTTGCTGATCAACTTGCAAGCTCTGCACCAGAAGGGTTGAGAACCAAAAATCGCATGTATTTACATAGCTACTTATAATTAGAAATACAAAAGTATAGAAGTACAAAACGCTGCTTAAAAACTAGATCACAAGGCTAAGCTTGCGCTTTGGTATCGGATGAGAACTTTACTTTTTTGGCAGGATAATTTTTGAGTTTCGGACTAGGGACAGGTGCCTGATTGCCATTCGGACTGTCGTTGGATGCTCCTCCTGAATCGACCATGCTTTCCGCTATAAAGAATGCAGGCTTTAAAAGTTCTACTAATACGATACGAGGAGCACCGTTGACCTCGATTTTGAATACGCGATCGGATTCGCGAGACAGAATCTTGTAAGGGCCTGGTTTTTTATAGCGATGTGCGACTGGTATGGGACGAACTAGGCACATGTGCTCACGGAACTCCTCTACAAAGATGTCTTCCGGAATGAAGAATTCGCCAGGTAACCGTAGCGTGGTACCGTACAAAAATTCGGTATCGGCTCTCACATGGCAACGCAAACTTAACAGTACAGTGGAGAGAGTTTTAACCCAGTCGTCGTCCTTGTGACACATTAACGCAGCTTTTAACGTGCGATGCCACCGTTCAATCATGCCGTTAGCGGCTGGGTGATACGCAGCGGTGCAAATGCGCTCGCAAGCGATCAAGGATAGTAACGCAGCAAAGAGTCTCGACTCGAATTGTGCTCCTTGATTCGAGGAGATGACTTTGGGTGCGCCAACGACACCCATGTATCAAAAAACGCGCGAGCTACAGTCTGGGCTGAGGTTTCCTGAAGGGGAATGCTTCAACCCACCTAGAGAATTAGCGATCGATCATGGTTAGCAAGTATTGGTAACCGTCACGCACCGGTAAAGGCCCTACGATGTCAATGTGAACATGATCAAAACGACCGTCTGGAGCTACGAAGTGCTCAGGAAATGTTTTGACATGCCTGGAGATTTTGGACTACTGACAGGCAAGACAGTTTTTACACCAAACAGCAATGTCGCGATGCATGTTTGGCTAAACGTATCGTTGACGAACAAGACGATCGGTGATCTTGGGACCGGGGTGAGCGGTGTTGTAAAAGAAGTCGAATACTGATTTACGCAAGGATTTCGGTATGTACGGACGTAAGCTTTCGCCAGACAATTCACAGTATAACAGTATAAGGCTGTGCTCCGGACCAAGCTGAATGCGCTTAAGAGTGAGAGGGTAGTTCGGTGACTCACGAATCTCTTTCAACTGTTCATCCGCTTTCTGTTTGGCAGCTAGATCTGCCAGATCGAATTCTAGGGGAAAGCGAACTGATTCTATTTTGGACAGAGCATATGCCACTACATTGTCTGAACTTTTAATGTGTTCTATCCGGGTAGTAAACTTAGAAATAAATCCTAGCTGACGCAAACGACGCGGAGGAGCTTTCTCGTTGTTTTGTACAAAAGCGTAAATGAGTGGCTTGTGATCGGTTAGAATCGCGAAGTCACAGCCTTCAACTATGTAGGAAAAGTATTTCACTGCTTCGAACATTGCAGTGAGTTCCCTGTTATAGGTACTGTCCAACTGCTGAGCTGGGGTAAATTTTTGAGAAAAGAAAGCTAAAGGTTTCTACTCGTTCGAGAGTGATTTCTGCTCTAAAACCACATCCATCGCTACGACAGAAGCATCTGTAACGAGGCGAAGTTCTGCGCCACAGCAAGGATGTACGAGCAAGGTAGCATTGGCAAAATCAGACTTCATTTGCTCGAAAGCTTTGCTACTTTCTGCAGTCCATTCGATTAGACACTTATCATTTTTGCGTGAATCGCGAAAATACGCGTTTAGAGGAACTTGAGCCTCAGCAGCGTGAGGGAGGTTGCGGTGATAAAAGTTCACCATACCAAGAAAGCGACGCAGCTCCACTACAGTGCTGGGTTTGGGAAAGTTCAACACCGCTTTGACCTTCTCCTGAGTTGAACGAATGCCTTGCGAGTTGATTGAATAACCTAAGAATACGAGTTCCTCAACGGCGAAGATACATTTGTCAACGTTAATGGGCAAGCAGAATTTGTTTAAACGTTCGAAAACTATACGCAAGTGTTCGAAGTGTTTTTCTACGGATTCTGAGGCGATCAGAATATCATCAATGTAAATGAATACGAATTTCAAATCTCCTAAAGCTCTATTGATGTACCTTTAGAGGGTTTGGCTGGCATTGCGCAGACCAAAGGTCATGTACATAAATTCAAATAAACCGAAGGGCGTGATTATCGCAGTCTTTTCAATGTATTCGGGGGCGATAGGAATTTGATTGAAAGCTTTTAATTTGTCTGAATTTGTCTGAATTGGAGCTCGATCGTGCCTGACCTTTGAAAGCTTTGAAAGAGCTTTCAAGGTTTCCTACTCGGCTGAAAAATTTTTCAAAAGAGTTAGCTAAACGCTTGACTTCTGAAGCTAAGGACGACATGTCGGAGTTAACATTAACCGCAAAGAGACGAGCCTCTGACAGAGAGTTCTCGACAATTTTATCTGCCAGATGGTTAACTTGTTGAGATCGCTAATGTCGGATGCAACTAATTGCTCTATGATTTTTGTTTCGCTTAAGCAGTAAACGCGCCCTCCGGAAAAATATTCTTATTCCGGAAGTAAACTATAGGAAAGACCTTATACATTCGCCCCATGTTGCAAAATCGACAATGCTTACTTTGCCATTATAGTCTGCCATTATCATTGAAAATTGTGCACCTCTGCCCAGCTTCAATTTCGGCCGAGACTTGTAGGTGCAATCAATGTATAATTTTACTTTTTCAAACATTTTGATGAATTCCATATCGTTCCATAGTACGATTTAAGCATCCTTATTATCTTCGCTCTTTACAGCTGGTATTAGCGTGGTGGTCAATTTTCTTATGTCTCCGTCCCAGTTGTAAGTCAATGACACTTCATCCTCCGACAACCGGTTACCCAATTCGTGGACATCAGAAATATCTTTTAAACTATCAATGTTGTAACCCTTCTCAGTCGTGTTCTTTTGAACACGACGCCCATGTCGCTCAGCATTTGAGTATTTCACATTTTTACAGTCTCTTTATTTTTACATCTATGATAAAAAAATTATAAGACGCATCAAAATTATTGAGAACGTCGTGTTATAAGATTCTTCGAGGAGAAGAAAGAGCCGCCGAATTAGTTTGGCGAACGCGTGTCGAAGGTGTCGCGATACTTATCGGTTTTTAATATACCGTATCCATGTTGAGTTTCTAAAATGCCATATTATTTAGACGTAAAATGTCGAATAGACGCATCGCCACGCTTTTTTTACCTGTGCACACGCAGGCAGTACTTAGATCGTGCGCATTTTTTTCCTCTTGCTATCGATGTTTTTGATTTTCGAGCAAGTTTCTTCTCCGCAGAAGAAAAGCATCGAAACGCGAACCGCAATAATTAATCTATCCCGGAGTGGTTAATAAAACTCTAAATCTACCATCTTAGATGTTATATGTATAATGTATATGCATCTAATTTTATTATTCAACATAGCAGGCGATCCGCGTTGAGCGAGGAGAATTTCACGTATAAATATTCTAAAAACCGATTTTCAAACTCCAAAGGTCCTGCTGTGAATATGAACAGGACACACTCTTGGGAGGTAGTTGCGGTGGCGTTATTTGCCGTTTTCCTCTACTCCCAACCGGGAAGTTCTTTATCCTGGCTCTTCGAACCAAAATAAAAACCAAAAAATGCACTGTGCATTAACCACTGCGCGCGCGCGCGTTTATATATTAATTCGCTAAAACGTATACGAGAGAGGATCTGTGCCTGCATATGAAAAAGGAAAAAAATGGGAAAACATTGCTAAGGCTGCGTGTCTGCCGTGACGCTGCACATTCTCGGCAGCTTATTATCGTGCTCTCCTGTGTGAGGTTTTGAGCAACCACCGCAACACGAACACCGAGCGTTTATATAAAAGATTGAGTGATTGTTGCGCACGTCTCTAGCTGATATATATGTATATGTGCAAATCCAGAAAAAACCGGACACTTCAGAGAGTCTGAGTAAACAAATTTGAAATTTGGGAGCACACCTACCCGATCAAAAGATTCCTAATATTGTCCCTAACCTTACTTTAGTTTTTCAAAAGATCGTAAGAAGCGTTCGGCTGCTATCAACAAAATTGTACGTTTCGCGCGGGCCCAGCCTAAGAAATGCGTGTTAAAGGTCAAACTGAGGTCTAATATCTCAGCTTCCGTACATCAGATCAATCTAAAATTTTAGTTGCGTATGGAAAAAACTATTACAAAACTGTGCAAAGTTTCGTTATTTTCCTAAGAACATGACGTTTGGGATGAACTACCTTAAGAAATTCGCAAATTACCTATTATTTAAAGGTGTATCTGCAGAGATTAGAGGAGAGATTGCCGATGAGCATGGGCGAAAGCGTGCCGTGCGATATACAGTCGTAAGCTAGCGCCGCCCTGCGGTTTTCGCTCCGAACTATACGCATCTAGAAGCAGCGGAGGAGAAGTAGGGGCGGCCGTACGCAACTAGCTTCCCCACCAGCAGCAGCGGGAAGGGGGAAGTAGAGAGTACACAATCACATCGCGGGCCGCGGCGCGGCAGAGCATATAGGAGAAATAATATAAGCGGCCGTAACTGTCAAGGATTTGGGCTTACGCGATGAATATGATCCATAAACAATTAACTCTAAGCACTTAAGGTCAGTGGCCATGATCGTCTTTATGAAATCAACCCTCATAATTAAAAACTTTAATTTTTTAAACGTAAGACGGATTATGGTTAAACCGACACAAACACGTTAAGCTTAAGTTTAAACAAAGCTAAATTAAACTAACAAGCCACCCCAGCCACCCAATAAACATATGCTACTTTCAGTTTTCATAGAACAACGACGATCGTGGCGGCGCGGTCTATGTTGTTGCTTGGTGTTTATATGCACTCAAGTTCGTGTCCGAGGTTCGGCAAATTTTTTTATTTATTTTTATTTGCTTATAAAATATTTATAATGCGTAAAAACAATAAGAAATATTATTATTCTTTTAGTACGTAGGGGACGTACAATGTGTAACTACAGTTATTTATAGTTTTATGGGTAACGAAAAAATACAATTTTAAATAAATTTATATTATTTTATCAGTACGATAACCTTTTTACAATTACATAAAAACGAAAAAATTAAGTTTAAACTTAAATAAAATTAAATTAAACTAAAAAGCCACCCCAGCCTCCCGATAAACATATGCTACTTTCAGTTTTTCTTCGTCAATGATCATTGTGGCGGTGTGGTCTACGTTGTTGCTTGGTATTTTTATGCACTCGGGTTCGAGTCCGAGTCTCAGCAAATTTTTTTTTCTACTTGCTGATAATATATATATAGTATACAATAATAACGCAATATGTCATTCTGCTTCTGCAATTATATTTCAATTTAGGAAAGTATACGGTGGGCTTGCAATAAATATAGGTATAATTTACTTCTTGAATTATAGGAATACAAATTAATAATTTTTTTTTAATATCAATGTATTTTATAAAACGTTATCGTACTAATAAGATAATTTAAATTTATTTAAAATTGTATTATATATTTTATAAGCAAGTAGAAAAAAAAATTTGCCGAGACTTGGACTCGAACCCGAGTGCATAACAATAGCAAGCAACGACGTAGACCACGCAGCCACGATTGTCATTGGTATATGAAAACTGAAAGTAGCTTATGTTTATCGGGAGGCTGGGATGGCTTATTAGTTTAATTTAGCTTTGTTTAAGCTTAAGCTTAACTTGTTTGTGTCGGTTTAACCCCCTCTAAAAAATTAAAGTTCTCAATCATGAGATTTGAAAAGTTTTAGATTCTAATTTTTTTACACTTATGTTGTTGTGTAAACAATCTTTTTATTCCAATAATATGCCCGAATAGTTTTTGTCGTTGGTTGAAACTACCGCGAGGTGTGGATGCGCAAATTCGACAGTCGCCGTTTGTCACTTTTCTTCCGCCGCGTCAGTGGCGGACGACGGTGGACCTAAGAATATATAGCGCCTCTCCCTTCTCCTCCACTGCCGCTGGATGCGTATACTTCCCCTACGCTCCTTTTCTAGATGCGTATAGTTCGATTGCAGGCCGCAAGTGGCGTCATGATCGAATTCGGCACGCATTTTTAACACGGCATCGGCAATCTCTCCTCTAATCTCTGGTATCTGCCTCTTTACACTCTAAACCTAACGTTGACAATCAGGAATCGAACCTCACTCAAAAAAATCTCGCGAAAATCGCGTGAGGATTTTGATCAATTTCTCGCGCAATTTTCGCATTTTAAACAATTTGAGTTTATTTAAACAATTTTTAAAATAAATTACGTCGAAATAAACTACACGACGAATTGTGCAATAATCGCGTGAGAAAATTTTTACTGTCATTTTTTTCATGTATTGCGCGATAATATCGCGAAAAACGCGTGAGAAATTGGTCGAAAACCTCACGCGATTTTCGCGCGATTTTTTTTTAGTAGGGATTTCGCAAAACATCTTACTCTTCGTGACTATTTACTATTTTCAAGCCTAGACAACTTTTTGACCAGGCAACCATTTTCAACTCACAAGCCCTTAAATTGAAGCTCTCTTCTGATACTTCGATTCTAGCAATACACATTTTTGGATTGCAAATTGAATCGTGGCTTGTTTTCGATCATTTTCCCCGTGTTAAATTCTCATAAGAGAATTTAAACTGTCCGGCAAAAAATAGGTATTTTTTAATCTTGGAAACGCAAGGTTTTTCGGGTTCTATATGACCTAAAGAACCAAAAAAAGTGGTCGAGTAGGTGTGCTCCCAAATTTCAAATATTTTCACTCAGACCCCCTAAGGTGTCCGGTTTTTTCTGGATTTTCACATATATATTATCTCATGTCTCTGTATTTACGTTTCTCAAAGGTTTCCGAGGTGTTTATCTCGGCGGATTTTTCAATTTTGGAATGCGCGAGTTATGACACGATAACGTGTTCAATATTTACACAATATAAAAAAGTCGTTATTGCTTACTCCTTACAGATGTGTGTATGCACTTTCTTTTGTTGGTTAACTCCTGGTGCTGAAGCTGCCTTATAAAATTGCTTTTTGAAAAGTTTCTCATCCTCTTTTCCTAGGTCAAGCGTATAACGAGGTTCTTTATCCTGTGTATAAGGACTCAGTGACGGATTCACTGATCTATCGAATAGCGAGAGGAGTAAAAGCAGCAGCTCGTTGTAGGCTTCTTGAAGGCTATACGAAGCCTGGCCTGTAGCGCAGTATGCTTTCACGTGAGGTGAACGCGAGGAAAAGGCAGAGAGTTAGGCGTAAGATCACAAAGAGCAGGTGGAGTTTAGATTTATGTTTATGTATTGTAAAACCAGCAAAATACAGTTACTTACAATCGCTTCGCTCGTTGCTCATCTTGAACGGCGCAAGCGGATGACCGGCGCCCTCGCTGGGCAGCAAAGTAGATGCCTCGTGGCCTTGGGTGCGTGTCTGGCTACCGCGTGAATTTGCCCTCGGAGTGATAACACCAGGACACGACTTGCTAGCAGCAATCTTGCGGGTTTCGCGCACGCAAAATTCACGAAGGTTTCCGATACAACGAAGAAAGCGAAACGTTCGACTGTACTCTTCGGCGGAACGAATCGAGCAAAAACAAATCTTATTAAATTCTAAAAGAATTCTTTTTGAATTCTTTTTTCCAAAGAAGAATTTCAAAAGAATTCTCTAAGTTAACCTATAGCAATAAAGAATGTCCGCTTTTATTTGTTTAAGAGTTCAAAAAGCATTCTTTTTTTTCAAATAATTTTGAGGAAAAAGCAGTGAAGAATATGAAAAAAGTATTATTAAAGAATTCTTTTACTATGAAAGTTTAATGCCTTTTTAAATAATACGGAAGCCAAGGTGATTAATAAAAGTTAAAAAAGAATTCTTTAAATTTTCTTTAGACATAATTAGGACAAGCACACACCCAAAAAAGTATTCTTTTATAACTCTTTAAGAATTAACGAATGTCCGCGGACATTCGTTAATTCTAAAAGAGTTCGTAAAGAGTACTTTTTGAACATGAGTTTGGTGAATATATCCATAATTCTTTAGATATAAATAATCCAATAATATAAGTTTAATTTTTTTTATAATTTTTTTATTTGAAGGTAATACAACTGTGAAAACTTTTTTTGAACGTTTTCTGAATATTAGTTTTGAACGTTTTCTGAATATTAGTTTTTTAAATAATCGTCGATTTAACAGCGGGAGAAAGTTCACCGTACCGCTTACAAATTATCTAATCTTACCTATTAATCTCATCAAACAAAACTCTTAATTGTTACACTTCTCTCTATATCTTTTTATTGTTAATTATCATTCTTTAGAATGATAGTTAACATATTTATTAAATAAATATTTGTAAAAATAGGTCAGAACATTCATTGACTCAAAAATGCTTTTCTCTAAACTACAATTTTCTCACTTATTCAATATGACAATAGAATATGAATCACAATGAACATTTTTGATTGAAGGCTGCTTTTCTTAATAGTAATTATTCTAATAATCACATTGATCATCTTTAAAGTAGTATGATCAGCTAAATCTTGTAAAAGTAGAACTGAAGTAAAGGTATATAATATAATTATTTTTTTAAGATCACGCAATTACAGTTTGTGGCTTAAAGCCCTTGTCCCACCCCTTCAATATTTTATTATATTTATCAACACATTTTTAGTTTTTAATTAAAAACTATTTTGCTTAAAGTTTCAGTTACCTTACGTAAATACTTTAAAATTTGGCCAGATTCACAGTTTTTGATTTAACGCTTTTAAATAAAGCTAAGTGAATTACGAAGTAAATCGAACGTTTTTAAATGAACTAGATTTTCTCATTTAAGCTTTAATTTCTTAACCACCGAGATACAGTATTTTTATAGTCATTTTCAGTGAATGTAAATTTTGTTGCTGTGATTGCACCTGTAAATAATATTTTATTATGAATACATTTAAATATAATATTTGTGATGTGACTTCATACGAACTATTCGATTACTTAGTTAATACCCCAAACCATCACTTTTGCCGTTTAAAAAATAAATTATTTTGTTTAAAAAGAATACTTTTTTGTTACTTTTTGAATACTAACAGTATTCTTTCAGTGCGGACATTCGAGACTTCTTAAAGAATTCTTTTTTCGAAAAGTGTGCTTATTGGGTGGGCAGCGCGGACTTTCTCCCACTTTCTCTCTCTCTCTCTCTCTCTCTCTCTCTCTCTCTCTCTCTCTCTCTCTCTCTCTCTCTCTCTCTCTCTCTC
>QLSS01000116.1:336468-361045 GCA_024372645.1 Trichomalopsis sarcophagae
CGAGTAAATAGTTATTAGGATTTTAAAATAAAAAAATTACCTTGTGTTTTTTATGAAAAATTTCGATTTTTCGCTATTTTCAGACCAGACAACTTTGAATGTAAGCAACTATTTTTAACTCACAAGGGCTAAAATTGAAGATTTTATCTCATACTTTGATCCGATAAATACGCATTTACCGTTTGCACCCCCAGAGCTTGAGTACATGCCGTTGAACAATGGCTACTTTTCATGAATTTTTACGATGAAAATTTCACGAAAAAAAATTTAAATCGCCCAGAAATCATTGTGCCGAGGTCGATATCGCAAGATCATCGCCTTTCCAGTGATCTATAGACCTCAAAGGATAAAAAAAGTGTGGTAGCGGCGATGTAGCATCGCATTTTTTTTTCGGATTTTCGAGCACTCTAACTGCATATTTTCTGTAGATTTCCCCATATATCTACCTATATTATATAGTTGTTAGGGAGATACTCCCCCCCGCACCCCCCACGCCCCCCCCGGCAACCCCCCCACCACCACTGAGCCCCCCCGCACCCCCCCCCACCAAATAACGTAAAAATCATTCATTAAAAAAGAACAATAATGTTCGTAATTAATAATTAATTTATACAATAAATTGTGTGTACACACAATTAAGAAGATAGTAGAGAAGGAGAGTCAACGAAATAAGATTTTGGATTCAGAAAATACTGAAAACTTTTTCAGACACCTGCCGCCGCGTGGTGGCGCTTCAAACAGAAGTCTTCTGGTGACGTCACTCGCGCATGCGTAGATGCGGCTAACTGGAAAATTAAATTTTGTTATGAAAATAAATTGTCTCTGTGAACCTTACAAGAATAAAAAATTAACGATAAACAAAAATTGCCGAATAAATATGTTGACAATAAATGTATTTATTCGTTAGAGACTAGGCACTGGTCATACATTTCGTAGCTATTTTTGGCCCCGATATATTCAAACTTAAGTTTTCTAAACGTATTTTTAGTTGCTAAATCTTAGCTCATTTAGTTACTTGTTGAAGTGAATACTTCTTATAGGCTCGATAGGTACACATTTTTAACGGGGAGTGAATCGAGAAAAAACCGACCGTCACGAGGGCGTCATTTCAGCTTTTTTGAACTTCCCATATGACCCAACATTCTACAAAGCGAGAGAACATAGCCCTGGATATCACACTTTATAACACACTTTCACACGCACACTGTATTTACATATATTTACATCTCATGTTCAATATATCCACCATCATTCTCAATACATTTTTCAATTCTTTCTACAAAAGACCTTCGCACATTAGCCAACATTTCTGGCGTGATTGTAGCAAAAACTCAAATTATCTCGTCGCACATTTCATCTCGTGTAGGAGGAGCAGCGGCGTATACGCGCTCTTTGACATATGGCCAAACAAAAAAATCCAGATTCGTCAAATCGGGCGAGCGTGGTGGCCATGGATGATCGGTTCTAAGGGAGATTAACCGTTGCCTGAATAAACGCCTTAAAATTGCGATGTTAGTTCTGGTCGTGTGCACATGAGCTCCATCTTGCATCATCCATACATTGCGCCGTTGGTTTGCTGGCAAAAATTCTCGGAATTCATTTTCCAGGAATTCTCTGTAAACCTTGCTGTTTAAGTTGCCTTCGAAAAAGTGTAGGCCTATGATACGGTCGTTTAAAACTTCTGCCCACACGTTGATCTTGAATCCGCGAGAAGGTTGGTCAATTTTCCAACAAGGATTTTCAGCAGCCCAGTATCTCGTATTCTAACGGTTAATGGTTCTCTTGTTTGTGAACGTGGACTCATCCGTAAACAAAATCCTGGCTGGAAAATTTTTACCCACAAGCATCCTGAGTTTCATCCATCGGGCGAATCGGAGGCGTTGTGGCGCATCTTGGGGTTCAAGCTCTTGATGATATTGCGCGTGGTAAGGTCGCATCAACAGTTCTTTCTTTAGAACTAGAAGCAGTGTCTCTCTGTTACAACCTGTTAAAAATTAAGTTTTATTGTAGACGGAAGAATAATAAATAATTGTAAGGTTATCAAATTTTTCATTACCTAATTCTATGGCGGCCCTGCGAGCACTCTGGATGCCCCGTCGTCCCGGAAACCTCTCTCGTACCACGTTCGTGAGATGATCTTGTACTGGTCGTACTCGAGGAGCTCTAGGCCTTTCCACATCTCCATATTGGCGATAAATTTGTCCGAGCCTAAACAGAATATTGAACGTGAAGATATAGTTACACAAAAGGCTGCTTTGTAAATCTATAGGTTTTTTAAAGGATGAAAAAATTATTGCATAGCGCTCGTAGGAATCTTATAATCGGCGCAAACAATTAAATGGTTTAGTCTGTCGAGGAAGCAACACCTTGAATGCGAAAAAATTTCCCGAAAATCTGTGAGTATTCCTAGCGGGCGCAAAACTTCGCTATTTTTTGTATCGCGTATGTGGATTCGGCCGCCGCTGTCGCCGACAACAGGCTCGTTTATGCAAAAAACCATCGTGCCAACGAGAAAAACTTTCAGATTCTCCGGGAATATTTTCGCGCACATTATTTATCTTTACGCGTTCGAGGTGTCGGTTGCAAGACAGACTATAAGCTTATTCTTTTACGCCGATTGTGAATATCCTATGCAGCTCAGGCAAATAAACGTATACGAAAAAATCTTAACAATTTTTTGGAAAGTTTGCCACATAATTCTCGTTAAAGATATCTGTAATTGGTAGCTTCGGTTGGTAATGGCAAACGAGGATATGTCATATACATCACCCCCACTGAGCCCCCCCCCCCCCCCCCACCGAATAACGTAAAAATCATTCATTAAAAAAGAACAATAATGTTCGAAGTCTTCTGGTGACATCACTCGCGCATGCGTAGATGCGGCTAACTGGGAAATTAAATCTTGTTATGAAAATAAATAGTCTCTGTGAACCTTACAAGAATAAAAAATTAACGATAAACAAAAATTGCCGAAAAATATGTTGACAATCAATGTATATATTTGTTAGAGACTAGGCACTGGTCATACATTTCGTAGCTATTTTTGGCCCCGATATATTCAAACTTAAGTTTTCTAAACGTATTTTTAGTTGCTAAATCTTAGTTCATTTAGTTAATTTTTGAAGTGAATACTTCTTATAGGCTCGATAGGTACACATTTTTAACGGGCAGTGAATCGAGAAAAAACCGACCGTCACGCAGTTATACCGAACGGCAGAAAGAATTGAAGTTAATTTAAAACCAACAAAACAAATTTAAATGATGAATTTTTAAAGCGTCAGATAAAAACATTAGCACGTGAATTCTGAGTTACGGTGCTTATTATGATCAAATATTCATTTTATATGTAATACTTTTGTACATTCTTTTAAATAATACACCAAGTAATAAATAACAAATAGTTTTAAAATTAAAACCACAACCAAAACTGGGGGGTTGGCGAGCGAAGCGAGCAGTGGGGCGAAGCCCCACTAGTATATATATATATATATATATATATATATATATATATATATATATAGACACACACACACATATACATCACCTGTACGACTGCATTCGTGTACTCATATAGACGACATATACCAAAATGGATTACGACATTGCGAAACTGATCGCCGAACATGGAAGCGAGTGCTTCACCTACGAGTCAGCATTTCTTATACGCGCGTATTAATGACTTACTTTTGTACATCGTCGTTGCACGTCAAGTGTTGATTGGTCGATCGTTGCCGCGCTTCACGTAATTTCACAACTCCTTGAATCGGCACCGAGGCTTTAAAAAGCCAGGAAACGATCCACGGAGCACATTTTGTATAAGTAACTTGTCGTCGTCTAGCTGTACCCGGTTAGCGAGTACGAGTGCTATACCTCTGTATGCATCGCCTATTGAGTGTCTAGAAAACACTCAAACTCTGTGTACAAGTTATAGTAGAATTCCTTGTTTTCTGGTTTGAGAGTCTGCATCGTGCAACAAGCGAAGGGCCCGTCGATAGCAAACCGGCGTTAGTGGAAAACCATAGAGCAAATTAGATTAACAGTACATAAATTAGCCACGAGTAATCGTGTAGAGTAAGATCAATTAGCATCTGTCGTGCCACGAAGGACTATCCAGTTCCAGGTCACAAATTAGAACGTATTACTGTAAGTTAAGTTTAATTGTACCAATGTCAAAGTAATTATAAGATACCAACGCACTAGCAATAACATCCTGTAAGAAACTGTATTATCCGCTGAGTTTTGGGTTGTCC
Organism: Trichomalopsis sarcophagae; assembly: GCA_024372645.1. Taxonomy (NCBI): domain Eukaryota; kingdom Metazoa; phylum Arthropoda; class Insecta; order Hymenoptera; family Pteromalidae; genus Trichomalopsis; species Trichomalopsis sarcophagae. Next base: position 340,719 of record QLSS01000116.1, read on the forward strand.
CCAATAAAACAAAGATAACAATTTAATCAGTTTCTACAATTATTATTCTATTAATTAAGAATAATACATAAAATAACCTAAATCCTAAAGAAGTAAATAGAAGGATAATCAAGTGCCTACAACTTTAATTACGTAAGTCACAAAGGTAAGAACTTCAGGACAAGCACAACGTCCGCGCGTAAGTATAAAAGCGGACTCAGCATCGTCCTCCAAAAGCGGATAGACAGTCCGCGCACGAGAGTGTCCGCGCATGTCCTTCCAACGCAACAGTCACGCGTCCACTTGTGCATTTAGTTATATTGTATATCTATATATCTAGTCTATCCATTCAACTTAAGTATTTCTAGTAACAATAAAGCTCTCGAGCTTGTGCTAGTTCTCGCGAATAAATAATTATTTGTAAAACTCGCGCAGCCCGTATCCCTATCAAATACGGTCTTTACACTAGCATATTTCAATCTTCCAACAATTATCGCTAATTCCGCGAATTTTAAGTATCAATCAGAAGGGTACTTGCAATTTGACCCACATACATACGTTCATTTTCACACATAGGTATGCATATTGCATATATTTATTACAAGTATTCGATTGTCGGAACGTTTACATATGTTATTGAAAACAAATGTAACGTTGTACGTGTAATCTGTCGCGTTCGCTACATAACCGTTTACATCTCAAGCAGCAAGATTTGTAATAGCAGCTTTTCTGATACTTGATTCCTCATTCTAAAATATTTTTGAACGGATTACTGCAGAAATGCCGAAGAAATCGGTTACATATCGTTTTTTTGACGATCCAAAAAATACGCATGTTTGATTCGAGTTTTACTAAATCAAGAATCGTACGAGAATTTTTCCCATGAAACTCTGCGATCCATGTATCATGACGTTTTCTTGTGCCCCCCGTCATACGCAGTTAAAGGATTTTATAAAAGTTCATAACGAGAAAATAGTTGATCACATTGAGTGAGTTTGTGTTTTATGAATTTTACGTTACAATAAGTATTTCATTATTATTTTTATATTAAACTAAATATATGATGAAATTTATAATAGTTCTCGTTATAAAATGTAATTTGCTATAAGAAGAATAATTTCAACTTTCGATTATCAGGAAATGCAAGCGTGACCCAAATCAAATGCTTTTACTAAATCATCAAAAGGAGGAAATTTTAAATAAGCTAAAATTATTTGACGTAATACATAATATTAGATCGGATGAACAAAATTTTCGTAAATAGTTTCTCACCTCTTTGATGGAAGATGCGCTAAATGTCCCAAGAATGGTTTTTCTTTGGTAAAAAGCTATCTGAATAAGCAATATCAAGCTATTCAAAGAAATTCGGAATTGACTTTGTCTGATATCTGCCAGGGCTTTAAAATCATCAATTTAAGTGCTTTTGTTCTTGTTAAAAATATTGTACACTACATACCGACGCCTGGGTGGAATAAGACGCTTTCTCTGCGATTGCTTCCAAAAGACGGTAACTCGATATCAGTTTCAACAACGTGATATTTCGACAGCTCTAAAAAAATACACTATCTCAGACGAGACTGTTCGCTTTGAAATTTCGTAGTATCAGCATAGAGCAATTTTTCAGCACGGCAATTTTACAAGGAATGTCTGTATAAATACTGTAACGTAAAATTGCACATTACTAAAACTACAAAATTCAAAAGCAATAAGTCTCGACTGCAATAGCGCATTTTTGGAGCGTTGACTCGTTAGCATCTTTTTGAAACCATCGCGAAGCTCGCGCGGTTTTGACTCCAGCGTCGCGATGGCCCCTTGTTCCACCCAGGCATCGATACACTTTTCGAATATTTACGTCATATCCAGGCGTAAAATATTGTGTTTATTGCAATGTTTTCGATCCTGGAATCAGGGATTAAACCGACGGCTGAGTGGCATAACGTCCTATCTCGGCCGCTGCTTCAAGAACGCCCTTTGTCGGCGGCGCTTAAAGAACGCTCTATCACAAAGGAGATTTATAGCACTGCGTGGCTTAAATTCGCGTTTAAGACACGCTAGTCCTTTCCGGCATTGCGCTTATCATTAACCTCACTACGCTCGGGCGCTTAACTCGCCGCGCCAGAAAGTGTCACTTACGCTACTTGTATTGTAGTGTATTATTTTTTTCTCAAATTTTGTAGTGGGAACACAAAAACAAAATAAAAAAATCTCTTTTGAGATAGGGTGTTCTATAAGCACCGCGATTAACTATAATTGCCGGGCATAGTAAAATATTGTCTGCATTCGCAAATAAAATAGGCTACTAAAATAGCTTGTATGTTTGTCGCCTCCACTATTTGCACTGAAACGTTCTGAATTTTCTGTAAATTTTTAATTTATTATTTGAGTATCATTTAAATTTTACCTTGAAGAGAGTTATGTGGTTATTCGTAGAAAATGCCTTACATTGACCGTAATAAGAAAATTTAAAAGATATAGATAATTTATTATATTGTGAATAGCCTTTTCTTTGTTTTATTTGAATGAATTGAAATCATTAGAACACAAGGTACTGGTCGGTTTTGCGGGATAAGGTAAGTAATTGAGACAGAAGTATATGTTTATATTTAATGGTATTGGCCAAACTACCATTACTCCTTTATTGATCCAGGATAGATGTAAACAACATAGTTACCAACGTGGTACGTAATTCGCAATAATGTCAATGCCTCAATACAATAATACGACATTTCACGGAAAATATCAAATTCAGACATGCGAGACTGATTACGGCGTAAATCGAGTTATCAATTATCAATAATTTTCGATACAGAGAAGTAATCTAATGTCGAGCTAGATTGATACATATTATTATTAGTGAAATGGGATGGATATTAATTGAAATTATCAAATGACCATGATAGAGAATGGGCTATTTAACTAAATGATTTATTGCAGAATTTTCTAACGTTATGACTGTTTTCTTTATGATTGATAATAGTGAAATATTCGTGATGCATTAAAAAAACATTGATTTTACAGCTACTTGATTTTCCTTGTCCGTGACACACGTCCGAGAGATTACTCTCTAACGAGGCTTTCAAACGGGGCTGACAGAATAATCAAGTATACTACGAAAAAATGATACACCTGTTTGAAAAATAAATAATTTGATTTTTTATGATTTATCTACACTGTGTTACGTGAAAATTAAACACTGAAAAGTGACACATTCGACCTCGTATTTCCCTGGCACGTGTTATTAGCACAATATTTTGATTGTGATTAATTAGTAAAATAATCAATGAACGCGAATGCAACCATGAGAAAACCAACTGAGCAGGCCCAATTGGATAGCGTAAAGCTATATTTTTACAACCCGTCGGTGGCGTGTTAAAAGATTATTTGCAGAAATCTTCCGATACTCGGATAGATTTCCCCGGATTAGTCACAAGGAGATCCCCGGGTGCAAAAGTTAGTAATACATAAGAGAAAAATAGTAATACTAATAAAACTCCCAACGTGAGAGACTGCGACTGCGACATGAGACTTCTCTGTTTCCTTCCTCTCGAATACGTGGAGAATGGCGGGTTATGGAACGAGAGCAAGTTGTAATCAGTGCGATGGTTCAAGGCAGAATGCCGCGAGTGAGCGCTCGATCGGCCGCGGGCCTGTGGAGACGCGCAGAGAGAGAGAGAGAGAGAGAGAGAGAGAGAGAGAGAGAGAGAGAGAGAGAGAGAGAGAGAGAGAGAGAGAGAGAGAGGGAGAGAGAGAGAGAGAGATTAGATTAGATTAATTGCTCTTTATTTTTGTACATTATGTTGTACATATAACAAATATAGTGTATTGTGATAAAGGAATAAATAAAATTTGTGTAAGAGTATATAGTGTAAAGGTGTGTGTGATGTTGAGAGATGAAATGAGATGAAAGAGAATGTATGTATGTTTGTGCGATGTTTATGTGTTTTCCAAATTAAAGAAATAATTTTTAGCTGCTTGTTTGAAGTGTGATATGGATAGTGTGTCGCGAAGTTGAGATGGAAGGCTGTTCCAGAGGTAGGAGGCGCTGATGAAAAATGAATTCTTCAGCGTCTCCGTCTTGAAGGATGGGATGTCCAGTGGAGTCACCTCGCCCCTGACAGGCCTGAGTGCGACCTGGAAGTCAAAATAGACTAGTACATAAGCTGGTATTGAGGTGTTGAAAATTTTTCTAAGAAAACAGGCCATGAAGTACTTCCTACGTCCGGCGGTGGTGAGCCATTGCAACTCACGCCTGTAAGGGGAGATGTGCTCGTCCCTCTTTACACCATAGATGTATCGGATTCCCATATTGACAAGCCTCTGCAGTTTTAAGTCAAGCTCTTGAGTCAGGTCGCAGTAAACAAGTGAGCAGTAGTCGATGAGGGGAAATGGGAGTGCTTGCACCAAATGTTGGCGCAATCTGAGGCTAGTGCTCTTCCGAAAGAAATATAGCCAATATATTAAAGAGTGAGCACGTTTACAAGTTTGCGTAACGTGCTCTTTCCACGTAAGTTTTGAGTCAAGCACCAGCCCCAAGTTGCGCACAGATGATTCAAAGTTGACCTGGGCCCCCCCTATATTTATATAGGTGTTAGCAGTAGAAGGTAGGGCATTGATATAGTAGGGTGAGCCCAGGACGATCGCCTTAGTCTTACTGACATTCAGCTTAAGTCTGTTTAGTGCTGCCCAGCCCATTATCCTCTCGGCGTTAGCACTCATCCTGTCAGAACAGGAATCGAGCTCCTCAAGGGGGCATTGACAGTAGATTTGCAGATCATCCGCGTAGACTAGATGGGATACATCTGAGTCAAGGCCGAAGCCAATGTCATTGATGAATAACGCGAACAACAAGGGGCCCAAGACTGACCCCTGTGGGACACCGGTGTTTAGTGGTAGGAATGTAGAGAGTTCGTTGTTGTCACCAATGACGGCCTGTTCTCTACCAGAAAGGTAAGATGCAAGCCAGCGGATAACCTGCTTGGAGAAGCCGAAGGAGGGTAGCTTTCCGAGTAGCCTGACGTGACACGCTTATCAAACGCCTTGCAAAAATCAAAAAGAAGCAGAAGGGTGACCTTCTTCCTGTCTATTCCAAGCCTGACATCATCAGTCAACTTAATCAAGCCGGACTGCGTGCTGTGGCCAGTGCGAAAACCAGTTTGGAAATTATCAAGATAGAGTCTAGTTTCAAGGTATTCAGAGATTTGATTGTGCACCAGCCACTCCAGCGCCTTGGATAGAAAGCAAAGTAGGGAAATCGGACGGTAGTCAGTTACAGCTGTAGGAGAGTTGATCTTGTTTAATGCTCTTACGAGCGATGATTTCCAGGCAGAGGGAAAGCATGCCTCACTCAAAGACAGGTTGAAAATTTGACAGATTAAAGGAGTGAGTATTGGCAGTGCTTTAGAGATTACAACCTGTGGGATGTCATCGCTTCCCCTGGCCTGGGTATTGAAATGTGAAACTGCAGCTAACACGTCCGATTCTGTGATAGCCCTGAAGATGAAGTGTTCAGGGAGGTCTAGACTCTCGAGGGTTCGCAGATACTCCTCGACAGATGGAGCTTGAGGGTCATTTGAGATGGAACTGAAGTGTTCGTTGAGAGCATCTGGAGAGAACCGAGCAGGTGGAGAAGATTTAGAGGTGGTAATGCCAAGATTTTCAAGTTCTCTCCATATCTCTGCAACGTCGGTTAGAGTAGACAAGCGTGAATAATAGTAATTCAGCCTGGCTTCCTCGACCCGTTGATGAGCGTCATCCCTTGCGATTCTATAAAAGTATAGATCCCAAGGTAGACGACTTCTGCGAAAACGCCTGTAGAGCCTATTCCTTCCAGTTAAAAGGTCACGAAGAGCCGCGGTGAACCACGGGTGACGTTTACGTCCAGGTGTCACAGTCTTTAATGGGGCGAGATGATTTATGGCTTTTGTGATGTTTTCGTTGAGGATGGTGATGCATTCGTCAAGTGATGGTGTGGTGAAGGATAACCAGTCGCATGCGCTAAGGAAGTCCCTTAGCTTCTCAGCACAGATTCCTTTGTAGTTTCTGTAAGTGTAGGTATTAGGTACGTGGCGTGGAATCTGTACGTCGAGTGTGGCTGTAATAAGGTCATGTCCATTAATGAAAGGTGTGTCAGTCTTCCAGTATGAGAGCAGGCGATCCTGCTCATCGATTAAGCAAAGGTCAAGCCAGGTGTCAGAGTCTTGTCTATGATGAGTTGCACCATATGGCACAGAAGTAAGGGAGTTCTCGTCGATGAAAGCCTTGATGAAGTTGGCGTCTTCAGACGAGGAAAGTTGGTCAGCATTGAAATCACCCATGATGACCTTCGTGGATTAGTTGTGCATGTGTGTTGTTAGTTGCTCAATAAAGTTAGATCCCTGGATAAAGGGAGAATGAGGAGGGCGATACACAACCCCCACGAAGATGGGCGATATTCCCTTAGCTGTGATTTCACAGAAAAGATACTCCGGCTTACCTGGTTTGCCCGACCATTCACCATCAGATGACGAGATGATACAAGCTGTCAGTGAGTGATGGATGTAGAGAGCCACACCTCCACCGTTCCTGTTTCTGTCCCGTCTGTAAAGAGTGTAATCGTCCAGTGAAGGGATGGACGATATCTTGTCGCTTAGCCAGGTCTCAGTCACAGCCATTACGTGGAAGGGGGAACGAGTGGACAAGAAGAACCTGATCATCTCAATGTGACCCGTAAGGGAGTTCGCATTGAGATGACAGACCCTGAGACCCCCAGACAGAGACGCTTTAGATGTAGATGTGGATGTGTTTGATGATTTAGACGGTGGTTTTGGTGGAATGATGTGTAAGTGTTTTAATGTGTGGTGTCCGTGTTGGCTATTGGCGGTGTTCGGGCTAAAAAATCTTCAAGATCAGCCTCTGTAGTGATGATGGTGGCCCGTTCGTTGTCCTCGCCAGAAAGGATGAGGATCCTACCATCCCTCACGAAAGAGCGGCATCCTTTCCTCCTCTTTGCCTCCAGCCTTGCCCTGATTCGCAGCTTGTGAATATCTGGAGGAAGCAGCTCATTTATATTGATGAGTTCCTGATGGTCTGGACAGAGAGCTCTCGCTTCCTCCAGTAGCGCAGCATCCAGTTCACTAGTGTGAAGTTTGCGCTTCCTGGCTTTGGCCACTATGATGGAGCGGGCCAGTGCACTGGAAGAGAGAGTGACAGCAAGTGGTGGAAGTCTGCTGTCACCCGGCGCACTGATGTTCGTTGCGTCCAGTCTCCCCATGATCCGGACGGACGCCACATCCCGCTTCAGGACCGTGGGATCCAGTGCAGCCAGGACCGAGTAGGCCAGGAGCTGCAGTGATGTCTCCTGGGTGTAGCCCAGGCCGGTGATCACCACCACGTTGTTGGAAGTACGCTCCTGCTTCCTCTTTAAATCGGCCAGCTCGCTGCGGATGGTATTGAGCTCCTCCGAGGCCGGCGCAATGCTGTTGTTCTGCTGCTCTACAGGGCTCCTTGACGACAGCTGTTGAATTTGTGCCTGCAGCTCAGAGATGGAGGACTCGGCTTTACTTAGCCGAGTGTTGAGCGCAGGCAAGTCGTCAAGGGCTTTGAGGCGCTTCTGAAGCGGGCCAAGTCGCTTCTCGATTTTTGAGACCCGTTCAGACACGGTGTTTTGCGCCTGAAGGGCCTCATTTTAGACCCGCTTGATATCATCCAGTGCCGCAATGATGTCCTTGAGGGACGCCTCGATTGACGCCTGTGTCCTCGCCGGCGACTGCGCTCTGGAGCCGGCAAGAGATGGAGGCGCAGACCTATTCTTCTTGGGCACACCTGTTAAAGGAGTGCCCTTGGTGGATGTGCTTGCCGTTGCCGCTGTCGCGACCTAATATCATGCAGCGCGCGTCTACTCGCGCTCTACTACTAGAGACTGGAGCGAAATACGCGTGACGACGCTGCGTCCCAGACCCTAGAAGAGGGAGTTGGAAAATAACAGGAGCTCTACTGCTGCCTGTATTTGACCGTTGCAGCACATTATAATTTATAAATGATACCCATACAGGAAGAATTGGTTTACTTTCAAGATAATTTGAACAATGTTAAACAAGAAAAAGATTTTGTAAAACGATCACTGCAAGATAAAAGCTTGACTATTTTAAAATGGCTGTTTTGGATAATAATTTTTTGAGAGATGTGATTTCCAGTAGAAAATTTATTGACGTAGATGATGTTAAGAATATTCAAGTTATATCAGACTCATTTATGAAAGATGGAGTTGATCTAAATCTTGTGAAAAGTTTTATGAAAAAGAAAGCATTTCAAGATCTTCAAACTCGCATTGCGATCAAAAAGAAGGCATATATTTTTCATTGCGGAAAATGCAGAAAAATTATTAGTAATGAAGATGAAAGCGTGGGATGCGATTTTTGCTGTGTTATGGTTTCACTATTCTCGTGTGAATATCAACACCACTACAATGGCGGAATTAAATTTATCTTCAGAAAATTGGTATTGTCCGAGTTGTTGAATAGTAGTTTTTGTATTGACGTGGTGAAGTAGTACTGTAAGGTCAAGTATGGGGAGAAAAATTGTAAAAAAATAAAAGTATGAAAAAAAGTGTGTGACAACGGAGCATTTGTTATTGCTTACATATAAATGCAGCAATTATCAATATAGTACCGTAATTAGTACATTACGATACTAGTGGAATAAGTCGCACTTTACGGCACGGCGTGTATAAGCGCCCGAGCGCAGCGAGTTTTATAAAACGGCCAATCTCAGCAAGCGAGAAACGTGTATCGTACATTATTTTATAGCACTGACTAGCATAAATCCGCTTAGCGAGGCTCGGATGCTAACAGCACGGTGCAAAAATGAACTGCTACTGCAACGGTGTGACAGCTGGTTTATGCTAGTTAGTGCTATAAAATAATGTACGATATACGCGTCATAAGTCGATCTTTATGGCACAGCGTTAAGCGCACTCACTACGCTCTGGCGCTTATGCACATCGTGCCGACAAGTACGACTTATGCCATTAGTGTCGTAATGTACTATATTATACTTTTATAGTAAATGCATTTTGAATAATATATTTTAGATATATAAATCCAAGTGAGGATAATCATGGATGACGAATCGCAAGATGTTTGCCTCTGAAGTAGTAGGTAAGTAATTATATATATTTTTAAATTATATACAATTCATTACCAATATGTTTTATTTGTTCAAAAACGAATAGATTCAGCGTATTTTCGTGTACTATTAAACGTCGGACTTAATATTTATAATTCTTTTTCAAACGTTTTTTAAAGCAGATTTTGTTTTTCCATTAGTTTTCAACGGGGTTCCTCTAACATTCTGACATTCTGACATTCTACGTTAGCTTATTTTTACAATCTAATTTCAACATTTGTTGTCTGAATTAATTTTCTTATACAAAAAAATAACATCAAATTGTTATTTTTTTTGTATAAGAAAATTAATTCACGTTAAATTGATGGTCAGTAAATATTGGAAATTTCACTTTCCATTAAGAATTTATTTGATGATACTACGCATTAAGTAGAGTCAATTTTAATTTAACTTGTGTCAGTAAAAATTTACATACACTAGCTATACATTATAAATGAATATACATATATAGTCATATAGGGATCTTTTTTTAAACTGAAGAAAAACATCTTTATACTTACGAACATAAATTACGAAACTAATTTAATTTTTCGTTGTGTCGACAACAAACAAGTGTGTTGCAAGGTCCAATTCCTGGTCCTTCGGTTGGAATGTATATTTTTTTTTATTATTCCGTCTCGTCTCCGAGCATTTTGGGCACTTGCGCCTTATATTTTATTTTTTGTAGATACAGGTCTGTACTGAAGCGCAAGAGCCTCGAGTACATAGAACGTCAGTGCGTACTAGTCCCGCCTACTTTCTCGCTTCGGATCTCGCGCGAGTCGCGCTTTCTCTGTTAGTCTCACGTTACCGCATACACTTCGGCTACACGCGGGTTGCGTCTGCGCGGACATAAACTCAGTAATAGCATTACGTTTATACAAATGCGTTACTGAGTTTATCTTGTCACTCGAACCTTCAACAGTACAACACGACACAGCAAGAAACTTAAATATTTTCACTCTTATGCCGTGCTAGTGAGTCTCATCATTTTCAGCCACGAGAGAGGTGTTATTTGGAATCTAAGACCGGTGTAGGTAACTCCGGGATTCCATCCTCAAGGCAATGATTTATTTTAATATTTTACTAACGCGCACCCAGGAATAAGGCGTTAAGCCCATCCACGTGAAAAGTCACACATGGTTCTCATGTGGTAATCATGTGGTTTCTACGTGGTTGTAATGTGTTTCTACGTGTCTGCAGTCGAACTGAGAATATTCATAACCTTGCTTTTAATAAGATTTTTTTCGTTATAATTTAATCAGTTTCAGAAACTACTGTCATCGATTTATTGAACTTATATTTTTTTTTTATCAAATTTTTTACAAAGTAAAAACATAATTTGTTTTTTTATAAAGACTATAAACAACTTAATATGATTTCAATTATATGTATGATATTTACATATATACATTATGTTTGCAGATAAGGACAAAGCTAGCGGTTCCAAGGAGGCAAATGCAGGTAAAATTATATTTACAATAAATATTGCATGAAATCTTGCACAATTATAGCTGTTGCTTACAGAGTCTTATGTTTTTTATACATTCTCACACATTATTGCATTCATTCTTAAAAGTTTTAAATATAAACCGCAAAATGGATATTAATTATTAACTGAAAAATGCAATAGAACGTAGATAATTGTTATAAATTGAAAAGGGGCAGAAACGCAGCATGATGTTTTAATAATTTTACAGTTTATTACATTTTCTAACGTGTGATTACATTTTCTTATTTTGTTATTCTTACGAGTTTAAAAAATTAATACATTCTCATTCTATTTAGGAAAACGTTCTGACAAAAAGCCCAAGAAGAATAGAGGTGGACGTTGGGTGCAGGGACCGTATCCAGCACGCTTGTATGTCGCAGTATGTGTGTCTTTGTGGGGGCAGCTTTGTTTTATGTTCGACAGTTTGTATCTGTCGTCTACATACATTGTGTTTTGGTTTTCGTGACGGTAAGCGCAAGCAGAATGGACCGTCATCATATTAGTCACGACGACGCTATACAAATGTAGAACAAATACCGCGGGGTAAAGTTCATTCAAACTTATGACTTATGATGAATGTATCTAAAAATCCTTTTGACCACATTCCAATGTGACTCATTATAGTTTTGATTGTACTTACTAATAGTGCTGACAGCGTAGGCCAGATCTGGCCTCGTAGCTTGTGCCAGATACAGAAGTGAACCCACAGCATTCTGGTAAGGAATTTGGTCCACTGGGAGCGATTCTTCAGATGAGGTATCTTGATGAGCTTGAGTATGATTGCTGTCCATAGGAGTGCTAGTAGGTCTACATTCGTCCATGCCAAAATTCTTCAGAAGTGTGGTTATGTAGTCTTTTTGATCCAACTCAATTACACCAAGGGTCCTCTCACGGTGAATATTGATTCCAAGGCATCCACGTACAGGTCCCAAGTCCTTTATTGTGCAGACACTCTTCAATCCATCCTTGAGTATGTTGAGGAAATCTGGGCTGTCTGTACAAACTAAAATATCATCGACAAACAATGCCACTATGATGGATTTATTTACTGTTTTATATGTATAAACACATGAATCATAGTTGGATTGAACGAGCTTGAGATCCTTTAAAGCGCTGTCCAGCTTCAAATTCCAGTTTCTACTTCCTTGTTTTAGACCGTATATAGCTTTCTTCAATCTGCATACCTTAGATTCGTGTCCTCTCTTAATAAATCCTTGGGGCTGCCGAAGAAAAACCGTCTCCTCCATCCCACCGTGCAAGAAGACTGTCTCCACGTCCAAGTGAAAGATGTCGAAGTTCCTTCTGGCTGCATAGGCAAAGAGGAGTCTCAGTGATGTGTAACGCACCACTGGAGAGTAGGTCTCATCGTAGTTTATTCCTCTGACCTGGGAGAAACCTTGGGCCACAAGTCTAGCTTTGTATTTTGTCGTTTCATCTGGTAACATCTTCTTCTTAAAAATCCATTTGGATCCGATGACTGGTTGTCCATGAGGCAAATCACATAATTCCCATGTAGAATTCTTTATTATTGACTTGTATTCTTCTCTCATGGCATTTATCCATTGCTCAGCCTCGTCGGGTCCATTGATTGCTCTTTGATAACTCTGTGGTTCTCCTGGCTCGCTAATAGCTGAATATGTCACAAACTCATCCAGATGTTTTGGCTTAAGCTTCCTGCGCATGGATTTGCGAATACGTACTGATGAGAAGTCTTCGTCGGAGCTTCCTTCATCCACTGACTTGGCCTGTCTAGCAGCTGATCTGGTGTTTGGTCTTTGTGTGCTTCTGCTACACTCTTCTGCTGCGGGCTTCAAGGTTAGGATGTCACTGTCAGTCTGCTTAGTCCTCTTGATCTCTGGTTCTGAGCTGTGATTTAGACCTTGCGAGTCTCTCTTTCTATTTTCTTTTTCAGGTGCACATATATTTTCTTCTAATTCTTCCACAGGTACATTCTTACATCTAATTTTATTTACAGGTTCAACAATTTTCTTCTTTACAGGTTCGACAGCAGGTTCTACATCATTTTGCGGTATCATGCTCTCATCTAAGTTCTCTGATTCTACAGGTAGGTATACTGATTTAGACTTCTGGGCTATGCCGTGTGGCTCTTCAAAAAATTGAACGTTGCTGAGGTAAAAACTTTTCTTTCTGACTCACTCCATAGTATGTAGCCCTTCTAATCTTCGCAATAGCCTAGTAGAACAGCTGGTTTAGATGTGGGATCAATTTTTGATCTCTGATGGTTTGGCACGTAGGCCCTGGCACGACATCCGAATACTCTGAGAGACGACAAGTCTGGATGGCTTCCTGACCAAACTTCCTCAGGCGTACGTCCATTCAAGCATCTTCTGGGGCTTCTGTTAGAAATATAGCAAGCTGCAGAGATAGCTTCTGCCCAAAACATTTTTGGTAGCTTGGCCTCTGCCAACATGCACCTCGTTTTTTCTAATAGGGTCCTGTTGACCCTCTCTGCTCTCCCATTTTGCTGAGGAACATACGGTATGGAGGTCTCGTGTTTAACACCGAGCTGCTCCAATACTGCTTTCAGTCTCTGGTTGACGTACTCTTTACCGTTGTCGCTTCTAAATATCTTTACTTTCTTCTGGGTTTGATTATTGACTAGTTTAATAAAATTTTCTACCACTGCTGGAACTTCATCTTTGGTTTTTAAAAAGTAAACAAACGTCTTTCTCGAATGATCATCTAGGAATGTAATAAAATACTTGGCCTTGCCCATTGACAGGTGGTCTACTTGACAGACATCACTATGCACAAGGTCCAATATACTGTTGGCACTTTTATTGTTTCGACGAAATGGCTTTTGGACGAGTTTTCCTGTGACACAAATTTCACACTTCCCAAGTTGGCTCTTATCAAAGTCAATACCTGTGGCTACCTGGCGAAGCTGATTTAAATATTGCTGATTTAAATGCGCCATTCTTCTGTGCCACAGATCTACGCTACACTATTCAGTGACCTTGAGAGCCGTTACTGACTTGGTTTCTTCCTGGTGTACGTTTGGTCTAAGGTTTATCTTGTAGATGTTGTTGTTTGTTAGTTGCCCTCGGAGCACAATCTCGTTGTTCTTGCCTATCACCTCACACTTAGTATCTTTGAATAAAACTTTGAATCCTTTTTTGACTAGGGCACTGACTGATATTAGATTTGAAGTTATGTCAGGTACGTAAAGCACATTCTCAAGACGCACTTTCGAGTATATGTTGTCATCATAATACTGTAAGACCAATTCACCTTCTGCTTTTACTGGCACTTTAGCTTTGTTAGCTGCTGTAACTGTAGCAGTCTTTGGTTTTCGCACGTTAGACATATGCGCGTCACTGCAACACATGTGGACTGACGCGCCGGAGTCTAAAATCCATTCTGATTTGCTTGCACTACTCACTAGATCTACTACAAACAACGTCTCCACAGGTATCGTTGTTTGGGCTTCAGCATCGACAAGAACGGTGTCGACGACGGCTGAGTAAGTATCACGCATGGTTAGCGTGGTCAAGAGCGCACACACAGTGTCCTCACATTCGCTCTCGTCAGCTGATGTAGCTACTCTGCAGGCTTTTTGGGATTTGCGATTCTGGACTGTACATCTATTTGCCAAGTGGCCATACTGATTGCAGTTATAACACCTTGTGTTTTGGAGTCTACGCTGCTTTTGCTTATATGGGTAGCGCCCTCTGTTGTTGGAATTTCGAGGCTGGAAGCTTGAGTGATGCGACTGATGCGTGTAGAGTCCGTGCGTTTCGGAGTCGCATTCACGGACGCCATTTTGGTTTTCTTCTAATAATTTGTTTTTGACCAAATCGGCCGTTATTTCTGCTCCGGAGCTTCCAAGCGCCATTATCATAGGCTGATATGATGACGGTAAACCCGACAGCAAAAGCGCACCCACTAAATCTTCTGGCAATTTTGTGCCAATTGCGCTGAGCTTTTTAGTAGCTGAGATAATATTTGATACGTACTCTTCCATAGATCTGCAATTTTCCAATCTAGTCGTGGTAGCTGCTTGGAGAAGCGATACTTTTCTTGTGAGTCCCTTATCATCATAAGTTTTTGCCAACTCATTCCAGACCTCTTGCGGTGATATCGTATTTTCGATGTACGCGTATACTTCTGGCTCCACTGCAAGAATTATGCGCCCACGCGTTTTCTGCATCTTCTTCGAATCTGTAGATAGTGTGCCGTTTGCGGGAGCCTCTATGGTGTCCCATAGATCTTCAACTTCCAAGTAAGCCCTTATGGCTACTGCCCACTGTCCATAATTTTCACATCCAACTAATTTGTCGATGAGTTGGTACGTACCGTTTGAACCGCGACTCGCCATTTTCAAATTCTGCACTCTAACTGTAGTGTTACGTAATTCGCTATATTTATAGCCAGCACTGTTCGACCTCGGTTTCGCACGTATCACGGCAAAGAAAACTTTTCCGGAGTTCTTTGAATGGGGCTGGGCCCATAACCTGATGCTTTAGGTATGGAAGCAGGTATGCGAAGCCAGGTAAAATAAAGTCACTCACTGTTTGTCGTTAATAAAGTTTCTTTAATAATTTGCGACTTGATTACACTATGAATGTTAGGCGATCGTCCAAACGCTTCGGCGGTTGTCCGGTAAGAGAGAAAGTAAGAATCGAACGCGTTCTACCGTACCTATGATTAGACGCGTTACAACTACTCTGATCAATAGAGAATCTAAGCGGCAATTCAAAATCTCGAATGGACAATTATATTAGTTGTTTCTACAGAATTACATCATTTCCAAACAGAGCGTGTGTCGCCATCTGTGGATGATTCATGTAACCTCAAAGTTACTAGGATCACTCGACTTTCTTTTGTTGCTCTTCAGAGAAAAAAATTGGGACTTCCGCGAAATCGATACATTTTTTTATTGCATCATCGCATCATTATTTGCTCTAGTCGAGAATCGTTGCGCAAACGACTTTTCCAAGCTAAATCGGACCCAAGCTAGAAGATTACCGAGGTTCTTTCACGCAAAACTTATTATTTTCGAAAATAAATTTTGTATTTTTTTTATTTTCGGACTTATGCAAAAATTAGTGCCTTTATCGGATTCAGCGCCACCGATAAATCATAGTAGGCTTTGTCTGATTAGATTTGATGGACTTAGTTTGGAATTATAATAATCAAAGTTGCATTCATTCCTAAATTGTTAC
Source organism: Trichomalopsis sarcophagae (assembly GCA_024372645.1). Classification (NCBI taxonomy): domain Eukaryota; kingdom Metazoa; phylum Arthropoda; class Insecta; order Hymenoptera; family Pteromalidae; genus Trichomalopsis; species Trichomalopsis sarcophagae. The sequence goes on from QLSS01000116.1 coordinate 356,517, forward strand.
TCGGTATAATCAATAATGATACCCCTGTTGAAAATATACCTATACCTGCAGGATATCCAGGTGGATTTTCCATATGGATAATCTATATGGATTCATGTGGATTCCATATGGATTTATGTGGATTCCATCTGGATATTCCATATAGATATCCACATGGATATCTCCCTGGTAAAAATAATTTATTAAATCCGATTCGAAAGATAATAGGATTTAAACCTATTACCTTTTGAATCGGATTTAATAAGTTATTTTTAACAGGACTATCTAGTTTTTTAAAGTCAAGACAGTTAAAAATTTTGTATGGGCCTGTTATGTATATATAATTCATCTAACCATTAATGAGAGTACCATCTGGATGAGAACACTTAAACTGGGGTTGTGAGCTCCAAAATATTCACTTTTTAATTATTTTATATAAATTAAAATTTTTTTGTAATGCTAAAAAAATTAAGATTTTGAAGCTCACAACCTCAGTTTTGGTGTTATCATCCGGATGGTACTACCACTAACATCTAAAAAAAAAAAAACTAGCTGGATATCTATGTGGAAATCTATATGAAATATCCACATGGGATCCACTTGAATCCATATAGATTATCCATATGGAATATCCACCTGGATATCCAGGTATACATTTTCAACAGGGACAAGTTCAAAAATTTACTCAGCATAAAAAAAGCTTTTGAAAAATAGCTTGATGAAGTGCGGTAAGATTTTACGTCTTCAACAATTATTTACACAGCTAGATATAAACAATCAATACTTTCGAATCTGTCTTCTTCTAGACCCCGTCATCGCCTCCCCCTTACACCTAGACATAGCCCACGAACGGTAATTGCACTAAGACATAAAAAACTACGACACGCGCGTTCTAGAACTCGTCATCGCCTACCTCGAACACTATGTCAGTATGAGATACAAATAGATAAATAATCGTGGGTTTTATTGTTAATCCTTGGAGTAAAGTATATTTAGTTATTTCAAAGATTATAAAAATGGCTTTGAAGAATTTCCCCGGTATTGTCATCGAAGATTAGAGCTACCTGGACAAAAAATAAATTTTGCGGTAATGCAATTTTGCACTACACCTGTTGCTGTCGCAAAACGAGACGCTATTTTTGTTCCATGAAAATCCGCCTTGTTTTGTTCTGGCACAATATCCGTCTGGCACGATCACACGATAGCCGGGACTCCGGAACGGATTTTACCTCTGTTACCAACCTACAAAAAAATAACCTGCCACGGCACACCTACGACATGTGGTACGACCTGTACGACAACCGATAGTTCTTGTGGCATGGCCTTAACGGGTCTATACTATAAAATTCTATAATCTATAAATAATAATATTACTATTATACTATTACATTACTATAATCCACATATAAATATTATGCACATAACAGTATTAGGATTAGAATCAGAATTTTTCATTTAAATGAAGATATTCGTATAGCAATTTATTAACTTTATCTACAATTAATTTTTTCTACAATCAATAGATACTTTTGCCTTCATTCAACAACAATAATTGCTGATAATAGTAAGACAAAATATTTTTTACTTATGCTCAATGTAATTTTAGTATAACATGTTTATTAAAAAAGACTATCTCCGCGCTCGTCGGCGCCTACGCGAAATAAATATTTCGCGTACGCTACAAAGCTTTTCGCGTACGCTACAGAGCTTTTCGCGTAAGCTACATATATTTGACTTGTGATTAAATGTGTGGGATTGAGTGATTATTGCTTTAGCACAATGATAGTTGTGCAAACACTTTTATTCATACACCGTATTTTAAAAATCACTAAATTGTATAATAGATACAGATATGCAGTGAAACATAAAAAAATGTTTATATGTCATACACCTTGGTAGAGAAGCTGCGTGTTTTAACTAGATTCAGAAGTGCTCTTCATTGTCTGGTACTAAAGAAAGTCTGAAGTAGTGAATGCTCATTTAGAATTTTGGTCTTCGAAGTTGTATTAGACCTAATCGAACTAATACTACACAATTGCTTAAGTGAAGATATATAAATATAAGTCACGGTGTATGTATAAAAATGTCTGCACAACTAACCATTGTGCTAAAGCAATTATCACTCTGTGTTCACACAAGTCAAAATTATAGAACCTAACCTCTACTTCTTTTTGCTTATACAGTACGTAAAGATCTTGATTTTTGTGCTACTAAGTATACCTGCGCTCTTTTTGTAGCGCCAAAAAGTTCTTAAGGTACACCTAATATTATATAAGTTTTAACGGTATTGCTAAATGTCCGACAAAAATCAAAAAATGATATTTTAGGGTTAAGAAATTGAATTAGCTATATATATCATATATGTATACATAATATACACATATGCCACACACACACACACACTCACATATATATATATATATATATATATATATATATATATATATATATGTGTGTGTGTGTGTGTTTAAAAATGTTGTTAAGTTACCACTCCACATATATATATAGATGTACCAGCATGCGTAAGAGGGATAATTGCTTTAGCTCTATATAAATATATAGATGAGTAGCATATAGTCATAAATGAGTAGCATGCGGATTTGTTATTTGTATGACAATTTTATCAATAATGTTCGTTAATCCACGGTGACCAATAACCACTTAACCCGATAACCCACATAATGATGATGAGTTTTTGAGTTGACTCACCCACCATCTTTACTTATGTTATTGGGTTAAGCAACTCGGTAACATCCCGAGATTGGTACCACCTTAAAGTTGGTGTTGGGATAGTATGGTTATCTTTTAAATATGTATGAGTTCCACACATTCTCCAAGTACCCTGATTGTGTATTATACTCGAAAAAGGAGTCGATTTTTAATATCATATATATAGGATTTATCGGGACAATTACCGATGCACATGCACTTTGAAATTTTGTCATATACTAATACGCAAATTTTAATGCCAAGGCCGGAGTGTGGCGCTCCCTCACGGGTGTACAACATAACATATTTTGAATATAGCTTATAGGTATACCTATTACATTGTAGGTGTCCCACTGATAGATATTTCTAATTAAACGCAAAGATTTAATAGTCAAATACTTATTTTCTCTAAAATTTCGTTAAATCTACGCCAAATTGAATAATTAATTTATCTAACTACAGATCTTGTAAACTTTTTATACTCTGAAAGTGACTTTTCTAGAGCCAAACATAACCTTCCGGAATCATATTTACGGTGAAAATTGATTATATCTAAGCAAAGTACCTCGACTAGCAATTAGGGGTAGATATTAGCTATTGCCATATATATATGTGTGTGTGTGTGTGTTTGTGTATGTGTGTGTATGTGTTTCTATATATGCGTGTGCGTATGTGCATTTAGTTTTTTCTTATTTGTCCGAAAAAATTTTCAAATAATCATTCATTATTTGTCGTGCACTTAGTCATACGTTTATTTTAATACATTTTATAATTATCCCTTATGTTTATGACATTATTTACGTCACATTCATATAGTTTGGGCTATTTGTCCTAAAATTACGGTGAAATACGGATCTGTCTGACGTCTAGCATCGGCCAAGTTTTAATCGCATGCGCGAAAATATATGCAGCATACCCGAAAAGCTCTGTAGCATACGCGAAAAGCTCTGTAGCCTACACTAAAAGCTCTGTAGCCTACGCGAAAAGCTCTGTAGCCTACACTAAAAGCTCTGTAGCCTACGCCAAAAGCTCTGTAGCGTACACAAAAAGCTTTGTAGCGTACGCGAAACTTTTCCGTGTAGTGTACGCGATTTTATTTTGCGTTCGCGCTGACCTGAGCTGAGACAGTCTCTTATTAAAATAGATTTCTGAGTTAAAACAAACATAGAATATCTGTGGCTAATAACTAAAATTAGATAAATCCACTTGTTGCAAAAATTGAGATAACAGGATATTATATCTTCAAATAGGCCCTTTTTATGTAAAAGTGTCATGAGTTCCTAAAGCATTGCTCTCAAGCTATGATACACCCAAGAAATAAGTGCATAAGTGTGGTTTTCAGATTTATTTACCCTACACAATGACACAAGTTCATTATAAAGTGAGTTTTTCAAGTGCTTGCGTGGCCTCTGGGACATGGTTTTCTTTATTAACAACAAAATAATGACTTTTAATGTAGTTCCAAACATTCCAAAGGTTATCTTGGAAAAACAACAAATAATCCATCTGACTTCAGTAAATACTTTGCAAAAAAACGAATAATGTCCTGTAGTGTTGCAGTCGTGGACTTGTGGGCTAAAAGTATAATTTTCAAATTGTTTTAAAAAGTCATCCCGACAGAAAAAAAGCAGATGACAATCAGCTTATTATTAGCTGATAATCTGCTGATAATCGTGTCAAAACGTCATCTGATTATCAAGTGATATCAGCTTAATATTTTTATTTAGCTTTTTGCATTTTATGTAATTTATGTAGCTCACAGTCAGTGTTTTGATGTTATCATCTGGATAGTAAAACTGTATTGGCCCTCATTATGTAAATTTTATATATTTTATTTATTT
>QLSS01000117.1:0-48927 GCA_024372645.1 Trichomalopsis sarcophagae
ATTACGATGGTATAAAAATGTTGTATTGTTTCAGAATCACCCTGTATTTCATAACATCGTTGCCTAGATATTATAATTTTGATTTTTTTTATACAGATCTTAGATGTTTTCTTTCTTTTCGCTAACCGGCATCTCTCGCTCTATCAACATCCCCGTGTCCATATTTATTTTCCTAAATCTTTGTTTTTATTTACCATCGCTTTTGTTCGCTGTCTTTAAAATGGTTTCGCTGGGAAGCCGTTCGCATCAAACGTTTATGGCGTTAACAGTTTTTAATGTGTACCTCTTTGTTACTCGTTCAATTTATGGATGGAATCGTCAAGCAGATAAGATTTTTTTTTTTTTTTTAATGCAGACACAAATAATGCCAAAGTAGATCGAAGTTTATTCGATGAAATAACAATGCAGACGAAATGAATAAGCGATTAATCTAAAGATGTTCTCTTTGATAATTTCTTTCTCCCATAAACCCATCGCTTTGACTATCTTCTACTCATTTTCACACTTTCTTTGCATACTTTACAAAACTGTACAACGTTAATCGATTCTGTATATGAACATCGACTTAAAGAATCAGAAAAGCAACTTTGGAAATATCGCGAAACTTAATAACTATATCGATACGAACTAATGTGGGTTGTTTTATCGTCTCGTTCTGTGATGCACTCGTAGCAATATCTCTTTTATTACACTCGATGTCTTTGTTTCTTATTTCGTATATGCATATATAAAAAAAAATTGATTAGTATGTATATTAGTGTGCTTTAACCTACTTTTTTAATCGTAACGATTTTATCGGAGATTCATTGAAGCGCATCTACATTCGCACTTGAAGCAGAATAATTAAGAGATTAAAATTTGTATGATCGCGAGCCAAGGTCGCGACTGGCTCGACCCTCTCATAAAGCGGAATAAAAATTTTGAATACATGTAATAATACTTCATATTATAGAACTTTTAAATTTGTACTGGATTTATATATTGTATAGATGGAATTGCGTTTGAAAACAAAAGTCATCAAAATCTTTATAAAAATTAAATGTAAAAATCATCAAAATGAATAAAATTGAGATCATTATACCGTAAATTCATGTACACGCTAAATAAAGGCAAAAGTTTCTGACTCACATTTACACTAGTTACAATTCTCAAACGGGGCTTTGAGATTTATCCGCTTGCGCGTGTCATGCAAAAAGCTTTTAGAATAAATCAATTAAGCGTATTAATGACAGAGAGCAGTTTTTTGTGATTTAAAATCTAGATACCGCGGCAATGATGCGGCGCAATAACATTAGTATTAGTAGCTTTGTTCTTCTTTTTTATATATAATTAGATTAACAAATCATTATGTTGCAAATCTTCGCACGCAATTTCGCGCATGTCTATTTACAGTTTTACAGATTAGTACATCGCGCGCGATGTAAAGAAAGTCGAATTTCACGAATATAATCACTGAAATCTTGCTAGTGCCGGAATTCATTTCCACCGGGGTTGTCTACATTTGATTCTCAACTTGTGGAATGCTCAATTCTATGCACTCATCTCAGACTTTTTGATGAGCCGTTGTTAATCCTATGTAGCTTATGATGATTAGATCAATAAAAGTCAGGTAATCAACAATAAAATGAGAAATGAAATCGAACGATGTGTCCCTTCTTCTCCGGGGCGTCAAAACCATAAGAGCTTTTTACATGCACAATATAATAGTCGAAATCATAATATGAATAAAATATCAATTCCATTTTTCGTAGATGACCGCATTTCGAGGCGCAATATTAATGTTTAAGTAATCGTAGTTTTCGAGCTAGACTGTTGTTCCGTACGTACTGAACATGACTCGTGTACTGTCGGTATCGAGCGTCACGTCTTCCGGTGAGGCCAAATCTACTTTTATCGAGCCGGAGTTGTTACGACGTCTAGCCATTCCACCGCCCCAGTTCGACAGCGTCCAGTGATACGTCTCAGTCTCTTTGTCATCGGCTGTGTCGTCTTCCTGCGCTTGCTGTGCTGCTTCTTCGATCTGAAACAACGAATACCCATTAACATTAGTCTAGAATATCATTTTTCGAATTTTAAAAGTAGTAATCAATCAAGCTATCGAACCTTATCGAGAGAAGCCTCTATGGAAATGGATGATTGCGAAGCAACGGAGTCGAAGCTGGAATCTCCTCCGCGATACCTGCCAACAACGACGCTCTCCATTGCCATTTCACCGGGTGACTCCTCAATAGCTCGAAGTATCTCCTGACAGATTTCCGAATCAAGGGGAATCGGATCCTCGGTATCGCGGTTGTGTATCGTAACGGCAATGTGAGCTGGATGAGGAATTGGCAAAGGAATCATGAGTTTCTCCGCGCTGTAAGGGCGCATTTGACGCTTCCACGGCTGCCAGCGACCCTCGCCAGTACCTCCGCCGTTGTTCGTCATCGTTCGGCGACGAATCCTGGTTGACGTGAGCAATCCAATGGTGTCACTGTACAGATTCAAAGCGTTAGTATGCAAAAGTAACTTCGATTAAAAATTACGTACGTATGGTTATCCTTACTTAGGCTTATCGGCTTTCCTACTGTTGTTCTGATTCTTGAACGTGGCTCGCGGATGGAAAGTCGTCACGGCTAGGTGTGGACTGTGTACTTGAATGTTACCTCTCGGTGCATACACTGCACCAAGTAGATCAGGCCCGTTGACGCCACCGCCTAGCTCAGTGTTGTGTACCATATCTGTATACCTAGACAAGTTTACGGCAGGATGTGGCTCCAGTTTGAATTTGGTATCGGCGTCGTCGAGCGGTTGCAAAAAGTCTAGACTAAAGATGTCGGCGTACATCAGCCCAGCAAGACCAGCCCAGTCACCCACTCCTAATCCTTTATTCTCCCAAAAGTCATCTTCGGTAGATGACATTCTGGAGAATACGTGAGTCGGATAGAATCGCTCGAGCATCAGGGCTGCTTGCTGGATGACCACTTTCAAGTCATAAGTCGACAACTTTATCTTGCTTCTAACCATGACGCCAAGCCCAGTTTGCAAATCCTTTCTGCGACGATCCAATTTTTCATGCAGAGCCGCTATCAAGTCTCTGGCTTCTTTTTCCAGAGACTTGTACGGTTCCTTCGTTTTTTCAAGAGTTGCCGCGAACGGACCGAAGCATGCCTCGACGAATTGAGTAAAGTCTCTTTGCGGTTGCGTGATAAGCCTCTCCATCTCCTGTTGAAAAGCCAGCAGTTCGTCCAGCTCGAGCTTCGCTTCGAAAGCAGCCAATGCTTGCTCTGGTCTGATCTGATAGTAGTAATCCGATGCCAAACCTGGACCCGCTATTCTTTTCACAACAAAACTGTCGCTCGCAGGAATACGACCACGACTCTTTATTACCAAATGGAACATGAGGGTGTCCCACATTACTCTAATCCAGTAACGTATCACAGCAACTGCAAATTGCGTAAAGAAAATCAATCGTTTATAAATCAATAAGAATACTGAAAATTTGTACTTGAGAAATCGTATGTACCTGTTAATATCATAAATGAAACGAGAGGACACACTACCGCTGCGACAAGTAAGGCTGCTATAGGTTGTAAGCAGCCTTGTATGCCGATATTCCAAACTAAAGCCTCTATCACGACTAGGTAACGATTTCGAGAGCTCTCCGGACTGTCCAGATCCATGATGAGGGCCATGAAAGCGTGGAGCGCCAAGGTTACCATCGGCATCCTGAAAGCGAAAATTCATTAAATTCTCCGAAAATTGAACCGATCACAAACAACAATAATAAAAAAAAACTTATACGAACCACATAAACGCAGTAAGAGCAATGAAAAGTGAAGCACAACTTATCAAAATGCAAGCCACTGGAAAGAGGAAGAGTATAACCATCGTGCCGAGCAGACCCTTGGCTCCGTAATTCCACAATCTGTTTATGTGTCTCGTCATTCCTTTGCCGATAAAACCTGTGTCAGGCTCCGTCTCAAAATGCGTCCGACTTTTACTGATGTGTCGCCAGAGTGTAGTGAGTCTCGAGTAGAGTGTCGGCGTCTGGGAAGATTTACGCGGGAAGAGGGTGCCGTTGAGCTGGCTAAGCTCGAGATCCGGAGTGAACGGATGCATGAGCAGAAGGGCTCGAAGCGAGACAGGACTACACCAAGGCAGAGCCACACCGAACAGGAACATGGCGTTCCAGGTCCAGCACCAGGTGCGCGACACGTAGTTTATCCATCGCCACATGGGCCACCTGGTAGTAGTAGTATGGACGATCTCTCTTTCGACAAAGAATACAGGCTGACTCGGATCCGCTCGAGGCGTCGTTATTGAGGTCGGAGTGTTGCTCAGTACCGTCGGTATGATTTCGGATTGGCCTTGAAAACTACGTTTAACTATCCAATTTCTCGGAAGCCATATCTGCGTCGGCCACTGGAAGCTCCTAGTTGGCGTCTTCACCTTTCTCAGCTCTTTCAGAAGTACTGGTTCTCTCTGGAGATAAAATTAAATTTTAGCAACTACTAGAACAAGAAATAGGACTGCAGCAAAAAAAGACGAACCTCTCTCATAAAGGTGAGATCGCGGTTAAGGAAATAAAGCGTTTGCTGGAGATTTTGCTGGCTGCAAAGAGCAAGGGCTTCTTCGTGAGCGCTCCACTCGCACTCCTGGATAAATTTGGCTTCGGCCTCGCGCATTCGGTCACGCATCCAGGGTCCGATACGCGAGAGCACCGGGTGATCTCGCTCGATGCGCTCACGCAGTGCCTCTTTGGTGCGGGCAAGTTTACGTTGTACGTTCTCAACAGCTCGATGCATCAGGAGGACCGATTGCGCCTGCTGTATAAGAAGCTGAGGAATGCCCTCGCCCAGAGCAACGATGTCCGGATGCGAGAGGATCGACGAGTAGACGCGCTGCAGGTACTCGCGCATCACAGCTTCGTTTACCTCCTACGAATGCGACACACCAGTTGGGAATATGTTTTTTTTTTTCAGTACACGATACTTTATTAGATTACTAACCCTCTCAATCTCCTCATCGGACTTCTTCTGAGCTCTCAGCTCGGAGATGAGCTTCTCCCGGAAGTGGAGGAACCATCCCCTGGTCTCCCTCTCGAGTATGACAATGAGAGTCGGCAAGGCTTTCCTGATGATGGCTCGGTTGAAAAGGCGTAGATCAACGGCGGCACCTCCGGGCGTACCGAAGACGAAGGGCACAGGCACCGGCAGCATTTGGGATTCGCGTTCAACCTCGAACTTCTCCATTGTCGCGCGCTGCAACTGTCGCCGGATGAATCCACAGAGAAGCTCCAGCGAATCCTCGTACTCGGGCTGACGAAGAGGGTTCGAAGATCGATAATAATTCTCAAAATCTAAGGTATTTCGAATTCACAGATTATAATTACACACCCTGCAGACTAGTTCGGCGACGAGGTATCTGCATCGTTCCTCGCTAATTTTGGCATCCAGATTTTGTGCCTGCAGAGAGGGCACTCCGATTGTGATATCTGAAGGAACAGAGCTTTTGTTGTATATTTGTCTCAGAATTATACGAAGAAAAAAAAAATCAAAAAAAGCGTACCGAGCAGTCTAAGCAGACCAGTGAGCAAAGCCTTGAGTGATTCGGAGACGCTGAAGCAGTGCGAGACAAGCCGACCCTTAGCCGTGACGACGATGAATCTTGTGGCCAGCGCGAGATCTTTCAACAGGGCATCGCGACGTCGATCCCTACCGCGCTGAAGCAGTCCACTCAACCGCCAGCGATGAGTCTGACCCGCAAAGTTTATCGAATCCACCTCGAATTCCCTGGAAAATTGAACTCGAAGCTCAGATAGCTGCTCGTAAACGTTCCACGCTTGAAGAATCGCAAAATTATAGTAAAATGAAGAGAAAGAAATAATCGTTATCAGCTACCGTACAAACTATAGACATATATATCGCGCATATCCTATATATCTCGGACATCAATATCTATGAATCAAGCTTCTATTTATGGACGAACATACTGTCATGCCGTAAATCATATAATAAAATTAAACGAGCACATTATTAAATAACTATGTGTGCGCATAATTTACAATCCGACTTTTCGTACGATATCTTCGCAAGAATCAAAAGTCCGAGTGTAAACTGTTCGACGTGAACTAAATAAATTCGTCATCAGCGGTGTATAGAGGAACGGCGAAGGGGTGAACACAGGAATAACGGAGGATAACGGACGACGAGTGGTCGTGTGTGTGTGTGTGACATACCCGCATCTGCGAATGCTTTCCAACTGAGTGGCATTCAGCTTCTTCGGCTTTCCGTATTTATCCTTGTGCAAGCTTTACAGAAATCGTTACAAAACACATCAGACAGCTCGCTTTATGTAGTAAACTATGTACGCATAATAATTGTATGTATAGAAAAAAAGACTACGCAGTACAGAGTATATAGTAAATCAGAATCTAAGTAGAATCTATGGTACGTATACCCTGCTGAGATGAGTCAACTATACAAGCGCGCTTATAGAGAAAAAGTTCTGTGCAGTCGTAATCGATATAATGAGTAAATATAGATCTACGAATCGCAGCGTGTCCAGCAAACGAACTAACCCTCTCTCGCGAATGCTCTCGAGTTGTTTGTTGGTGAGTCGTCGAGGTTCGCCCTTGGTGTCGACGGCGACAGCGTCGAGTTCGTCGAAGCTCGGAGCGACGAACATGTCCCTGAGGTGATACTGCTGGTGTTTCTTACGGGCGAGACTGTCTTCCGCCTGCTGCTGGGGGTTGTTCGAACCCGGCGCTCCGGAAGTGGCGGTCGCCGCATTGCTGGTCGAAAGACTGGGCGGCAAGACGATGGGGAAGGTCTTCCAGTGGTAGAGGAACTGCTGGGCCACCTCCTTGATGCTGTGCACCAGAGCCTCCACCTCCGCTGGGGCACCGCGCAGGTGTCTGCAGTCGAACTCCACCGGCTCTTTCTGAAATTCGGATCAACGTGTAATCGCAGTGTCATCGCGGTAGATTAGAAAAAAAAAAAAAAAAAAAAAAAATCGTTGAGTTATTCGAAACTCACCTCGGGCTGAAAAGCGTCATCCTGGTTGATCCGATGGCTGTAGGACTGTAGCGGTCCAAAGGCCGTCTGCAAGCCGCCGTCCCCGGAGTTGTTACCCGCGGCGGCGTTTGCCGAGCTGTTGTTGAGATTGTGTGGCATGGCACGTCGCATCAGTAGACTCCGGGGTGGTTGGGGTCAGCTGCCCCTAACCGCCACAATCTCCTCATAGACCATACTGCTCGTCGCTACCATAATATCCTCTGCTCATCACTCACGGCCAGCAGCAACACCTGCAACGCACACGAGTAATCGATCGTTGCACGCTCTTGAATTTCGTAACTGGGCTACGACACGCCACTATACTTCTGACCTACTTTAAGTCACCCGCGCTCTCGACTTAACCTCAAAACCCTTAACGAGAGCTTGCACACAGGATTTTATGCATGTAATAGCTGCTTATAAGTAGTCTCTCTCTCGCTCGTTCATTCAGCGGAGATTTTCTTTGAGCTCATTGATGCGCTTGGAATTTCGAATGTGCGCGCGGAGCTTTCGCGTACTGGCAGTGCCGCGGTCTTTGTCAGCGCGCGGAGCTTTTTCGCTATATGCGCTCTATTAATAAGCGGCGAAACGTTGCGCACGGTGAACCCTCTCGATATGCCTTGTGCGTCGGTTGGGTATCACGAGAGCTTGTTATTGTAATCTCAAAATACAACTTGGATCGATTGTCAGCGTCTGCAAGCTTGAGGCATATACAGAGATTCGTCAACTTGCAATTTTTCTATTCCGAAGATGTGAAAAAAAAAAAAAAAAAAAAAATTGCAAAGAATCGTAATTTCACCGAGCTACAAAAGCCCAGGAATCGAAAATCCACGCCGTCATACGCCTCGAATAGCCGGAACAGAAGCGGCGTCTCTCTGCAAATGAAAAGGCACACGCGAGAAAAGTCTGTGATTCAGCACGACGATCGCAGATTAGACCTCCTCCGCTCTTTCTCTTTATCCGTATATATATATATATATATATATATACGCGATGCAGCTGCGCGCGAGAGGTCGACGACGCCGCCGCTTTCAATTCGCCGCTCACGTTATTTTTACTCCCTCTCTACAACTATACCCATAGCCGTCATCGGAGCTTGCGCTTATCTCCGATGAAAAAGTTCTGCCCTCCAGCGTCTCCCATTAAATAGTACTTGCGTTGTGGGTATATACGCGTACACGAATCGCGTTACACAGCAGAGTTTACAAACACAAAAGAAGAGAGCGGAAATAGCTCGGCTTTCTTTCCACCGAGAGAGAGAGAGAGAGAGAGAGAGAGAAGCTTGTGCAACGTATATCGTCTTCCAAGCGGCACGAGTATACGTCCACGCAGAGGACATGCAAATCAGCATCGGAGCGCGGTCCTTTGGCGGCTTGAACTTGCACTATTATCGCCGTCCGATGGCGTGCCACCGGCTCTTCTCCAACATTGAAACACTAACTCTAGTCGTTCTCTGTGCTAAATGTATTCGCTCGCGCCAATATATCGATTCGCTGGTATATAGTCCCTTATACATTTTTCGCTCCGCTTATACTCGTAACGTGTGTCTCTTTGAAAAAGACTCGACTCCGCTTTCGTTCCATTCAGCAACTTTCGCCTTGTGCATATATAAAACACACTTTACGCGGGAGAAGAGGCGTTAAAAATATGTGTCAGGTGCATCGCGCGAGTAACCCATTTGCATATCGATTTATCGGCTGACGAGAGGAGAGAGAAAGAAAAAAACCGAGCATAAATGAGACGTTAATCGTCGCTTCGCACGCTATATACCTCCCGAATGCATTAACGAAACGACAAGGGAAGCGGCTACTCGAGCTCGTTACGCGACAATTGACGCCGCCGAGTGTATATGGCATGCGATCCGCCCAACTACGATGTCCGTCGCTCTCGCGCAAGATTCATTGACATATACACACACGACTGAGCAAGAGAGAGAGAGAGAGAGAGAGAGAGAAAGACGCGTCCATACACGCACAAAGCAGAGCATCATCCGAAAGGGGGATGGCGAGTTTCTGGGTCATTCCACGCGTCGCTTCTACGCTATATGTCTTCTCTCTCTCTTTCTCTCAGCTGACGGAGGATTTTTCCAGGAATCCTGTAAACCACTAGCTCGTCGTTTCTTTGTGTACACCTTACGCGCGTATAACCTCCCACCCCCTCCGCAGCCTAACGCGATGTCACAGGAATTTCGTGCACGCGTATACTCACTCGTCCGGAGAGTCGGGAGGTGTCTCCTCTCCTCTTCGGGGAGGATTAATCGTCTCGACTGCACTGAGTCTGTACACACTGCGTTGGCAGCTTGATACGCTCAGACGGACAATTCTCTGCGAGATAACGACTCCGTGAGAGGAAGACTCCTATAGCCGAAACTGACTCTCCTGATGAGCTGCTGCTGCTGCTGCTGCTGCTCTGCAGCACACCCCTCTGCCATACACTTCTATCGCGCGATATATAGACCAGCTGCGGAAGGAATGTGGAATATTTTTCTCGCGCCTGCAGCGGGAACGAGAGGAACGCGAGTTGATGGTTATATAGGATTGGCGGGAGATTTGAAATTCAGAGTCGAGAGTGTTTTTTTTTTTTTTTTTCTTTAGGCGTCGTCTGCTGATTTCTTATCGTCTCTGCGATGTATTAGCGTTTTAGCAGACGATGTTTTGAGAGCGCGTGATCGTCTTATGTATTTCAGTTGTTTGCAGGGACTATGCGAGAAGGATGATCGCGTAGATTACTGTGCGTTTTCAAATGTACTCTCTGTTATGAGAATTTAGATTAGATATACGACATTCTAACCTCTAAAGCAGATCATTGTAGCAACTATACACGTCATAGCTCATTCAAAAGTGAGCTGCATTCATATATCAGTCAACTGTGACTCTTGGGCCAGGTTCAAAAGGTACAATCACAAAGAGAGAGAGAGAGAGAGAGAGAACGAGCGAATGCATTCTCTCACATGCTCTGCGAGAGCTCTCCGAAAGGGCCGTGAAAAGCATATCACGTGACGCGACGATCTAGCCTCGCCTGACAGCTGTGCGCTGCGCATGACGTGTTTGTGTATTTCCCAAGTGTATATTAGTAGCATTCTTGCGTAGCACGCAGACAATGATTGTCGCCGTTGTCGTCGTCGCGCGATAATAACAATAACGACGACTAACTTCCTCGTGGTGATATGACAGTGTCGCGGTCAACGGTAAACTCGACGACGACACAAGCGCGGATACGAGTCAAGGATGACGACTGACCCATCGGCTCACGTCAACGTCCTCATCAACGCGAGCCTCAGCAACACCAGTCTCACCGACGCGGCCAACGTAACCGAGGAGGAAGATGACAAGCGACTGCTCAGGCCCAGGAGTCTGGCCAGTACAGCGAGGAACAACTTCCCCTCGTACTCCAACGAGGACGTCAGCGTGAGGAGGTTTCGTGTGAGTATATACTCGATAGCTGATGACACTTGTTGATACGGACGGTTTTTCGTTTCTTTGTTATCGGGAGCATTGATTGCGATCGATTTTTTTCGCAGAATAACGACTTCACGGGCAGCAATACCTTCCGGAATGTCATAGATTGCGTGTCGGTCCGCCAATCGATCAGATTTAATCCGGATCAGGTCAGCCCTGGGGCTACCAACTTTTTGTCCAGCAAATATGAGGTACGTATATGCGCGCATTTTTTGGATTTTATATAGGCTTACTCATTTCTTATCAGCAACGATGACTCAATTGGAGCAACAACTGTTATATTATGCATGTACTAGTCATTGGCGTAGCTGATAATACAATGTGATTTCTCATTACAGAGTCTCGATTATGATCCATGCGAAAACAATCTCCTGCAAGATGAGGAGAGGAAAAAGGGTTACAAGTTTGTGGTGAAGAAGAATATTGCCAGGTGGTTTATTTTTCTAGTTATAGGAATATTAACGGCTTTGATAGCTAGTTTCATAGATATTTCCATCGAGCAATTGTCCAAGCTGAAGTATGGCTATCTAACAAAACGTATGAACTGCTTTTTTTCTGTAGTGGTAGCTAGTAGATGAAAGTTTTTCAACTTTTATAATATTATTATTGCAGTTGTTGATGGCTGTATGGACACTGATACGGGTAGCTGTTTGTGGATTCCCTATGCGACATGGGTTGCCTTCAACATGATCCCAGTTTTCATTGGTGCAGTATTAGTTACATACATAGAGCCTGTAGCCGGTGGAAGTGGAATTCCACAAGTCAAGTGCTACTTAAATGGAGTCAAGGTCCCTAGAGTTGTGAGGATAAAAACATTGGTTGTAAAAATTTTTGGAGTAATAACAACAGTAGTGGGGGGACTTGCTGCTGGAAAGGTAAGCTGAAAGATTAACATTTTTTATAATTAAAAGTGCTCTTTCTTTTGCTAAACTACTGATTTTTCAGGAAGGACCCATGATACACGCTGGTGCAGTAGTAGCAGCTGGCATTTCTCAGGGAAAAAGCACGACATTTAAGAGGGATTTAGGAATGTTCAAATACTTCAGAGAGGATCACGAAAAAAGAGACTTTGTATCCGGTGGTGCAGCTGCTGGTGTGGCTGCTGCCTTTGGGGCACCTATAGGTATGCAAATCTTAACTTCAATTCAAGAGATCGAAAGTAAGGTAATCTAGACACTACTTTTCTTTTTCAGGCGGCGTGCTGTTTGCTATCGAAGAAGGCACGAGCTTTTTTAACCAAAGCTTGACTTGGAGAACTTTTCTAGCCTGCATGATCTCAACCTTTACTCTTAACGTTGTCTTGAGCGCCTATCATGGACACCCGGGAGATTTGTCATATCCGGGTTTGCTCAATTTAGGAAAATTTGATACTATATGCTATCAAGTCTACGAAATCCCGTTGTTCATGATGATGGGAACTATTGGAGGACTGCTTGGCGCGCTGTGGAATCACATAAATTACAAAATCATGTTCTTTCGCAAGAAGTACATCCAACATGATTGGATGAAAGTAGTCGAAGCGTTGTGCGTGGCTATGATGAGTGCCACCATGGGTTTTTTGATGATGTTTTACATCGACGATTGTAAGACAGCAAGTGCCGGAGTCACTGAATTTCCCAAGTTGTCATGTAAAAATGGCTCGTACAGTGCCGTTGCGGCGCTGTGGTTCCAGACTCCGGAAAGTAGTGTTCGCTCATTGTTTCACGATCCATCAGGTACTTGTAGCATTTTCTTGAGAAGAAATTATCGATGTATCATAGAATACTGATCGCTTACTTATTTTTCACAGGTTCTCACAGCGATGTAACGTTAGCAGTATTCGTAATTTTATATTTTATCTTAGCCGTGTTCACGTTTGGCCTATCCATGTCCGGCGGACTTTTTATTCCGTCTTTACTCATTGGAGCAGCTTGGGGTCGTCTCATCGGCTCTGGCCTAGCTAGTATATGCCCTCATTGCGTAAGTCTACCCATTTAAACTTTTCTACGTTTTTTGCTTTCGAAATAAAAAATGTTAATTAAACTTCTAGGCATTTGTTGATCCCGGAAAATATGCACTGCTGGGAGCTGCTGCTCAATTAGGCGGAGTCGTAAGAATGACAATAAGTTTGACAGCTATTCTAATTGAGTCTACTCAAGGTATATCATTCGGTCTGCCAGTGATCATAGTTCTAATTACGGCCAAATGGGTCGGCGACTTTTTCAACGAGGTAAGAACTATTCGTATCGATAAATGAATCTAGCAAAGTTTCATTTTCATCTAAATGCGCCTTGGTTTTAGGGAATATACGATATTCACATACAAATGGCGGGTGTGCCTCTTCTTCCCTGGGAGGCTCCTCCGTTATCCAACAACATTTACGCCAGCGAAATTATGAGCCATCCCGTGGTCACACTGAAAAGTACAGAGAACGTGGGTCACGTCGTGGAGATGCTCAAGTGCGTTAGTTTCAACGGCTTCCCTGTCGTCGACCCTCCCTGCGGAGATCAGGTGATTAATTTGTGCGATAAACTCGTTAACATAATCAAGGTATCAGCTTGACTAAAGGAAACCTTTGTATTATAGGAGGAAATCAATTGCTACGGTCGACTTCGTGGAATGATTCTGCGATCACAGCTGATAGTACTCTTACAGAATAAGATTTTCAATGAATACTCAGAATTTTGGGACAAGGATCTGTCTATCAAGATATTCAGAAACGAATATCCAAGATACCCGACCATCGAAGACATCAGCATCACAGATGAGGAAAAGACGTTCACGATGGATCTAAGACCCATCATGAATCCGTCGCCCTACACTTTAAAGCATGTAAGTTCTCATTACCTGCTTCTTATGCAACCAAAAAAAAAGACATAGACTAAACGTTCTAAGCTCGTATTTGAATTTACAGTCTGCCACACTACCAAGGGCATTTAGATTGTTCAGAGCCCTGGGTCTCCGTCACTTACCAGTGG
Organism: Trichomalopsis sarcophagae; assembly: GCA_024372645.1. Lineage (NCBI taxonomy): Eukaryota > Metazoa > Arthropoda > Insecta > Hymenoptera > Pteromalidae > Trichomalopsis > Trichomalopsis sarcophagae. Next base: position 13,453 of record QLSS01000117.1, read on the forward strand.
TCAACGACACCAACGAAGTCATCGGTATGATCACACGCAAAGACGTGGCGAGATACCGTATCTGGAAACACCAAGGACGCATGGGTCTCGACGAGCTGTCCATAACAAATAAACTCTAGGCCAAACATTTTTTTACGTACAAATGACCAATATTGATATTCTCTAGCAAGCTTCTGAAGAGATTTGAGATACGAAGCCAAGCTTATATATCGAGAGCACAAGATATAAAGAATGTAAATAATTGTTTTTTTCGTATATTTAAATTAGCGAATAATTCAACGAGGCTACTTCGAAAGCAGTCTGCGATATAGCGTCTCGATGACGATCGTCTTTCCTCCAGATCTATAATATTTTTTAACAAAGACGACGATATGTTTATACTAATGGTGCGCGAAGAAGGAAAAACTTGTATTTACAAAAATAAAAATACTGTCTTTATTTACACAACAACAACGACAACAATGAGCCGTTCATACACCTGACACTCAGTTATTCACAAATAGCTGCCATCCAAGCCAGGACCACAGTCTGAAGAACAGGTAGACGGGGATAAGCGCCAGAGCAAGCAGGAAGTAGTACTCGTAAGTCGAGATCTGCATCGTGTCTCTCCATAAACACACGGCAACCTGGAACAGAAAGTAAACAAATGTGCATCAACGCGTGCAGCGGCTCTCGAGAGTACAAAGAGTGAACGGGAAAGCAGACACGCGCGTACGTACACCTCCTCCTTCTCTCTGGCAATTAATCGCGCGGCTGTCGCTATTTCGGGAGTGAATCACCTTGATGAGGAGGGGAGGAGTCGCGAAAGAGCAAGTGTTCGCGTGCGACACAATCTTCGAGCGCCACGGCTTGTGTACACCTGTGGCTCTTAACGCGTTTCGCTATACTTTCTAACTTTTCTTTCGAACGACCAAACGTTTGATCGGTATTAGAGATCGGCTATACTGTCAACGCAATAGGATACGCGCACAAGTCGAAGATCTACGACGCATGCGTAGTTCGCGAATTTTTCGACCGCGCGCGGAGAGGTGTGTGTGATCCGTCGGAGATTAAAGAATCGATTAGCTCAGACGATTAGCGGACCGATGATGGCTCAGTTGTAGTCCGATACACTTGCCTGCCATGGACGGCGGGAGCAACGTTATCACGAAGGTACGTGTCAGGAAAAGTTTAAATTTGAAAAGAGTACTTTGAAAAAGAATCATTTTTTTCTTTTTTTTTTTTTTTTTTTTTGAAATAATAAAAAATCGGTGTGTATAGAAATCGTCGTCGCGATCGCGAAGCAGTCGACCCCGGGAAGAGACCGAAGAGGAAGGGATAATCCGGAGATTCCAGGACGCTCAGCGGATGGCGCGCTTTCGCGCTCGTAAGAAAAAGGCCCTCGAGGACCTTCAACAGCAGCAACAGGCTGCTATTGAAACCGCTGTAAAGTCGGCTGGAGAGTCAGGTAGTATACACGCTTTAATGTTGTTTCTGGAGGAGACATCAGGGCTTTGACGCGGATGTATCGATCGTTGCCTTTGACCAACGGAAATTCAAACATAATTTTAGCGTTGACTTAATTAGGAGTAAGTTGTAACGAATTAAGTTTATTTTTCGAGGAAACTTTGAAAATTCATTCTTATCAAGTGACTCGCTGTTTAAGGAAAAATAGTGCCTCGACCTTGAAACAGTATTTTTCGACTGAAATTGAACTTTTCTCATGGTAAACCGATTAGATCACACTCGAACCGTTTCCATCGATCCGTCCGAATCAAAGCTTGGGAAAAAAAAAAAAAAATGTAGCAACGCCTAATAAGGACGATGATTCTCCCATTTGTCCATAAAGAGCCAGAGAGCAGACTGAGCCCAACCGAGAGTCATCTGGAGTCGACGACGGAGAACAACAACAAGTACGCGCAGCTGCTGGCGGTAATCGAGCGACTTGGCCGGGACGTCAGACTGTCCTACGCGGGTAGCCGAAGCTCCGCCGAAAGACTCAAGTCCGGAATCGGACGCGCGAGGACACTCGTACGCGATTGCCTTATCGAGACTAGGCTCAACTTGAGATAGCGCCGAATGTGTGTGTGTGTGTACAAGCACTTGTATAACGTTTTCTTATTGACTGAGAACTTTCTGAAAAATTTGTATCATCTAAAAACTGATATTTAACGATAATCATAGGCAATATAAGCACAGACCAATTATTTTATCTCGAGTACGATTGATTAAACACTTAACACAATCCATAGCTGCCGAAAATAATACGTGTTCAATAAACGCACTATACCTATTTTCATATATATCTCGTCACTATATGCATCGGAATATCGAGCAGTAGCCGCTCGAACGAAAAAAAAAAAAAAAAAAAAAAAAAAACCCTCTCCCATACCTATATATACATATAGCGGCATAGAGCCGGAAGAGACGCGCAGAAGCAGACTAGCGAATAAGAAAAGAATAAGAAGCTCACGTACAAACGCACACTCGCATAACCTCGAAACAGCAGTGGGGGGGGGGGGAAGCGAGCGCGAGTATAGCCAATAGATATCGGCGCAACCTCCTACGCGCTCTCTCTCCCGATATCGCGCATGTGTGAACCGCGTATACGTACATGTGATACGTATGCACACATCGGGCGATAGAGCGAGAGAGAGAACTAAGGCGCCGCCGCGCGCGCACGCAGTCGTCGAAGACGCGATCGGAGAAGGAGTAGAGAGAGAGAGAGAGAGAGAGAGAGAAAGTTCCGCCGCCGCCGCGATTCCAGAGGAAGGGGTTATGGTCAATAAACGCCGCCGCCGACGCCGCAGAGGGAGCAGCTACCTCAAGACGACGACGCGGCGACCTATCGCCTTTGGATATCGGCTCCGATAACCGCTCGCGAGCTTGACGCTTTTCCTCTTACCTCAAGATTTTATAGGACCGGCTATCACCTCTCGACGCCGGTGTGTTTCTTCTACGCTTAATCCACGTCACAGTGGCGGCTGATGGATACTCAGCTGTAAGCTCGTCTTATCTTCTTTCTCGGCAGCTGTGCGTCAACGAGTGCTGCTCCAGAAGTTTACTTGTGCACGTAACGTTATACGCCATCGCGGCCGCCGCGTAGAGAGAGAGAGAGAGAGAGAGAGAGAGAGAGAGAGAGAGTATATAGACGATAGCCATTGTTGTGTGCGCCGAGCGTGAGGGGGCGCACGTTCACCGTTTGAAAAAAATCGCGGCGACGCTGCAGTAGGACATTAGATTATTTGCAGTTATTACACTGCACACGGTACTGCTGACGCTTGTCCCTGCAGCGCAGGTGGTTCGCCGCCGCCGCTGCCGCCGCCGCTCTCTTGTACATACACATACTCGAGGGACTATAATTAGTTTACGTGTATATGCTGTGTTTACTGCTCGGCCGATTGTAGTGTGGGAAAGATGAGCAGTTTCGCTGTTGACAATCGCACGGCTGATAAGAGCCTGGATGCTTCTACTCTGGAGCAAACAGAGAGTCTTATCTCCAAGAGGTAACAAGTTGCTCGTGTACCCTCCTTCCTTGGCTATTGTTCGCCGAGAGTTGAGCTGTGAATAGTGCAGGTGAAGTGTATTATTGGACAAACGACAACACAGCTGTACTCAATGTCAGAAACAGTGGAAGAGCGTAACCTCAGACTTTACCTGGAGAGAATGAAGAATTCCAGGAGTAAGGAGTCCGAGGAGCAAGCGGCTCTCAGGAGGATGCAGGAGGCTCAGAGGATGGCCAGGCATAGAGCCAAGAAGAAGCGCTGCCTGGACGAGAATCTTGCCAGGGAAATATCCAAGATTGCGGAGCTCTCCAAGATGCCTGACGCCACTACTATTGCAGAGATGTCAGAGCTGAACATGAACAAGATATCAGCCGAGCTCAAGCAGATGATGGAGAGAGGCAAGGTGCCGGAGCACATAGTTCAGATGGCACAGTTGGCTGAATTCAGCAAGATGTCGGAGATCAACAAGATGTCACAGGACATGGCCAAACGCTACGAGATGGAGAAGATAGCTGAGTATACCAAGAATAACGAGTACATGAAGATGCAGATGCAAATGACAGAGCTGGCCAAGATGAACGAGATGATGAAGATGTCGGAGATGGCAAAGTACTCGGATATCTCCAAAATGAACGAAATTGTCAAAATGAACGAGATGATGAAGATGTCTCAGATGGCAAAAATGAACGAGGCATGTAAACTGTTTATTCAATTATACTATACTTTCAGTGCTCTAAAATAATCTCTTTTTTTCTATTCTTCTAGATGGCGAAAATTAGTGAAGTCCAGAGAATGAATGAAATCGCAAAGTTGAACGAGATGGTCAAAATGACAGAGATGGCCAAGTACAATGATATCACCAAGCTGAACGAAATAGCTCAGATCAATGAAATGGCAAAGGAGATAGCCAAAATGAACGAGAAGACAAAGATGAACGAGATGATAAAAATGGCAAACATGCAGAATGACATAACTAAGATGCCAGAGTATTCAAAAATGGCAGAAATGGCGAAGCTGACAGAGTTAGCCAAGCTAAATGAAATCACTATAACAAAACTGAGCGATCCTCCTCAGTCGCAATCCCAGCAACAGCAGCCTCAGCCTCAGCAAAAGGTGCAGGAAATTCCAAGGATTCCAGAACCTGTCATCACTGTGCCAAACCCAAGGAATCTGCAGAACGTGCAGACAGTCCAGGTAAAATAATTGTTTATTTAAAACTCGCAAACTATCCGCTCTAATGGGAGCATCCGCTTCTACCGTTAACCTACATGGTCAACCTGCATCCAGCCCTGCAACAATAAACTCCCTCGCCACAAAGAACCCCGCCTAAATCCGAGTATAAGACACTATATATTAAAGAGCACGTCTTGTGTTGATTATCTGTAAAGGTAGCACAGGCCAGCCCGTCGAGTTCTATAAATTTTCCAACAGTGCCTGGTCAAGGCAAGTACACTCAGCTGCTTGTCATAATCGAGGAACTTGGCAGAGACATACGTCTCTCGTACGCTGGCAGCCGCAGTGCAGCAGAGCGCCTTAAAATGGGAATTCAGCATGCCAGGATACTCGTACGCGAGTGCTTGCTGGAGACGGAACACAATGCGAGACAATGATCTGCCACTACAATTAGTGATCACTATTTTCTAGAGCATTATTTTTTTTTACACAGAAAAATAAGAAAAAAAATCGCGCTGATGAACTCGGTATGTCTGGTACAATGGTATTTTGCAGGGAACGCCTTATTCTCCGCAAAGATAGAATCTCCCTGGGACTAGATATATTTTCTACTGCAGGTTCTCGAATTATTATTTTTGAGAGGGTAAATTTAATACGGGCGTAAGGTATTCTAAATTTAAGCAGAAAAAGAAATAAATAATGAACTATAGCACACTTTAGTTGTCAATACTGCTCGAGGTATATTTTTATATGGCAGCTGCTGAACTACTTTGGAAGAGAAGTCGGAATTATCGTTTGTTGTATACAAGAAGCACACGGCTTACATATATATATCGGACGTTGCAAACAAATTTTATAGCTAGAGAAAGCTGGAAACGTCACGTGTCTCTAATCTTTGCGGAAAAGAAAAATCTCAAAGACTGCGTCTATAGCTTTTGAGCGCTAGTGCGAGTTCGATATGAAAGAAAATTGAGCGCTTTTCCCGATGAAAGGAAGAAAAGTAAACATGTTATACTTGAATCGCTTTTTTTTATGAATATCGATGTATGGAATTCATTTAATAGTTATACATGCATGTGTTAATTAAGTAAGAATTATCATGCGTTCGTCACGGTTTTCACAATCAAAAAGTGCAGAACAAAAAAAAAAAAGAAAAGAATTGTACCTACTAGGGCTAGACAAATATAATAGGGTATTTCAGTAAATAAAGTACCAATTTTGTATCAAAATTTATTTCCTGAATCTTATATTATTCATCATCATCATCCCTGTAAAAAAAAAGAGTTTGTCAATTTATCAGGTATAATAATAATAATAACGACGACACAGAGGGGCGATTATTATTTTTTCATAGTTTTATTTTTATTATATAATGTAACACATCATTCGTTTCTTTTTTTATTCGATCGACGGCGCAACAACGGAGCATAAAATCATAGTTACAGCAAATACATATCCCAGAAAGCGGTTTTACATTAGAACGTATAGTGAAAAAAAGAAAGACGAAAACACAGAAGAAAAAGAAAACGAGTTTTTATTATTTATATTACACTTATTAAACTTCGCGTCGTGTTTCCGAGCGTTTAATAGAATTATGTATTAAACAAATTGTCCGTTGCCGCCGCCGCCAACGAGTCACACACGTGCGCAATATCTTTAAGAGGCGTTGATGTCCAACTTTTTTTTTTGCGTGTATAATTTATATGATGATCTTTCTTTTGCATATTATAATTTATATTTATATTTTATATATAAAAAACACAGTGTCCAGAGTTGGCGTGTCTAACATTGTATACGTGCGCACGACGCGTACAATGTCCCATCAGCGGAGTTATAATATATACGTATATTGCGTGATAATATCATCGTGGTTTAGCTCAGACACTTTCGTTCGGCGGGATGACGTTTATTGAAAATGCCGCGTTCGTCTCGCCCTTCTTGCCGACCGCTTGTACAGTGTACTGTCCAATGTCCTCCGCTGTAGTCGCCTTCACGCCGAACCTGAAGCTGCTGTCGCCGTCTTTGCTGAACCGGTATCTGCTACTCTTTTCGTCTATTGGTTTACCGTCCTTCAGCCATGTTACTGTTTTTCGCGAAAAGTCACGAGCGATTAGTTTTCCAATTTATTTATATTTCCTGTAATTTTTGTTATGAAATATAATCTTACCTTTGAGAGGCGCCTCGTCGAATTTGCACGACACATTGACGGCTTCTCCTTCCGTTACCGTCGCCGACTGCGGGAATGTCTTGAACACCGGGCTCTTGGGTTCTTCGTTTGGAACTGCGAAATTCAAACGTGACGTTATACGTTGACTCGTTCGTTTTTTCATCTCGCATATAAATAAAGAATCGTTAGACGTACCGAGAACGTTGAGCGTACAAGACGAGAAACTTTCGCCTGCGTCATTGAACGCCTCACATGTGTAGGTGCCGCAATCCTCGGGGAAGATTTCGGCAATGATGAGTTTGTGGATGTTGGCTTCGCTGGTATACTGGAAGTCCTTGCTCGGTTTGATCTCTTTGTTGTTGTGCAGCCAAACGACGTCGAATTTGTTGGCTCCGATGATGCGGCAGCTCAGCGTCACCGCGTCGCCGTCGGTCACCGCCGAACTCTTCACGTGGTCGACTATCTGCGGGGCGTGATCTTTCTCCTCGGTCTTGGGCGCTGGGGCTGGTGCCTTTTCCACCGCTGTAAACCGTTGCAATTCGTCGTTGAATATTTCTCCCATCTCAAGGGATACTTACGAGTTAATCGACGAAAATAAGGGCTACTTACGATTGATCGTCAGTTTGCACGTGGTGGATACGGCTCCAATACTGTTGGTGGCTGTGCAGACGTACTCGCCCTCGTCCTCGGGGAAGACCTCGGCGATCGTTAGCGAGGCGACTCCGTTCTTGTACCTCAAATCCACCACGTCCGATGAGGTAACTATCTGCTCGTTCTTTAACCAAGTTATTTGTGGCTCGGGGTCTCCCTCGACTTTCACGGTCAACTCTAGTCTTGCACCATCGTCGATCGTCAGTGCACTGTCGAGTTGTTGGGTAAACGTAGGCGGTCCCATGGATGCGTCATCGGGGGTAGCTGCAGTAATGAACGATTGTTTTATAGATTTCATATTTTAAGATCGTTTAATTTTAGTTGAATTTTCGTGTACTCACGGATCAGTTCTTTCGTTGTGCTTCTCGATCTGGATGGACTGCCAGTCGACTCGAGCTTGCTTCCGTACTTCTTGATGGACTTCTTGTCCTTCTTCTCATCTCCGTCCTTCTTGGACTTCTTCTCTTTGACGGGTTCCGGTGCTGGCTCCGGTATCGTCTCTACTGGTTTGACTGGTGCTGGTTTCTCCTGGACCACAGGTTTCGGGGCTTCTGGTAGTGTCACTCGGTGAAGCTCGCGTTCGCTGATTGGAATTTTGTCCACCGAACTGTGGCCTGGTTTGAATGGTGAGTAGGGCGTCGATCTGATGATGGTGGTGGTCACTGGCTGGTATGGTGCTGGTTTCAGTGGCTTCTCTATGAATCGGCGTTCTGCACAGAAGATCATCATCAATAGATATGCGTTCATCGATGAATGTGTAACATTCGAGTTTAGATCGACTTACCTCCGGAATGTAACAGATCGTGGGCCAGTTGTTCTTGTTCCTCGGTTTCTCCAGAACCTAGTATAGAGTGCGTAGTATGGGTTAGCTCTGAAACGAAATTCAATCCCTTAATGTACTTACCTTCGACGATGACGACACAGCTAGTCTCATCAGTTCCGTGACAATTGATGGCTACGCATCTATATTTTCCGCTGTCCTCGGGCTTGCAGTCGACGATCTCCATCGTGACGACTCCATCCGAGTTGGTCATGGTGTACTCGAACTTGGACAGTTCTTTGCTGTTCTTGTACCATTTGACGGTCGGAGTGGGTTTACCGCTCAAGCAGCACAACAGTTTGCAAGTGTCTCGGGCTTGCATGACACGAGGACGAAGAAGGAAGGTGAAGTCGGGCGCGGCTTCTTTAGTCTCCATCCAGAAGTGGTAGGGCAGTGGTTCGCGTCTTCTAACGGGTTGGTAGGTTTCTGGTCTGTATGGTGGTACGTCTTTGGGTAGAGCTGTAAGACCGAGCGATTAGTCAGTGGTGTTAGCTTTAAAAAAAGATTGCGCTGGTAAAGATTGTTTTACTCACGTTGGACGTTCAAGAATACGACTTCTTCGCGGTAACCGTAGTGGTTCTCCGCTCTGATGATGTATTCGCCTCTGTCCTCGAGTTTCACCCTGTTGATGACGAACGTGTAGTCATCGCCGATGTAGCGCTTCATGAATTTGACGGATTGTCTCAGTTCAGTGTTGTTGCGATACCACGTGAGTACGGCCGGGGCTATCGCGATCACACGACACGTGAACTTGACGCTCTGGCCTTCGTAGGCAAACGCACTCGTGGGTTTGATGACGAATCTCGGTGCGGCTTGTCGACGATCTATCGAGGAGAAAAATTTATAAGTCACCATTGATTGAGTAAAGAATAAGAAATACATTCAAGGCATGTATAGTCTACTCACCGAACGTCGTGTCCTGTATGTGGTACTTCTCTATCAGCAGTTTTCTCAACGACGAGTATTCGGCCAAGCGACCGATGGGCAGTACGTACTTCTTCCAGTCGTCGTACTTGGCACGAATCCTGTCCCTGAAGTTGATATACCTGCTAGTCTTGATCTCGGTGGTTCTCTTGCTGGAGTCACCAGTGAGCCAGGCGTGCATCAGGCACTCGTGAGCAGTCATTCTTTTCTCCTTGTTTTTGATAAGTAGTCTTCTAATGAAGTCTTTGGCCTCTTCGGAAACTTCTCGGAATGCTTCCTCGTCAAAGTCCCAATCGCAGGCTTTGACGTTCTTCAGGGTCTCGATGTCATTGTCACCGGCGAACGGTGAGAGACCACTGAGTAGAACGTAGGCGAGAACACCGCAGGCCCACATATCCGTGTAGAAACCAACGGGTTCTCTCTCGACGATCTCTGGAGCCGCGAATTCGGCGGTTCCCGTGCTGATTTTCACTACTTGGTTGGGGTCTAATTTCGTGGCCAGACCAAAGTCGATCAGTTTGACGTTCGTGCTCTGGCGCGTTTGACACATTATGTTCTCGGGTTTGACGTCTGTTAATAAAAGAATAAAATGAGACCAGTGTTTGTGCCTTATAGTAATGTTATACAAGTGGAAGAGACTTACCTAGGTGGATGATGTTTCTTTCGTGCATGTGTTTGATGGCCTCACATATCTGCCGCATGTAGTTGATAACTTCGGCTTCCGACATGGTGTAACCCTCCGCGGTGATACGCTCGAAGAGTTCACCTCCGGACAGGCTGTAAACACAAAAACCGTTAGACAAGTCTCACAAAAAGTTTTCATGAAAAAAAAGTAAAATATGAGATACTTACAACTCGAAGATGAGGACCATCTCGTCGTCGTCTTCAAAGGCATCGTGAAGGTTGATGAGTTTCGGGTGATGCAGCTGGTTCATTATATCGATTTCTCGCCTGATGAGTTCCTTCTCCATCGGGTGTGCCGACGGAATGAATTTGGCCGCGAAGATATTGCCGGTCGATCTTTCTCGGCATCGGTGAACGACACCAAAGGCACCGGTACCGATTTCCTCGAGAATATCGTACCGATCGTATACTGATACGTTGCGCTTGATGTCGACCGGTTGCTGTGGCACGTACTTGTCGTAAATGTCGGACACGAACTGGTCGTAGTCTCTGACCGCTTCGTCGTTGCGGCCTCGAATCTTCTTGCCGGTGATAGGGTCGATCTCCTGCTTGCGTTTGGGCTCTTCGCGGCGTTTCTTGGCCTCGCCCTTGGTCTGAACCAACGGTGTCGTTTCACTTGGGTTCGATCTGCCGTAGACGTTCTCAGCGAACACCCGGAAGTCGTATTGGTGTCCGGGACTGAGTCCGTGCACGGCTATGGAGCAGACGCGAGTACTGCCCACTCTGATCCAGGTGGACATCGGGTGCTCGCGCTTCTCGACCAAGTAGTTGGTGATGTTGCTGCCGCCATCCCATACTGGTGGTTTCCAGGTCAGAGCCAAAGAATCGTGGCCCACGCTGTCGATGACCGGGAAACGCGGTGGATCCGGACGATCGCTGATCTGGATCTTGATAATAGCTGAGTCCTGGCCAAGTTCGTTCTCGGCAGTTAGTCTGTATGGTCCAGAGTCGACCTTGTTGGCGTCTCGGATTGTCAAGGTTGCGTGTCTGTCGGTTATCTGGATGTCGTAGTGCTCGCCAGACTCAATGGTTTCGCCTTCGCGAACCCAAGTGAGCTTGGGTTTGGGGAATCCGGTGAACGGAACCTTGATAACAACGTTCAGACCCTTGTCAAAGTAAGCGGTGTCGCGGAACCTTGGTGGTACGTTCAGTCTTGGTGGTGTCATGATCATGAGTTCTCCCTTGGTGGATTTGGCTCCAGCACGGTTCACTGCACGGCACACATACTCATCGGCGTCCTCACCGAAGACGTCATGCACGATAAGGTTATGACAGTCTCCCTCGGAGTAGATGTTGTAGCGCGAGCCGTTGACAATCTCACGAGCTCCCTTAAACCAAGAGACAGTCGGTGCTGGTATTCCGGTGATAAGAGTCTTGAAGTGCGCGTTGTGGTTCTGTGCGCAGTTCAGAGTCTTCGGCAGTGGTTTGATAATTTCCGGTGCCTTGGCAGCTTGAGGGTCGCGAATCTGGACGGAGGTCGAAGCCTTGGATTCAGGGCTGAGACCGGCCGCGTTCTGCGCGAATACGCGGAACTCGTATTTACGGTCTTCGATGAGGTTTCCAACGTTGATCTGGTTGGGCAAGCAGATCGATGGGTTAACGCGTTGCCAGCAGCTCTCAGGTACCTTGACTTCGCGTTTGTCTATCCAATAGCCCTGGATTTTCGCGCCACCGTCTGTCTCTGGCTTGTCCCAGGACAGGTTGACGAAGTCTCCACCGACTTGAGTGACCTTGGGTATTCCCGGTGGACCTGGTGGGTCGAACGGTGCCTTGGCTTTGATGGGATTTGTGCCCTCTAGTGGTGGTCCCATGCCGTTCTCGTTGACCGCCATCACTCTGAAGAGGTATTCCTGACCCTCGGTTAAACCCTGGACGGAGTAGTTGGTGTCTCTGCAGCCGAACATGGAGATAGTGATCCATTGCGTGTGGGTCACGTCTCGCCTCTCGATAACGTAGTGCGTGATCTTGAGACCACCGTCGAATTTGGGTGGATGCCAGCTCAGAGAGCACGTGTGCTTGTCGATGTGAGACACGTCGAGTGGTCCCTGTGGTGGTCCTGGTAATCCAGTAATGTAGACATTGAATACACCGGTGACACTGCCGCTCTCGTTCTCGAGGTTGACTTCGTACGATCCGGCATCGGTGTCCTTGTTAATTTCTCTGATGAAAATGATGATGTAGTCATCGAAGACGGTGTACTTAAGATGATCCGTAGATTCGGGCAGTTTTCTGCCGTCTTTCTTGAGAGTGACGGTGATAGGTTGATCTCCACTGTAATAAATCTTGATCTTGGTGTTCTCACCCTCTGGTAGGAACAGATCATCTGGTATGCGGTCGATACGCGGTGGTGAGCCGATCTTGACTCTGCCAGTTGTGCTGGCGTAGCCAACGGCGTTAGTAGCCTGACAGGTGTAATCGCCCTCGTCAGACTCGTAAACCTCGGCGATGACCAAACGGAATACGCCGTCCCATGATTCGGTACGGAAGCGTCCTCCGATCGTGATCTCGCGCCCGTTCTTCAACCACCTGGCAACCGGCATCGGTTTACCAGTGGCCTCGCATTCGAGCACATGTGTCTTTCCAAGAGCAACTCCTTGCGAGTAGGGCAAGTTTCTGAGGAATTCAGGCTTCTCGCCACCTTCGACCTCGCAGATTTTAACCGGAGGTGTGCACGAGCTTGGGTCAGAGCGACCAGCAGAGTTGATCGCAAATATTCTGAACTCGTAGTCACCCTTTTCGATCAGGTGAAGAACGGTGTACTCGAGATCGGTGATGTTGTAGTCATTGCACTTCATCCAGATAGCACTGCCGATCTCGCGCTTCTCGATCATGTAACCGGTAATGCGACTACCACCGTCAGAAGCCGGAGCTTCCCAGCGCAAGTCGACGTAGTTCTTGCCGACCTTGATGACTTGTGGGTTTCGTGGGGCATCGGGCACCATGCTCTTGCTCTTAAGTTTGAATGGTGTGGATGTCTGGCTGGGCTTGCTCAAGCCAGCGGCGTTCTTCGCGAAAATACGGAATTCGTATTCGTGGCCGCTGAGAAGGTTGTAGCAGATGTAGTTAAGGTCCTTGACCAGATAGTCGTTAGCTGTTCTCCATGTGGTTTCGTCTGTTGGATCTCTAAACTCGACCTTGTAGCCCTGGATGCGGGAGCCACCATCCGAAACTGGTCGGTCCCAGGCAACGGTGATGCTGGTCGAGTCCCAGTCGGTGACACGTGGTCTTCCTGGTGGATCTGGGACATTGAAGGGGAATTTGGCAGTGATTGGCTCGTCGCCAACCAATGGTGCAGAAATACCGTACTGGTTTTCAGCTCTGACTCGGAAGTTGTACTTCCTGTTCGGCTCGAGTCCAAACACGTCGTACTGAGTGCGACGTGCAAAGCTGCTCAGTTTGGTCCAGATGCCAATGGGTTCTAATTTCTCGATGATGTAGTTGGTGACAGGTGAGCCACCGTCGTCGTTTGGTGGTTTCCACGAGATCGTGCAAGATTCTGGCGTAATGTCGGATACGTCCAGTGGTCCTTGTGGCGGTGATGGTTTATCCACCACAAGAACCTTGCAGGTAGCGGAGTCTGTTCCAACGGTGTTGGTCAGATAGATAGTGTAGTTTCCGGTATCTGATCTCTTGGCCTTCTTGTTGATAAATTGCGTCTCGATGTCGTTGGTGTCGAACTTGATCCTCTCATCATTAATAACATCTTCACCATTGATGCACCAAGCAGGCCTTGGTCTGGGCTTGGCGATGAACGGTACAGTGATGGTGAATGGCTCTCCAGCAATGACGGTCATGTCTCTGATGCTGAGGTCGCTTGTGATTTTCGGTGCAACTGATGGAGCAGCAGCGCGAATAGTTTCGGAACCAGCGCTCCATGGTCCTTGACCAGCAGCGTTCAGAGCGGCTACACGGAATTCGTAGTCGTGATTTTCGATCAATCCTCCGACTCTGTATGTGGTGTCTACAACGATAGCTTGAGTTGCCTTGATCCATTTCTCTTCGCTGATCAATCTCTTCTCGATCACATAACCCGTGATAGGTGATCCTCCGTCGTGACGAGGTTTGGTCCAGTTAATGGTAATACTGTCTTCGGTTGTCTCAACTCCACGTGGAGCACCAGGTGCACCTGGTGGATCGAATGGATACCTGGCCTTGATAGGATCGATGGTTGTGGCTGGTTCAGAAGTTCCGTACTGATTCTCAGCCATAACTCTGAATTCGTATGTACTGCCTACTGCGAGATTACGTACTCGAACGAAGGTCGAAGTGGTGCACGCACTCACCTTTACCCATTCGAACGATTTCGGCTCTTTCTTTTCAATAACATAATTGGTGACTTCGGCACCACCATTGTCTTTCGGTGGGTTCCAGAACAGGGTAAGAGCATCGCCGGCGAACTCGTCAGCTCGCAGGTTCTGCGGTGGTGAAGGTCTGTCGAGAACGCGCACGTTGACCGTAGCTGTGTCAAATCCTGATGCGTTACGAAGTTGGAGGCGGTACTGACCACCATCCGTGCGTTTCGAGTTTTTGATTACAAGGCTGTAAATAAGCAAGAGATCGTTAGTGATAATTATAAAATCAGGCACATGGTATTCTTACGATCGTTTTATGTCGCTTCTTACCTTGCATAGTCATCAGCCAACTGTAGATGCACACGTCTATCAGTATCCTCATCGGTGACGACATCGTTAACGTACCATGTGGCCACAGGTTTCGGGAAACCGACGTATGGTACGTGAATACAGAAGTCTTCTCCGGCACGGACGGTGATATCGCGTACACCTCCAAGGTCCATGGTCGGTTTGTTGGGCTGTTCTTCGATCGTGATTGGGTTACTTGCTCTGCTCGGTGGACTTTTACCGACATCGTTGACGGCAACAACGCGGAATAGGTATTCCTCGCCGAGCATCAAGTGTGGAACTGTGAACGTGGTCGATGGTACAGGTGCACCGTTGACATCGTCCCAGTCATCATCACCACGAGCCTTCTTCTGTTGGATAATGTAACCACGAATCTTAGCTCCACCATCGTTACGAGGTGGACGCCAGGACAGGGTAACCGAATCCTTGGTAATACGATCAGCCTTAGGAGGCTCAGGTGCATCAGGAGCAGCTGTAATGCAAATGTTTTGTTTATTTTACAGTTCTGATTTTTTTCTTTAATATTCAAACGTTTGATTAGAAAAGTAGTATACGCACTTCTCTGGTGACCAGCTGTGATAGGCTCGGTCGGTTTGCTCGGCCTTCCGGGTCCAGCTTCATTTAGAGCGATTACACGGAATTCGTATCTTCCACCCTCGTGTAGATCCTGTACTGTAAAAGTCGTGTTCGGTGTTGGATAGTTGTTGGCCTTCATCCATTCACCACCACGTTCTCTCTTTTCAACGATATAGCCAGTGATTGGTTTTCCACCAGTGTTAAGAGGTGGAGTCCATGCCAGAGTGCAACTGTTTGGCGTGTATCCAAGGATCTCAGGCTGGTTAGGTGCATCTGGAGGATCAAACGGACACTTGGCAGTAACTGGCTTGCCTTCCAGAGGTTCGGAAACGCCATACATGTTTTCAGCGCGAACACGGAAGACATATCGTTTGCCTTCTGTCAGACCCTTAGCAATAAAGTGGGCAGTTGGGCAGTAGCCAGGACACTGAAAGTAAAGATAAAAATAATTAGTATAAATTTTTAAAAGTACAAGTTACACGAAGGAATGAATTTTTGCCCCCATACCTGTCTCCAGTTTTCTGAGCCAAAGTCTGCGACCTCGACAATGTAATTTGTAATATCTGAACCACCATCGTCAAGTGGTGGACTCCAGGCAAGGGAAACGCTGTCTTGAGTGGTAGCAGTGTACTGCAATGGTCCTACCGGTGGTCCTGGTCTATCAACGACAATCACTTCGATGTCTGCGGAATCGCGACCGTACTCGTTACTAGCCACGATCGTGTATTTGCCACCGTCATCTCGTACCGATTTCTCAATGAGAAGTTGCGTATGGTCGCTCTTTGTTTCAGTCTGTAAAACAATACAAATTTTACATTTTTAATGTTTTTTCAAGTTTATCAAAGCTTTGGGAAGTAGTATATTCTGCTTACGGATATACGCAGAGTGTCCACCACTCGAATGAGATTCTTCGTCCATTCAATCTTAGGCGTCGGGGCGCCAGTTATCGGAATAACGACGTTGATCGGTTCACCAGCGCGAACCTTGATTCTTCTTCCAATAAGAGCGTCCAAGTATAGTTTAGGCGCCTCCCTCATTGGTTTGGCAGTGATAATGTGCGAGGTGTCGCTTGGTTTTCCAGCGCCAGCGGCATTAATAGCCGTCACGCGATATTCGTATTGGTGACCCTCAGAAACATGATCGTCATAGTATTGAATAGGTTTGACTGGCTCTTTGTTGAGTTTGATCCATCTGCCTGTGGCACGATCACGTCTCTCAACATCGTATCCGATAATTGGCGATCCTCCGGTACTGATTGGTGGAGTCCATTCGATCTTGATGTGATCTTTGTCTGCGTCAACGCATTCTGGCCTACCAGGTTGTCCAGGAACAACTGCAAAATACGTATCAAATTATTTTTTGTTCTTTTTGAATTCAACTGGTGGTATCTTTTAATATTTTTGTGAATGAAACTACTTACCGAACTGGTTCTTTGCAACAACAGATTTATCGGTATTCAGAGGCTCAGAACGTCCTTGGAGATTCTCAGCGGAAACACGGAATTCGTAGCTGGTTCCTTCAAGCAATCTCGGGACCGTTGCATGATTGAACTTAGGATTAACGTGGGATACAGCTGGTACCCAGCCTCCACCGTGGGTAAGATCGCGTTTTTCAATAACGTATCCACTGTTCGATAGGAATGCGATTAATTTAAAAACAGAAATTAATACTTGCTTATATAAATTAATTTATAAAGAATAACTATACTTACGTAAGTTCGCTTCCACCATTGTCCTTTGGTGGCTTCCATGACAAAGTGACCGATTGTCCAGTGATTTCTTCGTATTCCAGAGGTCCTTGTGGTGGTCCAGGTCTGTCAAGAACTGTGAGCTTGAAAGAACCTTCATCGATTCCACTGCTGTTTTTAAGCAGCAAATGGTAGTTGCCAGAGTCTGTTCTTTTAGCATCAACTATGTGAAGAATCGTGTGGTAACCAATCGACGACACGGATGTTCTCTTGTTGGCATCGATATTCTTGTTGTTCATACTCCAGATGACCTCTGGAATTGGCTCACCGACAAAGTCCACATCCAAATGGAAAATGTGACCTGCCTTGACTTTGATGTCCGTCAACGGTGTCTTGATCTTTGGCGCCACTGTAGTCAAAAAATAGCACAAAGTTAATACACATGTTATTGCGCATAAATAAATATTCTATCTCAAAAAAAAAACTTACAGTAGCGAGGTTTGCAGCAAACGAGATCGCTTGGCTCAGATGGTTCGGATTGACCAGCAGCATTTTGAGCAATAACACGGAATTCGTACTCTTGTCCCTCGGTCAAGTCGGGAACAGTTGCGCTATTCTGATTTGGTGGCACATGAACAGCGTTAGTCCAGTATGGGCTGCCCTTCTCCTTCTTTTGAATGATGTAACCGGTGAGGGGCGAGCCTCCATCACTTTCTGGAGCAGGCCATTCAAGGTCAACATGGTCCTTATCCCAATCGACAATTCTTGGTTTTCCCGGAGCTTCAGGCTCGTCGAATTCATTCTTGGCAATGATGCTCTTTTCCGTCTCTAATGGCTCTGATTCTCCAACGCTGTTGACAGCCTTGACACGGAAGTAGTATTCCTTCTTGTGAACCAGTCTCGCTACCTCGTGTGTAGTGACCATGCTCATACCAGCATCGGTCCAGGTTCCACGAGAAAAGTCCATTTTCTCGATGATGTAGTGGAGAATAGGTGTACCGCCATTGTCGAGTGGTTGTTGCCAAGAAAGGTGACAGCTGTCTTTGGTGACACCGGACACCTCCAAAGGTCCACGTGGTTTGGATGGCTTATCGATCACAGTCACGTTGGCACCGGCACTGCAAACGATAAATTTTATAAATAAAAACGATAAATTTGAGAATAAAATAAAAATACGCGACTCTGCTGCAAACGTTTAAATAAATAACGCAAGTACCTGCAGGAGCCTAGCTCGTTTTCAAGGGTTAGCACATATCGGCCGCTGTCAGAACGTTGGGCAAACGGAATTTCGAAACTTGTGTTGTTGTGCGTAGTGAAAATCTCGTGGCGCTCATCAGCCTCAACAGGTACATTATTGATAGTCCACTTGGCAATCGGCTTAGGTGAAGCCTCGATCGGTATGTCATAGCTGACCTTCTGACCAGCTCGTACAACAAGGTCGTGCAGTAAATGCGGATCGAAGGACGGTTTAACTAAAAAAATAATTCAAGATTATTAACTATAAACTCTAAAACCTCTCGAATAATACGATGAATTTTTTCACTTCTTTTATCAAATTGAAATAGTGCATAATAGAAATGTTCTTACCGTAACGAGCTTTGGCAACGATGGGAAGAGAAGCTTCCGATGGTTCTCCTGGTCCAGCCTTGTTAACGGCGATGACACGGAATTCGTACTCCTCTCCCTCGGTCAAGTCAGGTACTCTAGCATTTGTCTTATCACTATCGACTTCAAGAGCCTTCTCCCACTGTCCGAATTTGGGACGCTTTTCGATGATATACCCAGTAATAGGTGCACCTCCATCTCTCTTCGGTGGAGTCCATTCCAAATCGACACGGTTCTTGTCCCAATCGGTGACAGATGGTGTTCCTGGTTTTTCTGGCTTTCCGAATGGATCTACAGCAATGATGCTTTCAAGACCGTTAAGTGGAGCAGATTCGCCCTGCTTGTTGACAGCTCTTACGCGGAAGCTGTATTGATGTCCTTCAATCAAGTGATCGATGTCAATAGTCGTACCAATGGATTCACATAGCGGAACCCATCGCATACTTTCAGCATCCATTTTCTCGATAGCATAGTTAAGGATTTCTGAGCCACCGTCATCCTTAGGTGGTTTCCAAGAAAGCTTGCAGCCATTCCTGGTGACGTTTCCTATCTTCAATGGACCTTCTGGCGGGGAAGGAACATCGAGAACAATGACTCTCAATGTGGCGCTATCCTTGCCGTTTGTATTGCGCGCTGTAAGCGTGTACTCTCCGGAATCGGAGCGTAAAGCTTCCAGCACACGTACTCTGGTATTGTAGTCTTCGTTTACTATCTTGATGCGATCACTAGATGTGACGACATTGCCCTTGAGACTCCATTCTTTCTTTGGCGGTGGCTCGCCGATAACTGGAACATCGAAGTCGAAGAAACCGCCTGCACGAACTTTCACATCCAGCATGTACTTCCTGTCGATCTTAGGTGGAACTGCAATAGAAAAAAAAGTGTTATTTAGAGTTATCATAATTATATTTTTAACGCGCTTCACCTGTTAAAATAGAAATTTTTCTGTTCATTTTACTGCCGTACAATCATTTGTTATACATTAATACTCTAATAATTTATTTGTTCATTATGATCGATACTAAAGCCCTGCTCCTAATATTAAACTGACCATCCCCGCGACTGACAGAGCAATATCTTACTCGCAACAAATTTAAAGCATATTACCCCTTTTTCCTTTTGTTTAAGTTAGTTTGTCGGAAGATGGCGTTGAAGTCAGATCAATTAGTCAATGATTTTTTAAGTCATTGAACGCGAGGCAAGGTATTGATAGCGATCGAAATTACTTGGCAAGAGAACAAGTAACGTGCTTAACAAGTGCTATATAGGGCTTATTATTTCGTGAAGTTTTGTTTTGCATTGATCCATTAATATAACTCGAGTACAAGAAGTATGAAGTTTTGAACTATTCTATTATTTATTCTGAAAAAACTTTTACTTACGATTCTTAGGACGTGCGATGTGTGGTTTAGTTGCATCGGATGGTTCGCCAGGTCCAGCCTTATTGACTGCTCTGACACGGAATTCATAAGGAGTTCCTTCAACGAGATCGTTGACTTTTCCGGAGGTAACGTCACCTTCGATTTCTGCACATTTTTCCCATGATGGGCTGTATTTGTCACGCTTCTCAATGACGTAGCCTGTGACCGGAGAACCTCCATCGGTCAATGGACGAGTCCATTCAAGTTCGACAAAGTCTGAATCGTAGTCCTTGATCTTAGGTGTACCAGGCTTTCCAGGCTCATCTAAAATTTCATGAAATAATGTATATATTGTATTTTATCAATTTTTTCTTATTACAATATCATAAAATGTTTCGCAGAATTGTACTTACCGAATGGATTCTTGGCCTCAATGCTCTGAAGAGCTGTGAGAGGCTCACCCTTGCCTTGTTTATTGACAGCACGTACTCTGAATTTGTATTTGTGATTAGGCGTCAAACCTTCAACCTTAAGCTTCGTTTCTGGTCCGTCAGTTTCACCAGCTGGAACCCATCGTCCCGTAGCTTCGTCAAGTTTTTCAACGACGTATTTCTCAATAGGACAGCCGCCGTCATCTTCCGGAGGCTTCCATGCAAGTTTGCAGCCTTCAGCAGTAACGTCAGTAATTTTAATCGGTCCTTCAGGTGTACCAGGTTTGTCCAAAACAGTTACTTTAACGTAAGCAACGTCTTTGCCATTGATGTTCTCAGCAATAATCTGGTATTTGCCTGATTCGGCTCTAGTAGCCATGCGGACGTTCAATTGAGTGTTGTAGTCAACATCCTTAATCTTAACGCGTTCGTTTGTTCTGACGTCCTTGCTATCCAAAAGCCATCTGGTGGATGGAGCAGGTTCTCCGCTGACCTTGACATCGAAACCGAAGTTTTGGCCTGCCTTGACTTTAATATCAATGAGATTCGTTCTGTCGATCTTTGGTGCTTGGTTGCGTGGTTTAGCGATAATCACAGGTGTCTGGTTCGATGGTTCGCTAGGTCCAGCTTTGTTGACTGCACGAACACGGAATTCGTAAGGTTGTCCTTCGACTAAGTCGCCGACAGTAGCTCGTACTGGAGAATCACTTTCGCCATATGCTGGTATTTCAAGAGCCTTCTCCCATTCGCCGTATTTGTCTTTCTTTTCCACAATGTATCCCGTGATAGGCGAGCCTCCATCGTTCTTTGGCGGACTCCACTTAAGGTCAATGTGATCCTTATCCCAGTCCGTAGCCTCGAGATCGGTCGGCTTGTCAGGCTCGTCGTAGGGATTCTTTGCAATTATCGTTTGCTCAGCAACAAGTGGTTCGGATTCACCCTCAGCATTCACAGCGGATACACGGAATTTGTATTCCTTGCCTGGTGTTAGGCCAGTAACGTCCAAATCTAGAATAAAAACATTGCAATTAAATTTTATACACGAAATAAGATTTTCAAATTTAGGTTTTTTTATTAGTAAACGGAGTGAATGCTTACTAGGATCGGTTGATCGACCGCATGGTACCCAGCAACCGGTTTCTGGGTCCATTTTGTCAACTTGGTAGTATTCAATAGGAATACCTCCATCATCGAGAGGTCGCTTCCATTTGAGTTTGCATCCTTCTTTGTGCACATCAGTAACAGAAAGAGGACCTTCTGGTGCTGATGGTTTGTCTGTGACTGTAACCTTAACCGATGCTTGATCTTTTCCGCAGGAGTTAGTAGCAATGATTGTGTAATCACCGCTATCGTCACGTTTTACAGGACGAACTGTCAATTTGCTTGTGTATTCGGAATTATCGATGTTGACAGTCCTGCTTGGAGTCAAAGGCATGGAGCCAAATCGCCAGTTCATTGTTGGATGAGGTTCACCAATGACATTAACATCAAATTTGAGTGTTGATCCAGCGGAAAGTGTAACATCGCGTAAAGTACGTCTGTCGATCTTAGGAGCCACTAAAAATGTAATACGACAAATGAGTAAACATCTATGTCATAGATATTATCTTAATAATAAATATAAGAGTTGAACACTTACAGAATCGAGGTTTTGCAACGAACGTTTTGCTAGAATCTCCTGGTTCCGATTGGCCAGCTTTGTTAACAGCAATGACACGGAATTGGTATTCATTGCCCTCAATGAGTCCAGTGATAAGAGCCGAACATACTGGCAAATCGCGCTCCAAGGCCTTTTCCCACATTGTACTATATTTGTCTTTCTTTTCGACAATGTAGCCAGTAATAGGAGTACCGCCATCGCTGACTGGCTCCTTCCATTTAAGATCGACTTGGTTAGCCGTCCAGTCAACGGGTTCTGGTGCGCCAGGAGGCGATGGTACAGCTAAAAATATCAATGCGTTGATTAATCAACATGCATCAGCATAAAAACTATTTTTGACGATATACTGAAAAACTTACTGAATGGATCTTTAGCAATGATAGATCCAATGGTCTCAAGTGGTTCAGATTCACCCTCTTTGTTCAAAGCCTTAACTCTAAATTTGTATTCATGACCAGGAGTCAATCCTTCCACCTTGAATTCAGGAACGGTCGATCTGCCGATCGGCAACCAAACTCCAGTTTCGGGATCGAACTTCTCAACGAGATAACCTTCAATTGGTTCGCCTCCGTCGTCCTTAGGTTTCTTCCACTTCAGTGTGCAACCATCTTTGTGTACATTCGACACTTCCAATGGGCCTTCTGGCTTGTCGGGTTTAGCTGTAATAATTCGTAGAATAAAATATTTGTCTCTGCTTACAATCATCACTAAAAGTATTGTAAAGTCATACTCACAAACAACGGTGACTTCGACTTCAGCAGTGTCAGAACCATATTGATTGCTAGCGCTAATTTTGTACACACCGGTGTCCTTACGCTCGGGTCGATCATTAAAGAACTTCGTATTATTCGGTACATTTTCAACACGTCTGTATGTGGTTTGATGAATGATCTTGCCATTAATCGACCATGAAACATCAGGAGCAGGTTCTCCAAATACTTTCACGTCGAACTTAATGGGCTCATTCTCATGCACAGTAATATCACGAAGGTTCTTTCTGTCAATCTTAGGTGGTACTAGACAAACGAGAAAAATTTACATAAATAATAAGTTTTTTTATCCATTAGATAAAGTTTTTGAAACTTACGTCTTCTGCATTTAGCAGTAATAGGTTTGCTAACATCAGATGGTTCTCCAGGACCAGCCTCGTTGATTGCCCGAACTCGGAATTCATATTCAGTTCCTTCGTCCAAATTGTCAACCTTTCCTTTGCATTCTGGACCAACAGTTTCGACGGCCTTAATCCATCTCGGGCTACCTTTTTCACGTTTTTCAATAACGTATCCAGTAATTGGAGATCCACCATCGTTCATGGGTGGAGTCCACTTTAGATCGACGCGATCCTTATCCCAATCTGTCGCTTCTGGCCTGCCGGGTGGTCCGGGCTCATCGAATGGATTCTTAGCAATGATAGCTTGTTCAGTGACAAGTGGTTCCGATTCACCCTCTGCATTCACAGCGGCTACTCGGAATTTATATTCTTGTCCTGGGACTAGATTTTCTACTTCCATCTTAGGTTCCGTCGTGCGACCGACTGGAATCCATCTGCCACTAATTGTATCCATTTTTTCAACGACGTAATGATCGATAGGTACACCACCATCATCAAGAGGCGGGTTCCATTTGAGACTACATCCCTCTTTGTGAACGTTGTCGACCTTCAGAGGGCCTTCAGGTTTACCAGGTTTGTCCAATACTGTCAAAGTTATCGTAGCTTCATCTTTGCCAGAATCATTTTCGGCCTTTAATTGCAAAGTGCCGGTATGTGCTCTTGTGGCGAAACCAATGGAGAATTTAGTTCTGTAATCTTCCTCTTCAATGATGACACCATTTTGGTCAGATTCTTGCTTCTTCTTGTTAAGGGACCAAGTCTTAGTTGGAGGAGGTTCGCCAGAAACCTTAACGTCCAAGCGCACATGCTGTCCAGCTTTAACAGTGATATCCTTAAGGTTCGCACGGTCGATCTTAGGTGCAGCATATCGATCTTTAGCCAACAAAGTGTCAGATGGCTCACTAGGTTTGCTAGGACCAGCTTTGTTGACGGCCTTCACACGGAATTGGTATTTCTGACCTTCCACAAGATCACCAACCCTAGCTTCAGTTCGTAGACCAGGGCCTTCAGCAACCTTTTGCCATTTACCATATTGATCTTTCCTTTCAATAATATACTTCTCAATTGGAGCACCACCATCGTTTTTGGGAGCGGTCCATTTGAGGAAAGCGTGATTTTTGTCCCAATCTTTGAACTCTGGTTTACCAGGAGCATCAGGTTCACCGTAAGGATTTTTAGCTGTCGTAGGTATGGTTGTCTCCAAGGGTTCGGATTCTCCTTCGCTATTAACAGCCTTCACACGGAACTGATAATCTTTTCCTTCATTCAATCCTGCTACTTCCGCTTCTGGTGTTTTGCTAGTTCCACATGGTACCCATCTACCCATATCAACGTCCATACGCTCAATCACGTAATGATCGACAGGGTCACCGCCGTCATCTTCGGGTTTGTCCCATTTCAACTTACAGCCTTCTGCTGTAACGTCAGATACTTGTAATGGTCCCTTCGGTCTGCCGGGTTTGCTCAATACTAATAATTCAATTTCTACTTCATCCTTTCCACTATCGTTCGTAGCGGTAACAGTGTAGGTTCCAGTGTCTGAACGTTCTAATTTGTTCAGGATAAAGCTTGTGTGATAATCTTCATTGTCAATCTTCAGACGATCTTGGGTCTTAAGAGTAACATTCTTTAGCTTCCAGGTAACTGCTGGTGCAGGTTCGCCAGTAATCTTAGCCTCCATTCGCAGTAATTGTCCAACGCGCATAACCTTCTTCTGTAAGTTTGTACGATCGATGCGTGGAGCAACTATACACAAAAAATATCAAAAATATTAGAAACCTCGTTATTTATATAATATTAAAATCAATGAAAAATATGTTGCTTTATCTACTTACGGAAGCGTGGTTTCGCAACAACACTCTTTGATGTGTCACTAGGTTCACCAGGTCCGGCTTTGTTAACAGCAACGACTCTAAATTCATATTCATGGCCTTCTTCAATTCCGTCCGTAACTTTAGCGTTAGTTGTGTTCCCGGATACTTTAGCTGCGTCAACCCAATTTCTGCCTTCTTTGTCGCGCATTTGTACAATGTATTTTTCAATCGGTGCACCACCGTCATTTTCTGGAGGAGTCCATGTAACATCCACAAAGTCTTTGTCCCAGTCCGTAAGCTGTGGACGTCCTGGTTTCCCGGGTTCATCGAAGGGATTTTTGGCGATGATAGACTTATCAGCTTCTAAGTCTTCAGATTCGCCCTCCTTGTTGACTGCCTTTACTCTGAATTTATATGGTTTGCCTTCCAACAGACCAGTGATGTTTGCTTCTGGTTCTGTTGATCTACCACAAGGTACCCATTGACCAGAAAGAGGATCTAATTTCTCAATTTCATAGTATTCAACAGGTGCACCACCGTCATCTTCGGGTTTCTTCCACTTGAGTTTGCAGCCGTGTTTGTTAACATCGGATACTTCCAATGGACCCTAAAAGTTTCATTTTAATAAGTTGTTTACTTTTTAGAAAAGAACAGCCAATATTTTGAAATATTTATTTTGCGTAATGCATACCGTTGGCTTGCTTGGTTTACCCATGACGAGAAGATCGAATTCTGCGACGTCTTCGCCAACTTCGTTCGACGCCTTAATTGTGTACCTTCCAGTGTGTACTCTCTTACATTTCAAAATCAATAATTTCGTGTTGTAATCAACGTTGTCAATGCGAATTTGGTCATCAGAAACCATCTCTTTTCCTTTGTAAGACCACGTAACCTTTGGTGCAGGTTCACCAATTATGTTAATATCCAATGACAGAGTTAAGCCCACTTTAATAGTTGTTGGTTGCAAGTTTGTTCTGTCGATGTATGGCTTGACTATTGAAATTAAATAATGAATAAATACGGTTACCAAATTAAGAATAGATTAAGATTAAAATATCTGTATAAACTTACGCCAACGAGCTTTAGCAGTGTGTGGATTGGTGGCTTCGCTGGGTTCACCAGGACCAGCTTTGTTAACAGCCCGCACTCGGAACTGATATTGATTACCTTCTTCCAACTTGGGAACGGTTCCAGTGCAAATTGGACCATCGACTTCGGCAGCTTTGATAAAGCTAGTTCCAAACTTGTCTTTCATTTCGATAATGTATCCAGTAATTGGTGCGCCACCATCTCTGATTGGCGGTTCCCACTTCAATTTCACCATATTTTCAGACCAGTCGACGATTTCGGGTAGACCAGGCGCGTTGGGTGTGTCTGAATTCATGCATCGCATACAAATTTTAGTAAATAATATTTTTGTGATATTACTTAAGAAATATTGGAATAATTTATTTACCGTAAGGATTCTTGGCCAGAATGGCAGTATCAGTTTGCAATGGCTCTGATTCTCCTTCTTCATTCACTGCCTTGACACGGAATTCGTATTTCCTGCCTGGCTCTAATCCAGTAATAGTGTGTTCTGTCTTCTCGGGATCTACAATACCGGCAGGAACCCACCGACCAGTAGTGACATCCATTTTTTCTACGATGTAGCTCGACAAAGGAAGGCCACCATCGTCTTTCGGCTTTTTCCATTTGAGTTTGCAACCTTCTTTGTGAACATCGCTAACCTCAAGAGGACCTTCAGGTTTGCCGGGCTTATCGAGAATGATTATTTCTACTTCGGCTTCATCTGAACCCGAGTCGTTCACAGCTTTGATTGTGTATTTTCCGGTATCCTCTCGTGTTGTATTCGATAATTGAACCTTTGTGTTGTAATCTTCGTTGTCAATCTTAACGTTAGCACTGGTAGTCAGTTGCTTGATACCCTTGCTCCATGTAATAGTTGGTGGAGGTTCACCATCTACATCAACATCCAACTTCACCAGTTGGCCTGCTCTTACTTTCACAGTTTGTAGTTTGTCGCGGTTGATGTGTGGTTTCACTAGAATTTTAATGTTAAATTAATAAAAAATGTTTACCTCCTGTCAATATTTATAAATAAATTAATAATACTTACGGAATCGTGCTTTCATTACGTGTGGTTTAGTTGGTTCACTGGGTTCACCTGGTCCAGCTTTGTTGATAGCACGTACTCTGAATTGGTAAGTAGCGCCCTTTTTAAGACCAGTAACGCGTCCTCTTGGCTGAGAAGTTGTAGTCGTCTCAGCTTCTTCCCAGTGACTGGTCAACTTTTCTTTCTTTTCAATGACGTATCCTGTAATAGGTGCGCCACCGTCATCCTTTGGTGCTTCCCACTTAAGATCGACACGATCAACATCCCAATCTTCAAAGTCAGGTACACCGGGTTTACCAGGAAGATCTGTATTATATATAGTAAAATTTAAAATGAATGAAATATTCTATTTGCATTTTTATAATGAATATAGATTATTTATCACAAACCGTATGGGTTCTTCGCAGTAATAGATCTGTCTGTAACGAGAGGTTCGGATTCTCCTTCTTCGTTAATAGCTTTAACTCTGAATTCATAATCATGGCCCTCTTGCAGCCCCTTAATGTCCATTTCTGTGTCATTTGTACGCCCAACTGGCACCCAACGGCCGGTAGCTTTGTCTAGCTTCTCAACTTGATAACCAGTAATAGGTTTACCACCATCATCTTCAGGCTTCTCCCATTTCAATTTGCAACCGCTCTTTGTAACGTCAGATACTTTAAGGGGTCCTTTAGGTTTCGAAGGTGCCGCTGAAATTATAATGTTACATACATTTTTTTGCACACACCGTAAAAAATAGATTTCGTCAGAGCATGTATTATATTCTTACACAAAACAGTAACTTCTACTTCAGCTTCGTCCTCTCCATGAGCATTCACAGCCTTAATTTTCCAGACGCCCGTATTAGCTCTAATGCTGTCACTAATGTTGAGTTTCGTGTTGTACTCAATATTGACAATTTCAATGTTGCCGGCCGACTTGACCAGAGTATCTTTGTGATACCATGTGGTTTCTGGTGGTGGTTCACCACGCACATCAACATCATACTTGATAGGTTTGCCAGCTCTGACAACAATTGGTTTAAGATTTGTTCTATCAATTCTGGGCTTAACTGTAAAATTGTAAAATTGTTTTATAATTAAGCTAATCAAATTAAAATGTAATATAATTAAAAAATGTCAAAATTGACGCGTACGTGACTTGTGTTTGCAAATTTGCATTTTAGAAGCATCTGAGGGTGGTGATGGACCAGCCTTATTAACAGCGACAATCCTGAATTGATATTCTCCCTTTTCTTTCAGACCAGGAACTTTAGCTTCCAACATATTTCCAGGAACTTCAATAGCCTTCTCCCATTCTGGCTTGTATCTGTCCTTCTTTTCAATGATGTATTTCTCAATAGGTGCTCCGCCATCGAATTCTGGTGGTGTCCATTTCAAGCTGACCGATTCGTTATCGTAGTCGGTGATATCTGGTGTTCCAGGCTTGAGTGGTTCATCAAATGGATTTTTGGCGATGATTGGTCGCTCACTTTCAAGCGGTTCTGAGTCACCTTCATCATTCACAGCTGTTACTCTGAATTTGTATTCGCTTCCAGGGTTTAATCCGGTAATATCGAATTCAGTATTTCCATCTCCTGGAACTCTGCCAACGCGCACCCATTTTCCTGTCTTCGTATCCATTTTCTCAATTTCGTATTCTTTAATAGGACAGCCACCATCATCTTCAGGCTTCTCCCATTTAACCTTAGCGCTAGTTTTGGTTACGTCCGAAACTACCAGTGGTCCCTTTGGAGCATCAGGTTTACCCAATACGGTCAGTTCAACCGTTTCCTGATCTTTTCCGCTTGCGTTCTCAGCGATTAAAGTATACTTTCCTGTATCTTTTCTTACGGCATTGATTATAGTAAAGTCTGTGTGATATTCAACATTCTCAATTTTGATACGCTCAGTATTTGTGAGTGGAATATTGTCTCTCCAGACCCATTTGCAATCTGGAGGTGGTTCACCGATTACATCGACCGACCATTTGTGTGTTCTGCCGGCTTTGATCGTAATAGACTTAAAGGTTTCACGTTCGATTCTTGGTTTAACTGTAACATTGAAAAAATAGGTTAATTATTTCAATTAAATGGTATTATTGTGAAACAATTCATAATACTCACGATTTTTGTGTTTGCACAGATGGTTGTCAGTAGGTTCACTGGGCTGTCCACATCCAGCTTTGTTATGTGCCTTAACTCTGAACTGATAAACCATCTTTTCCTTCAAACCTTCGACCTTGACCTCTGGTTTGTCATCGTTCGTCTTAGCTACTTCTATCCAGTCTGGCGAGAATTTGTCTTTCATTTCAACTGTGTAGTGCGTAATTGGTCTACCACCGTCGGTGTCAGGTTTAGCCCATCTCAAGCTAACGCTCATGTTGTCATAGTCGTAAATATCAGGCTTTCCTGGTTTACCAGGCTCGTCATAAGGATTCTTCGCTAAAATGCCTTCATCAGTCTCAAGTGGTTCAGACTCGCCTTCTTTGTTTTGGGCCTTTACGCGGAACTTGTACTTCTTCTTCGGTGTTAATCCTGAGAAGGTGAACTCATGAGGCTCTCCAGGGCCAATCTCACCAGCTGGAATCCATCTTCCAGTATCTACATCCATCTTTTCTAGGACATAGCCAGTAATGTCACTACCACCATCATCTTTAGGCTTCTTCCATTTAACTGTGATGTGATCAGATCTAACTTCTGTCGTTTCTAGTGGTCCTATTGGTTTCGATGGCTTATCTAGGACGACGACATCGGCCATACTCTCACAAGTGCCTGAGCTGTTTGTAAGCACCAGCTTATATTTACCCGAATCGGGTCTGGTTGTTTTTCTCACAGTCAATACGGTGTTTCGCTCGTATTTGTCGATAGTTATTCTTTCAGCAGCATCTTGTACGATTTCTTTGTCTCCCAGGAACCATTTGACTTCAGGTTCGGGCTCACCTTGATATTTAATGTCGTACTTGATAACTTGTCCCTTCTTGATAACAAGATTCTTAAGACCATCTCCAACGATGAATGGCTTGACGAATCGACTCTTAGCAATAATAGGCTTGGTTGGCTCAGATGGTTCTCCAGGACCAGCCTTGTTGACTGCACGGATGCGGAATTCGTACTGCTGCCCTTCTTTGAGACCATCGATCGTTCCCTTTGTTACATCGCCTTCGATCTCTTTGCCCTTGACCCATTCCTTTCCGAATTTCTCCTTGTATTCAATAACGTAGCCCGTAATAGGTGCACCACCATCGTTCTCTGGCTTTGTCCACGTGAGGTCTGCGTGATCTACGTCCCAGTCTGTGACCTCCACGTTACCTGGCTTTCCTGGCTCATCTGTAATCAAGAAATGTTTTAATCAAAACTGTATCGACTTGATGGACAAATAGAGTTTAACATTTTTTAAAAACCTACCCCAAGGATCCTTAGCCAAAACAGGCTTTCCAAACATCGCCGGCTCACTGGATCCTATTTTGTTCACAGCACGAATGCGGAATTTGTACTCTTTCTTCGTTACAAGATCTTCAACCTTGTAAGAAGTCTTTTCTCCGGGCATGACCTCTCCTACGCTATCCCATTGAGACTTCAAGCTCATATCCAATCGTTCAATAACGTATTTAGTGATTGGTGAACCACCATCATCCTTAGATGGACTAAATTTGACAATACAGCTAGTTGCGAAAACATCGGTTACTTCGACGTCGAGCGGAGGTGATGGAACGTCTACATAAACAAGGTATACATGTGAGATGAATAAATAAATTTAAATTTTAAGAAATTTTTATTTATCAAATTTTACCTTGCATATTTACGAATACATCCTTGACCTCCTCTCCCTGTGCGTTGCCGATCTTGATTTGGTAGGTACCAGATTGATCGTGCTGTGGCTTCTTAATTTTGTATGTGATCTTATCTTCACCCACAACTATTTCGACATCCTTGAGTGGGAGAGCCTTTCCATCCTTCATGAGTTTAGCCTCGACTTGCGATTGTTTGGTTCCTTCGACTATAGTGCAAAAAGATTATTAGTGCCGATGCCGTTAGAATCAATATTTTTAATAACGTTGAAGTTTCATATAACGTTTCTTACCCTTATAAGGAATAGTGAACACAATAGGAGCATTGCATGGTCCTTCAACTGTATCAGGGATCTCAGCAATAGGTTTGCTTTCACCCTTCTTAATCGACAGTTGGCACGAGCTCTTCAATTCGCCACTCTCGCAAGTGATTTCACCATCGTCTGTCATTTCAGCTCTGTTGAACACAAGCTGGTGTTTACCACCACCGAGATTCTTAATTTCAACCCTTTCATTGGTTTCAATGGGTTTGCCATTGAAGAACCAGTTGGCCGGAGCAGTTTGATCTTGTAATTCAACATCCAATACAACCTTTTCGCGTTCGATACCGACGGTATCCTTAAGTTTCTTGTTAAATCGGTTAAGATCTAAAAAGAAGAATATATATTATTGACAAAACTTCTGATTTTTTTGTTTTTCGAAATAATTGAGTCAATTACAGTTAACGATGAGCTCTGCCTCGGTCTTGTCAGCATTGCTCACGCACGAGTACATGCCAGCATCGGTGACCTTAGCGTCTTTAATGATAAGTTTCCTCTTGCGCCCATCTTCTTTGATCTGGACTCTATAAATAACAGTGATTTAGTTAATATTTCAACAAGGGCCTTTAAAATATTTCATGCTACGTAATAATGTATCTCGTACCTCTTGTCCGACTTTATTTCTTGGTCGCCCTTGAACCACTTGACTTCACCAGCAGCGTCATCAAGCTCACAGAGCAAGGTGATCGTTTCTTTTTCAGTAGCAGTTTGATGTTTCAATACCTTGACGAATTTATATGGATATTCTATGATCGACAGCGTTGTGTCCGTTTTGTCAGGCTGTTTAGCGATCTTACAGAAGTATTCACCACTGTCATCGAAAGTTGCGCTTTTGATTGTCAAACGACAAACGCCAGTCATGTCTTTCGAAATTTGATAAACATCTCCATCCTCCAGTTTCGTTTTTCCCTTGTACCAATCCACTTTGGCCATATTCGAACTGACTGTACATTCCAATTGTACTTCGTGTTTGAGGAAGCCACTCGTCTGTTGATTAAGTGGTTTGGTAAAGGTGTACGTTGGATCGGGTTCTAAAATAAAATTGGATTATTATATAACACTGTAACTCCTTTTTTTATTTTTATAGAAAATATAAAGAATAAAATACTCTACCGTCAACATTGAGGAAGGCCGTGCTGGATATGCCAGAAATGTCAATAGTGTATTTGCCAGTGTCCTCCACCTTTGGTCCAAGAATGATAAGTTGATAGCAATCTTCTTCATTCTTAAGCTTGTACTTGGATGATGCGAATATTTCCTGTAACGCAATTTTTCGGATAAGATTTATTCATGAATATGTCATTTACATTCACATCATTTATACTCACATCTTTCCTGAAGTACCACCTTGGTTTGCAATTGGGTTTGGAGAAGTTGGCTTCAAACATTACTTTTTTGTCCTTACCCTCCTTGGCGTATTGATCGATAAGCGGCTTCAAGAACGATTCAGGTTTCTGCGTACGTCAAAAAAAAAAATAGTGATTATAATTTTATGCAACGATTACATAGGAAACATCTAGTTTCCTTCAAAAATAGTCGAGATAAAAAATATTAATAATTCAAATATCCTTTGAATCTTCAAAAATCATCCATGCTGAAAATGTAGAACTGCTACTGTAAAAATCAAAAATCAATGATGGAAAGCAGTCGACGAGACAAAAATAAAAAATTCGAAAATCGACGCAAGGACATCTCTGAAAAACGAATCAGGATCTCGAAAAAATCGAAGAGACGAAAAAGTGTAAAATAACTGGCCGTAAAAACGCCTTCCAAAATAAGGGTTAAAATAAAAAAAATAATAACCATTTACAGACATTCACATCGACAACATAGAAATACAGCAACCGTATGCTATAACGATCATACCAAGCACTAAGCATCCATCGCAGGCATAAGAGAATATAGAAGAAATTTTAAAATAATAAAAAGGAGAAGAGTATAGCGATAGAAGGAAATAACTAAAAAGTAAAAATAAAAGCTAATTTTTGACATTTCAAGCGGCGCCAGACAATATTGAGAGATATGAGTAGAGAACATTGGAACATTGACAAGAACATCGGTATACTTGATAACCACAACTCCAACCTCCGTCTTGATGAAGTGATGAAGTACTGGCCAGTCTGGGATTAATTCGGCTAGCGAGGGTCTACGCGAACAACCGGTACTGCTCTAAAATGAATAACAATGGACTCGACAAGTCATTCTTTCTTGATTTTTAACAGTTTATCACGATGACCTTAATATATGGGCATGCAATCGTATCGCGAATTTCTTTCGTCTATGGCTACGGGAGTAAAAATAAACCAATTAATCATGCAAAGCACAGATTCAGAGTGGAGAATCGATTCTATCGCCTGGACAATTCCATGGAACTATCGTGTTTTGCGAAATTCGATATTTTTTCAATGCCTAAGGAGAAACTATAGATTCGCTATGAAATCATATGGAGAAAAATATGTTCCTCTACTTTTCATCATCCCAACACACATGGCAGCTACGGTACAAGTACTTAACGAATACAAAGTTTATCGATTTACGTGGAGGTTCGTGGTTGCTATCTTCTTCGATTATTGTCTTATCTGGAGTAATCTTCTGCGTTTCGTCAAAACACCATTGATATTAGTACATAAATTCGTCATTGTAATTGGGGATTTAAAAAACAAAAAAAAAACTCCAGTAACCCTGCTGTTAATTAATTTAGTTGACACGTTGAATAAACCAAACGATTGAAAATTCACTTAGAATGACAAGGGTCGTACTATAAATAGTACACTGGGGCACAGAGTGATAAAAAATCGAAAACATAGGGGATGAAGAAATTACACGTTTAACATCGAGACTTACTCTTGTGCAAACCTGTAAAAGTTTTCTTATATCCGAGCGAGACAACTAGTTCTTCTACATATCATAAGTAGTATAAAGAGTAATATAGTGAGAGTATGGTTTTCAAAGAAATCAAAGGATGACCCACCCTTTCGACTTTCTTGAGGGCAGGTAGTGGCTTCTCGGTCTCCTTGAGATCGACCGTCTCCTTCTCCGTCTCGCGCTCCCATTGCTTGTACTTGCGTTTTTTCAATTGCGCACGGAAGTCCATACCACTGGCATCTGTAACGAGAAACCGTCGTCTCGATGCAATATTACGTTTGCAGCGATTGATCCGTACGAAATTCCTGCAGAAGTTGAAGACGTACCTGTGACGAAGAGCTGCATCTCGCCCGAGTCTTCGCCATGGATGTTGCTGACGACGATCTTGTAGGTGCCCTCATCGTTCGGCTTTGCTTTGCGCATAAGTAGTGTGATCGTGTTCGTTTCGGAATCGGTGCGGAAGGCGAATCTTCCGCCCTCGATAATCTCGGTCATACCCTTGTAGAATTTGAATGTCGGCGCGGGGGCACCTTCAACCCTAACGGTAAGGGCTGCCGTGTTGTCTGCGGAAAATTCATGATCGCGAATGAAGATAATCGCGCAATCGACTCATCCCGATCTCAGATCTCGAAAACTAACCTTCGGGGACAGAGATCTTCTCTTCCATATCCACGATCTGTGGTGGTCCCGGTGATCCAACATCTTTAAGCGGGGTGCTGGGCTTATTCTCAATATCCGCCACGCTGAGCCTTCGCGCGTCCGTGCTCGGACGCCGTCGCTAAAGTCGACGTGCAAAAATTCCTCGTGTTAGTTAAAGTGCCAAAAGATTCTTTTTTTTTTCCAGTTTTTTTTAACCTCGACTGACTTTTGCACCATTTCTTCACCTACCTTGCCCAAAAATCTCATAGTATTCTACTCTGTACATAGATGCTGTGCAAAAGTCATCGGGGCTTTTAATGTGCGTAATTAATATTGTTTTATTTATGATCAATATACGATTATTGGTGTGAAGTACAAGGAGCAAACAGTTGATTTAATTGTTTTATGCGCAGTTAATATAAAAAATCCTGGGGTGGTTGCATTGGTGAGAAATTAGAGTACAAAGTTAGATACGTATGTGGTTGAGAGATAGTTCATGGGTTTTCGTATTTATATATAAGTGGAGTTGGTTAGTCACCCTTGGGGTTAGCTACTTTCACGCAATCGTGAAGTATATACGGTCAATTCACTGGTGTGTCAATTGCGTGTCCTTCAGTTTTTTCTTTTTTTTTTTTAGTACACATTATGTACACTGTGTACGATGAATTCTGCCAAAAATATTCAGTTATCGCTTTGAAAAACTTTTTTCGTTTTTAAGCGCGATATTGAATATTATATGGAAGAATTAATCGTACACGCATTGTGTATGTTTGGTTTACCTCGCAGTCTCTCTTTTTTAAATATAGTTCTACTCAAGTATACTGCATTTTCTACTCAAGTATACAAGCTGTATTACTCTGTCGTCGTTCGATTCAGCCTCAAGTCGCTGAGTGTTATTATCACAGTTATTTGGTATTATTCACATCGTGTGTATGCAGTTTCTCGTCATTTTCGCATCGTTCATTAGTTCTACTATAA
>QLSS01000117.1:58636-84929 GCA_024372645.1 Trichomalopsis sarcophagae
CTAGTATTGCCCCAAACGTCTTCGATCTCGTCTTTTTTGACTGTGGTCTTTGGTTTCTCTTTAGGTTCTTTCACGCTGTCTTTGCGTTTGATGTGGGGCGTAAGTACTTCTTCAGCGTCACTAGTATCGCTCCAAATGTCCTCGATTTCGTTCGATGTTTTAAAAGGTGTCATGGTCGTTTCTTTAAGTTCTTCGACCGTTTTATTGACCCAGCTATATTCTGTTTCTTTTTCTTTTTTTAACAAAGGTTTAGGCGCATCTTCTGTGTCACTACTATTACCCCAAAAGTCTTCTACATCGTCATCCTGCTTTAAAAGAATGATGTTTTTAATCACCTTAGTTTAATTAATACGACATGCCACCGTCCGCGCTTTATTACGGATATTTATATTATTCGAGATATTTTATATGTTTGTTATTTTAAAGTATCGAGTTAGCCACAAATTTGCGTTAAGAAACAACATTTTAATGAACGTATAATCGCCGCTATATGTATAGAGCTGTGTTGAATAATGTATTATAAAAAAAAAACAGTGTGATGTAGTTTACCTCGACTTTCTTGGTGATCGTATCTTTTTTAACGGAATCTCGTTTAACGGAAAGTCTGTCGACTGTGCCGTTCTTTTCTTCGGTAACCTCGTCCTTTTTGGTGATCGTGTCTTTTTTAACCGAGTCTCGTTTGACGGACGGTCGTTTGACCGAACCGTTCTTCTCTTCGGGAGTCTCGTCTTTAGGGGTGATCGAGTCTTTCTTAACCGAATCCCGTTTAACGGAGGGTCTTTTGACGGAACCGTTTTTCTCTTCGTCGACGGATTTCTGAAAATGTTTTGCGTGTGATCGTTAGTTCCGCGGATTAGTCGTTCATTAGAATAGAGTGTAAGTCTGAGATTTGGTTTATCGTGTGTTCTACCTTTGTGTCAGAAATAACCTCGACGCTTTCTTTTCGTTTTTTGATCGAGCTTCGTTCAGTGGTCTGTAAATGTAAGAATTTGTTGTAGTATATCTACTCGTTATCGTATCGTTAGTGTTTTAAAAATGCGTTAGTTCTGGTGTGAGGTTTGTATGGAATTGTACCTTTTCTTTGTCTTCGATCAGTTTCGATTTCGGTTTCGAAATCTTTTCTTCCTATACGTGGGAAATACAAAAGATATCGTGAAAAACGAGCAACCAAAGAAGAACTGCTTGATTTGACAATGATAATTTGAATAATTGAGTGGTACAAACCTTCTGGCTCATGATGGATGACCTTCGGCTCTCCATCGTGCTCTCCTCCTCCGACTGCTGTAACAGAAGCGAAGATACGACGTGAAGAAACCGAAATTAGAGTTGGTTATCTTTGAAAAAGGAAGAGCGAACTTACCGATTGTATGGAAACCCGTCGTTGAGGTGTGCCAGTACCATCTTCGTGTATCTGCAAGAATATCGATTA
The DNA here is from genome assembly GCA_024372645.1 of Trichomalopsis sarcophagae. NCBI lineage: Eukaryota > Metazoa > Arthropoda > Insecta > Hymenoptera > Pteromalidae > Trichomalopsis > Trichomalopsis sarcophagae. The sequence goes on from QLSS01000117.1 coordinate 60,066, forward strand.
ATTGTTTATTAATTCACAAACTAAAACGTTGCTCTAAAATATTTGACAGAAACGTACGGTCTCTTCAGTCCTGCTGATGGAGCTTCTTCGACTCTCGGTCTTGAGTTCCTCCACCCGACTGATAGACGACTTACGGCCGACAACCTTCTTTTCTGGTGTTTGTTCACGAGGAGACTGAAACCAAACGTCAATTAGTTCCCCAATCCATTGCTGATATTTAATCTTTCGTAAGGATCGTATGCTTACCTCAGGCTTCTTGGCTTCGGGCTCCTTCTTCTTGATCGATTTGCGCTGAAGGAAGTATAAAATTTTCTCGTTAAAAAAGCGTAACCGACACACAAATATCGTAGGTAAAAATTTTACGAACCTTCTCGACTACTTCTTCTTCCTTGTCCTTCAATCAAATCAACGATTAGAAATGGCACATAGATAAGAACGTCGATACAAAGTACATGCGACTCATGCAGGATGATAAGAAATCACACCGATTAGTCTGGCAGCAAAGAAAAGTTAATCAGCCATGTTGTGCATGCACGTAAACCTGAGTTTGTTAAGTCGGCCAGTAGAGTATAGCCGACTATTGTTTTGCCAAAGCCAAATCGATGACTCACAAGCGAAGCCCCTATACCACTAGCTACAAAGCGAAGAGAGCATAAACAAAGTATAAGCGAAAAAGCGGAAAAGCTTCGTCAATGTATTCGACGACCAGAGAAAACGGCACAACGACGAAGTTGACTTAATTAATGCGACGAAAGTATAATATATGCGCCAGCAAAAATTTCTAAACCCAGAAGCGAGTTCCATTTTCAGCTTGAATGAGCGATCTATTGCACGTGTTATTATTAGAATTGAAACATTGGCTCGATGTCGAACACACTCGGCGCGCTGACTCACCTGAAACAAATAAAGCAATTGTGTTTTTTAGATGGTGGCTCATTTCGTTAGCGCAATATTCGCGTGCTGCTGAAGCTATTAATTTTTTTTGCTACGTATATCTTGGGGTTTCACAAAAATATTGACTGTTGCGCAAGGGCTCGTCTCTCGCGTGAAAGGTGTGCATCGAGAGGAAGAACTTTTGTAGGAAAGCCAAGTTTCTTTGACCTTTTTTCCCGAAAATTGAGCTGAAATTCTCTAAGTTACGGCTCTACGTCTTATTACACAGTTTTGAATTATATACATAGAGAAACAAGCTTCTGACGTCAACGACAGATTGGGCACATTCATGCAACAATAATAATAGAAAACTAATAGAGGAATGGGAGGAAATCTTGACATAAATATGCGAGCTTGCGATACGATATAGCTGTTCTGTTTCTCGGCTATTTCTGGTTTGATTGTTACCTTTTTAGATGTAGGCTTGTCAATACCATTTGGCTTGGACTCGGGTTCCTTAAAAATATAAAATTCGAGGGTTTATTTTCGTGTCCGTCTTCGAATGAATGGCGCTAATTTTGCACAAGCCAGCGATGATCAGCTTGTCGCGTTCATTAGCAAAGCTCATTAGGTGCGCATCGAGTGTGAGATTCAAAGGGCTTCTTTAACCTGCTGCCAATATCCGTTTATCAAGCGATTTCGTATTCTTTCATTCTTAAGCGTTTACATAACGTAAGCAGTGATTTTACAAGCATTTGCCAAGCGGTATAGCTAGCCTGTTTGTCGAATTTGTCTACCTTGATCTTCTTTTCTTCTTCGATCTTCTTGCGCTCTTCGACCTTCTTCTGCTCGATTATCTTCTCCTCCTCCTTCTTCTTCTCTACCTTAATCTTCTCCTCCTCGATCTTTTTCTTTTCCTCGAGCTTCTTCTTCTCCTCCTCCTTCTTCTTCTCCTCTACCTTCTTCTTCTCTTCCTCCTTCTTCTTCTCCTCTACCTTCTTCTTTTCTTTCTCTTCCTCATCTTCGTCCTTCTTCTTCTTTTTCTCTTTCTTCTACAGAATCGATTACGTGTATCCATCACATTAATTTCTCGAGTGTTATTGATACGATATTTTAGAAGCCGTGGAGTATAAAGATCGATCGATGATCAGTGTTTCGATGAGATTAGAACACAATCACGATACAAGTAAGTGAGTGTAGGATAGGAGTAATGTTAATCAGAAATTGAGGCAACTTAGTCGCATTGTACGTTTGAAAGCAAGTGATATTCTCCGTTACCTCAACCACCAGTTCCGCCGAGGACTCGTCCTTTCCGTGTTCGGAGCTGACGACGATCTTGTACCGACCCGAAGACTCCTGAGTGGTGGAACTGATCAATAGCCTGGCCTCCTTACCATCGAAGCTAATGCTGTAGGTCTCGGATGTTTTGATGACTGTAGTATCTCTGCAAATGCCAAACACCCCTTTAAAACTGAACTTGCACATCACAATACGCTGAAAAAGTAGTCTCTGCTTACTTGTACCACGTGACCGTGACCTTCTTGTCCTCCTTGACCAGAGACGCGTAGAACTCGGCCGTCTTTCCTTCTTCCACAGTCTGTCGAAGAAATTAAACGTTACGATCTGAAGCAAATTCATGTAGCAAATCTTAATACAGGGTACGGCAACTCACGATGGACTTGAGTCCCGAGGCGAGCCTTGGTGGATCAGGCTCCTCGGGTAACTCCTGGATCTCGACGACCTGGGAGGTGGCCTCGCCCTTCTCGTTCCTGGCCACCAGTTTGTATTTGCCCTTGTCTGCCTGAGATATTTGCTCGATCTCGAGCTTCACCGCGAACTCGCCCTCCTTAATCTTCTCCACGTGGAGCTTGTGCCTGTCGTCCTGTCTGACAGCCTGGGTCTCCTTGAACCACGTGCAATCCGGTGCAAACTTGGACAGAACCGTGCACTCGACTATCACCGTCTTCTTCTTTACGATCTTGATGACCTTCGGCTTCTCCTTGATGACAGGGATGACTGCAAAGAGGAAGAAAGATCAGTGATTGGGTACTAGGGTCGAGATCATCATCGAGGGAAGCAAGAACTCACTTTCAACGTTGAGGGTGAGGTTGGCGTTGAGCTCTCCAAGCGAGTTCTTGATGTTGCACTTGTAGAGTCCAGAGTCGTCCGCACCAGGGTCGTTGAGCACGAGCTTGATGTAGTAGATGTCGTTCTTCTCCTCGACCACGCTCAGAGAGATCTTGGACGACTCCTGGACGACCGTGCCAGCGTGGGTCCAGACGATGTTGGGCTTGGGCTTGGCCTTGACCTTGCAGTCCATGATTACGACCTTGCCCTTGTCCTGGGACTGGATTCGCGGCTTCTCCACGAAGGTCGGACCGTCGCCCTCGGGTTCAGGTTCGGCCTCGATGTTCAGGTTCAGGTTGGCGTTGCTCTCGCCGAACTCGTTCTTCACGTGGCAGCGGTAGGCTCCGCCGTCTGGTCCCGCGGGATCCTGTCGACGATTCGTCACGTCAACCATCGTCGTCTGGGTTGATCGTCGAAAATAGGTTCAGGTATGCGGTACATACCTTGAGTTCGAGGGTGAGCTCGTATACGTCCTCCTGAACGTCGATGCACTTGAGGCTGATCTTGGAGGACTCCTTGATGACGTTGGTTGCCCGGAACCAGGTGACGTCGGGCTTGGGCTTGGCGCGGCACTTGCACTTCATGGTGATGAGGGTGCCGGTCTCGTTGGGGATGATGCGCGGCTTCTCAATGAACGATGGCGCGAAGCCCGCTGGATCTTCTGCACCTTGATAAGTTTCCGTTAGGACCAGTCTTTGGTAAGCCAGCAGCCGGCTCTGACTGCGGAGGGTCAAGTGCACGGCACACACAGAAGCGGAAGTAGAACACATTGCAGCTGAGGGGTAGAAAACAAGCGTATCCAGGGACGTGTCATAGCCGTTAGTGGAAGCGTGATGAGTTAGATGTCTCGACGAGTAGTCTGGCGATGTGGTGAGAAATGCGGATGAGTCATGCGAAGGCTGATGTTCGTCGTTCTTTTTTTTCTCACTTCACGCGCACTCGGTCCCTCGCATACACAACTGTCACAAGTACACAGGGTGGCTGGGTTTGTCGTTCTCTAGTGCATGCATATCGATGGATGCATGCTTGCATACGAAAAGAATAGAGAGAGATAGATAGATGGGCAAAAAGGTAGAGATCAACATAAAGGTACAATCGCGGGCGACTCGCCTTGGAAATTCAAGGAGATGTTGGCGTTACTCTCGCCAAAGTTGTTAAAGGCGTTGCAGCGGTAGTGACCGCCGTCGGCCTTGGTCGGGTTCAAGATTTCGAGGGTCAGCAGATAGGTGTCTTTGCCCGTGGACTTGCGGGACATTTTAATTCGCGTGCTGTCGGTTATGGCTTTGCTGCCCTGGTACCAGGTAATCTCCGGCACCGGATGCGCCTCCAGTATGCACTCCATTATCAGGACGTCGCCCTCTTGCCTAATTGTCGGCTTCTTCGGGAAACGCGGCGGCTTGCCGTCGGGTATTCTATACATGGATATAGACGCAGATACAGAGCCTGACATTCGACATCTCGCAGTAGGGAAAACCACGTTTCGGGGCGGCAAACCTTGCCAAGAGCGAAGAAAGAGAGATCCGTGTCTCTCGGGATTAAGCTAAAGCTCTCAAAGTTTGCCGAAAACTAGCTTTCCCTTTTCGAGACACGCGCGAGCCGGAAGGTGTACAAAAGAAGAAAGAAGAAGAAGAAGAAGAAGATGTGTAAATAGAGGGGAAGTGAAGCGGTTGATTACTTGAGCTTATCGCCACCCTCGAAGTTCAGGTTGATAGTGGCAACCCCCTGTCCGTGCTTATTTCTCGCGACGGCTTTGTACTCGCCGCTGTCAGCCTTGGCTACTTTGCTGATCTGCAGCCTAGCCAGATGATAGAGCTTCTGATCGAGCTCCATCGACATCTGATACCTTCCGCCTTCGCTCAGCTCCTCCGTTCCGTGATACCTGGTTGTTCATTTCGTTGTTGTTTTGTTGTTTCTATTTTTTTTCTCTCTCTCTCTCTCTCTCTCTCTCTCTCTCTTTCACACGTCGCACTCGCGATCCCCTTCGTCGTCTCGCTCGACTCCCTGGCACGAGCATTTGTTTATCCTGCACACCTGCCGCGTGTTTACACAATACTCTCTATTAAATCCTCCGAGCCAAGCGTAGACAAATGGTCGCGCTGACAGAGAGTGAGAAGATTTCGCAACGGAAGAAGGGGATGACGCGCGCGAGTGTGACGATTCCTTACCACTTGACACTAGGCTTCGGGTCGCCGGCTAACCGGCACTCGAAGGTTATAGTGTTGCCGTCGTCGGACTGTCTGATGACTGGTCGTTCGGTAAATGTCGGTTTGACACCGTCTTCCGGGACTGGGGCCTCGTCGCCTGAATTTAAAAAAAAAAAAAAAACCACATGTCTCTCCATCTATTTTACGCTCGCTCAGCTAACTTTTCTAACTTTGGTATAACAGAGTCGAAGATCGAGACTATAGGGTACATCCGCACACACTCCACCATTCGCACACAACTGGCTTCGCTGCACTTGTTTCGATGAATTAATTCGTATGCCGTTTTTATTGCTTGGGAGAACACCGTTAGTCGTCTTATACAAAATACCGCGTCGGAATCGTTGCTTTTTAGACAAAATAATTATAAGTATAGCTGATCAAAAAGAAATCGTAAGAAAATACCTCATCGTGTTATATATACGATTAATCATAAACTTATGAGCGGACAGAGAGTCTCAGGCGGCTGAAGCCCCGGAATCCCGAGCAATTATATCGCGCTTGGCAAATTGCTTGTTTTCTTTCTTTCTCTCTCTCTCTCTCTCTCTCTCTCTCTCTCTCTCTCTTTCGCTAGCGAGAGAGCTCTCGTATCGAATCGAATTATATTTAGCGCGCGCGAGAATTAGGCAAGCGACTCTTTTCTCGCGAGCCGCGATATCCGATCACAACTCGACGTTGTTTCGTTATATTTTACCCGCCGCTAGAGACTCTCGCTGTTTTCTTGCATTATTTGTGTATAGTCATCTACGCTTGTAAATCAAAAAATTAAAAAAAAAAAAAAAGAACAAATATTACACGTTAATAGATTAACTGAGCTCAAAAAAAAAGTCACCAATCATTATTATATTACATAAATGCTACTATTTACTGCATTAATTGAGTTGCGAAGTAGACGTCAGTTATCACGGTTGCGTTACGGGGGTGTACGATGGCATATAGATGTATAAATATGAAATATGCGTGTGCGTGCGTGTCTATATATATATATATATATATATAATACCGGTCGCGCATCGTGTCCCAAGCAGCAGCGCGTGTATGTGCTGATTAATCGCGTTGGCACTGCGCGCGAAATGTACCCCCGTCGATCTGTTATTGTTAAGTGCTGTGTGTTTTCGTATATAGTCACATATCATGATATTACGATGAGTATAACGTGCGCATAGTTCCATCGTTTTGTTTTTAATACTCGAGAGATGCGTGTATGGGTATATTACATGTATGCGAATGTGTGCGTGTACATTACGATATTATTGATTAAACCGAGAAGCTATATTATATCGTATCGATGGATAGCGTCATGCCGAGCAACTTACTGTCAAAGTTCAGGGAGATGGTGGCGTTGGACTCGCCGAGCTCGTTCTTAGCGGTGACCTTGTACTTTCCAGCGTCCTCGACCGTCACGTTCTTGATCTCCAGACTCGCGAAGTACGAGTGGCCGTCTTTGTCGACGGTCAGCTGAGGATTCGATGGTTATTATATGCGTTGAATTCTGGATGATATACACGACGTTGTCGTTTGGTCTTACCTTGTGTCGTGGCGAATCGGAGACAGCGTCACCGTCGTGGAACCACGAGACCTTGGGCGTAGGGTCGGCAGTGATGCGACACTCGAAGACCAATCGTTTGCCGTCATCCTCTTGTCTGATGGATGGCTTTTTCGCAAAAGTCGGTGCGATACCGTCGATTTGTCTGCGGGTATAGCGAGAGAGGTTCGTGCAGTACTTTTTTTTTTTTTTTCACGATTAAACGCGCTGAGTGAGTCGAATCGCACACGCTTGTTTTTAGTTGCGATTAACGCCGCGTTCGAATAATTACGATCACCTCTCGTGATCTCAATTATTTTCACGCGGTGTATAAAGTTTATATAGATATGGTTAAAAGCAAGCAAAGCCAGACTCACCGTTTGCGCACCGGTACAGCCGCTAAAATCATAAACACAGAAGCGTTACATGCGTTGGCGCAGCGAGCGATATTTTTTATTTGTTCGTTAAAAAAAAAAAAAAAAAAAAAAATAGAGAGAAAGAGCGTTCGAAAGAAGCGAAATAGAAGCGGTAGTTTTGCACATAAGAAGCGCACGAGCAGAAGAAAAAAAGCAGAGTTTGGTCAGACTGCGTGTACCGCGATCCACTTACTTTTCTCTAGGCTCATCCACAGCTGGAAAACATAAGCCACGTTATGAGTCGAGTCGCCAGGGTCGGAGTTTATTATAGCGCGCGGACTGACAATGCAGGACTCTTACTACTTATACGACACGCGCGGGCGCGCGCGAGTGAATTTAACGGTCGAAATTCGAATTTCTAACCTCAAAATCGGTATACGCTATGGTAGAGTAGCGAGTGTATACTCACGGCTGAAGTTGAGGTTGATGGATGCGGCGACCTCGCCCATCTTGTTCTTGGCCTTGACCTTGTAGAGGCCGGCGTCGGTCTCGATGACGTCATCGAGCTCGAGTACCACGAGGAACTTGTTGGTGCCGATGCTCTGTATCTTGAAGTTGGTGCGGTCGTCCTCGGCGAGCTGGGTCTCGCCCCGGAACCAGGTGATCTCGGGCTTGGGCGCGCTGACCAGCTGACACTCGAATATCAGCCGGTTGCCCTCGTCCTCCTGACGCAGCTGTGGCTTTTGGGTGAAGCTCGGCGCGAAGTCGTCGGCGACCCCCATATTTCTGCGCTGCTGCTGCTGCTACTACTGCTAGAGATACTCTCTATCGCTCCTTAGCGCGCAAGGGGGTAAGCGGGAGGACCCCCCCGGGCCTCCGCTGGCTGCCTAGTCGAGCCCGCGATATCCGCGGCCAGGCAGCTCTTGCACCACGTGGGCTGAAACCACCTCCCTGACTGCCCCGATTCGCGCTCTCACGCTTCGACGCCGTCTTTCACCAGCATCGACCCTCGCCACCTGCAAGTTTCATCAATTTTTTTTTTTTTTTTTCTATTTATTATGCCGAAGAGCCCCTTATCATTTCGACGCTAGGGGGCGCCAGACGTTCGTTCACTCTACCATTCAAGCGCGTTATTCGGCCGCTAGGGCTGTCGGAAAAATTGCCTGGGAACGAGAGGAACGAGCCGCGAGCCAAATATTACACAAGTAAACTATCGGGTTTCTTACACCGCGCTAGCGACTCGCTTGATGTCATGCCAGCGTACGCGCTACAGGGAAGCCGAGGAAAAAGAAACGATGCCACTTCGTCCGACTTTGTTTTCTCACGAGGAAAATTGACCCAACGCTTATACGATTATTAATCAGCTGGCTTCTCGTTAATGGGCCAAACAAACGGAGTGTATTTTTAAAGACTCGCGCGCACACACACACACACACCATGGATGGACCATTACGCGTACTAAAAATACAGGCCCGCGACGCGAGCATTGTCATGCGATACACCTCGCGAAAAAGTCTCGCGTTATATATACCAGGTCAATAGCATGCATTCGATATCGCATGCGCCGCTTATTATAGTACGAAATCTCTTGTGAGCCGTTTCTGCCGACATTTATTTTTGTCCAAGCTATTCTCGACGCGATCGCGGCCGGCGCCAAAACTATGAAGCTTCGAAGCTCGCGCGCGCTCAAGAGAGAGAGAGAGAGAGAGAGAGAGAGAGAGAGAGAGTGAGACAGGGGGATTAAATAGAAAAAAGCGCTATAGCGGAGAGAACGCGGACGTGGATACAGAGCGACAGTCGCAGCGCTATAAATGACGCGCTGCAACCGATTTATCGAGCCGATTCCAGGATACACGAACGTCTTGCGCAATGCGCGTATGATAGGCGGTATTTTTAAACCCCAGCAGCTGTGGAAGTAAAAAAAGAGAGTGGAAAAAATATATAGCCCACGCATCAATGACAGACGATCGCGTCGCGATGCCGAAACGCCTAGTCCGCCCGTCTCGGGGGAAAGCTCTCTTCTCCTCGTGTTACATTCTCTAAAAATAAGCGAACAACGAGAGCCCAGTTACCTACATCGCCCCTTCCACGAGCATCGGCTCGCTTCTCTCTGCTCCCTCTCGGAGGAGATTCTTTTTTAGTTTGACGAGCCTCTATGGCCTCTCGGAAAAGTCGAAACTTACGTAAACTCGCGTCTATCGCTCGATTATCTCTATCCGCGAAAACTTACTTGGGAAAGATCGTCCTCGGGGAGAGAAGGTTTTGCAGCTCAGCCTGTCGTCGTTGCACGTGCGGCACACGAACACAAGTCGTATTTTTCGCGAAGAAAAAACTCGATCGGTAGACGATGATGAACTGTCGCGGACTTGAAATTCTTCTCGTGTACACGCGTCTCACTGAGCGGGAAATTCTTCACTTTTCACTTCGATCGATCGATTGCGATAATCCCCACAGAAAATAAGCTTCTTCCTCGATTCGTTCGATCCTTGCGTATACGCGTGTGCTCGCACCGCAGTCGTAGTCGTCGTTTTTTTCTTTCTCTCTCTCTCTATCTCTCTCTTTCTTTCTTTCTCTTTGTAAAACCCAGCAAACGCTCCCTTTTTTCGCACTACTTTCTCAGTCGGCTGTCCCTGTCGCCGGGGCCCCGCGCGTCAACTAACCAGGCTAAATCTCTTTCTCCATCTCAAAAACTTTACCACCACCAGGTCTCGCTCTCTCTCGCTCTCTCTCTCTCTGCTACCACCACTTTTCCTCCTCTTCCTCTTTCGGCTTTCCCTCTCTACGCTGCCTCTTCTTCTTCTTCTTCTCGCCGCCGATTCTATTCCCCTACCCTTCGGCACGTCGGCTACGCGCGCTGTCTTTCTCTTGCAAAATCTATCGCTCGATATCCATATAATATCTCTGTCCCCCGGCGATCTTATCGTTTGAATCATCGGTATATTTCAGGAGCATTATTCCTCTTGTCGCGTGCAGCTCGAAGGGTGCTATCGATCGGTGATCGGTACGAGTCGGGCGAATTATGAGCTGCTACACACATCGGGATGATTCAAGCTGGTTATAGGCAAAATACACGTTTTTCTCGTAAAAATAGCGACGCGCGCGAGCGTTGACATTGAAAGATCGTTAAGCGATCGGCGCGTCCCCTTAGCTCCGAATCGTTATCGTACAGGATATACAGGGAGAGTTTAGCGCAAAAAGCTCTCGCCGTACACTTACGCGAGGCGAGTACAAGCCGCGGGAGCGAACTTGGATTTGGCGAGCCGAATGATTTCTAAATATACTCAACCCTCGTCACTCCGGATCTATCTTTACCTGTTGGAAGAATTCATATATCGTCCTAAAGCAGCAGCTCTCTCTCTCTCTCTCTCTCTCTGTGCATATGCCGCGACTTGGCCCGACATCACTCGTCATCCCTCTCGCGACTCTCATTATTATTACGTTATTATTATGCGGCCGTACGTGTAGTTCAGCACGTTCGCGTAACGCGCTCCGTCTCGAGACTCTTCGCGACGCTCGATGGATTTCTTTTTACGTTTGGAGATCGGTATGCGCAGATACGGTGGAAATGTATCGTTTGCTTTCAGGTGATACCGGTATACTAAATTTGGATCGTAGATGAAAGAGCCTCGTTGCTGAACGATTCGAGGAATGGATCGATCGAGTGTTCGGTTGCATAAATCGATATTTTTGGTCCCGCGCGTGCCGTAGCGATCGGTTATGAATAATCGTGTTATTTTCGCTCGAGCGATTTTTTTTTTTTTCAACCGTCGAGTATTGGGTGACAAATTTTGCAACCGCCTCTCGCCTCTTCCACTTTTTTTATTCCACGGAAATTCGGTGTTTGTCGTGGACTATGCGTATATCCGTGCTTCTATTTCGAGTAGCGCGTAAAAAGTATATTTAAATTGTTATTCAAGAGCTCGCTCCATTCGCATAATACACATTTTTGGATGTACCTCCGGATATAACCCACAATCGTGTAATCTCTGCAAACGTCCGCGACACTCACTCCGCGTAATCTTATTCTCACGTATAGGCTCGACGACGGCATATATCTCTCTCTCTCTCTCTCTTACTCTGGCATTCCCGCGACTTCGTCGTCGTCGCCGCGGCTATGCTCGAAATATTTTTAGAGCGCGGCATTTTTAGCCGCTTGCAAAAAGCCCTCTCTGTTGTTTTTCGAGACTTTTCGAATATTTCTAGCGTTTCACGCGCACCTCGCGAAGCGTCGACGATCTATTACGTGAGATGGATCGCCGCTCTCTCACCTTTGACCCTTATATGCGTGTACGTGTGTAACTTTGGTGCCAAGCCCGAGAAGCGAACTTCCTGCCAATTCGCGCGGAAGCGAGAAGGAATTTTGCGGCTTCTCGAAATACTTGGAAAGGAAAACATTGGGATGTATACCGGTGATCCAGATGCAGTTTGCTTTCAGAGCTGGAAATGGCCCTCGTTCGTGCTCGATATCGGCTCTTTTAAGTGGAGTGCGCGAGTTTCGTAGTTTTGGGGAAAAAAAAAAAAAAAAAAATTGCAGCGACTGTACGCTGTAAGACGATCGGAACGAATCGTGTAGCAGACCAGAGCTACCGCGTATATTTATATACTTATGATGTATATTTGCAATATTGTTTGATACGCCTCGCGCGCGGAATTTCGTCCGAGTTTCGGCCAAATCTTGAGTCACGCAACGTCGTTTATTCAATTTATGATGCGCATTTCTCGAGCGTCCGATACTATTTCCTATGTAACTCGTTGTAAAATTCGCGATTTCAGCTTATTTTCGCACACGTCTTCGCCTCCGGTAAAAATAAAAGTGATAAAGCTGATTTTCCTCGTTTAAAATCAAGAAAAAAAGCATCAAAACTACAATCATCGCGCGAAATTTCGTCACGTCCGAGAGAGCCCAGAATTTCTCTCTCTCTCTCTCTCTCTCTCTCTCTCTCTCTCTCCGCGACCTATTTTCAGGGGATAAAAAGTCGCGACAACACAGACAGTGTTTACAGACGCGCATCCAAGGAAAGACACACGTAGCGCTAATTGCTCGGATCAGTCAAATCTGCATCGGCCCGGAGAATATAGCCAAGCGTTATAAAAATACCACCAGCCACTCGACTGCTCTCCGAGATGAATCGCCTCGACCCTCTAACGCAATAATTAGCGACCGCGCGTGTAAAGGCGAATTCGAAACGAAGGGCTTGTAGCTGATAAGCCGTCGCGCTTGGCCAACTTGTGAAATTCGTTAAACGCGAGAGCTTGCGAGTAGTGGGCGCGCGGCTCTGGCTTTTCGTTCTCTCTCTCTCTCTCTCTTTCACTCGCGGCTATATGGAACAGTCGGTCTAAAATTAATTCTCGGGTCGCTCTGGAAATAGATATTATGAGTGCGCGAGGACAGGATAAGATGTCGGCCTATTATACTGATTTCGAAAAAAAGAACGAGAGAGAGAGAGAGAGAGAGAGAGAGAGAGAGAGAGAGAGAGAAACGACGAGACGGCCGAAGCTTTTAATTATCCAGAGCTTGCAGCGCGGGCGATTCGAAAGATTTTTGGTGCATGGTTTTTCGCGAGCAAGGTCGTCGGGAATCGGGTCGACGAGTTGATTTTTTTTTTCTCGACGAACCCCTTGGAGAGCAATCGTTTATCCGTTAGCAATACGATTGATATAACGTTTTCTAGTCGGATTTTTACGTAATAATCGAAGCCGGGCGCGCAGCTCGCTCGGAATTTTTCGCGTCGACTTACACACGCGATTTATTATTACTCGTTCATAAATCTCGGCGAATCCCAAAATACATCGCTAAAAGACAAGCAAACATTACGAGCATCCGCGCGCAGCTTCCCGAAAAAAACACAGAGTCTCTATTACTATCTCGCTCGAATTGCACTCGCTGGGTCTATAAATAATAATAGCCGGTACGAGTACACGCGATATGTAACGAAAACAGGCTGTTTACAGGATGCATCGTACACTAGATACAAAAAAAAAAAAACGGAGTCCGTCGAAAACATCGTTTATAAATATTCATCGTGTATTACACTGGTAAATAACGATCGTCTCTCGTTCGATTCGAATCTCGCGCGACAGCTGATATTCTCTCGAAAATATACAAGTGAGAGTAGGGAAAAAAATTAAATGGAGAACAAGCGGAGGAGGGAGAGACGCGATCGGTGCGAATAAATGTGTGCAAGAGAGAGAGAGAGAGAGAGAGAGAGGGAGATGCCGCGCTCTGAGCCGGCAACGTAATTTGAGAGGCTCCCGGACCCCCAACCATATATGTCCAGCTCGCCTCTTGCCTCTCGCTTACACTCGCGCGAGAGTCGATACGTCAGTCTCTCTTTAACGGCCGACGAAGACGACGCCACCCACGAGAGCGACGCGATTCGTTTCGCTCGACTTTTATCTCGATTTTTCGCTACACATTATTCTCCATTTTTCACTCGCTTCTATTTCGACGCTGCTGAGGTGTACATAGACAAGAGGTTCGTGCGCGCGTCGATAAGACGTTGCGGCGCGAGTGTTATCGCTCGATCCGATATAATGGATGGCGCCACGATTTGAACGGCGTATCTCGCGCGGAGGAGATCTGCATTGCCGACCGCCCGCGCGCGCGCGCGCGCGCACGGACGTAGTTTGAAATTGCTCGTTTTTTCCTCGTGCGCGGGTATAATTACTATTGCAAAATCCTGACGCGTTTCTGAGAAACACTGAGCTCATCGTCGGAGAAGGAAAAAAAAACAGCTAATTGAACGAGGAGCGCGAGTACAAAGCGTCGGTTTTTACGATTACAGCGTATAATGCGAGATTTATTGAAAAATTGAATATAGATGTTAGCTTTACATAATTTTTCAGGCGCTTTTTTCCTCAGCCACACGTTCGAGCGTGAGAGAAGGAGGTGAAAAAGGCTTACACGTATTACGGAGATGATGATTGAAATTTTGCATCGACGGATATATAATATACCTGTTGTACATGTCGTCGCGGACACGCGTAGCTTATTATTTACAGACAAGATACATATAACAACAATAATACATACAGCATAACAATAAGAGTAACAATACAATGAATCGCTTAACAGAGGAGCTACATATGACATATTTTGGTTACACCGACATTATCTCTCGGAAACGTCGTTACGATATAGAACGCGCGACTGCTCTTTCTTTACTTTTCTTTTTTTTTTTTTTTTTTTTTTCGGCTACATTACATTCAGCGCGCGCAGAACTGATGAATCGTCACGGGACGTCGAGTCCGCGCGAGAGAGCGCGGCGACGAGGTTGCATACAGAAGGAGACATACATATATGTACATAGGGACACTGCGATAGACGCCAAGTGAGAGAGAGAGAGAGAGAGAGAGAGAGAGAGGCTATTGCGAAGAAAAATAGGTGTGTAATTCCGTGCGCGTGTGCGAGTATACAGGTAAAAGACTGAGCTCTCGCTATGTAGTATGTCGTTCTCTCTCTCTCTCTCTCTCTTACACGTAAACGACTGACTTTGGAATGTAACGAGTGGGGCTGCATGATTAATCACATCTCGGTTTAATTATTAATTCATTCGCTTTTATACCGCGATTCGTCCTTCGCTGTGCGAGCAGAAAAAAAAAAAATCGGTATACTACTTTGTGCCACAAGTGTTGTATGTATATCCGTTCAATTTTTTTTCATTTACTTGTTAATTTTTTTTTTTACAAAAATACATATATATATATCAATATAAAAGCGACACGATCCTATATAGCATACGTAGTATAATATAAAGTATATGAGAAAATACAGGAGCGTTCGTGTGTGCGTGTGTGTTGTGCTTGGATTTCGAGGCGCGAAAAAGAAGCGGCACAGAAGAAGAGAACAATGCGCATACACGCGCTGAATCAACAGGCTGTTGTCTAAAGGCCGAAGATGCAGCGGTTGCGTAACGCGCTAATTGAGTGCGCGACTATGGCACGGCGGCCCGCGATGATGTGTATCCGTGTGCGTGTGTACCTACGTTTTTTTTTGTTATTTCTTTGCGAATCTTTTTAGCCTGCCGGCGGTGTGTGTGTGTGTGTGTGTGTGTGCGGATCAACAATGTGGAATGCGAGCGAGAAGGTATATCTTATCGGGTTCTCGTGCACTCGCAGTCGGATACTTCTATCTCTCTCTCTCTCTCTCTCTCTCTCTTATTTTTCTCAAATAAATTTCTCGGTCGCCAAACGCACGTAGCAGAACGGAGAGTCTTCTCATGATCCCGCAGTCAATGCTTTGCACACTTGAATGCATCTGTCTCTCAAGAGAGAGAGAGAGAGAGAGAGAGAGAGAATGAGAAAGAGCGAGTCTCGACCCATCAAATAAGAAGAACGGAGAGTACAGAGAAGAATAAGAATAAGAAGATTGAAAATATAGTATAGAAAATATCGCCGGTGTCCGAGTCAACAATCTAGAGCTTCTGGACGATGTCGAATTTGTCCTTAAATCCGAGCGATTCCTTTTTCGGGTCGTACTTCTTGCGCATAGCCAATTTAGCTCTGAGCTCCTTGGCGCTCATAGCCAGATTCAATCCGGCAGCGTTGCCGTTGCTCTGCTGCTGAGGCTGTTCCTTTCCAGCGCTGGAGGATGACTTGTTGCTGCTTGTATCGTCGTCGAGTCTCGTCGTCGAGCCGTTGTTACCGACGCCGATGCTACCGCTGCTGCCGTTCTCCTGCTGGGCGTCGCTCGCCGAGCTGCCGATCGAGTGTGTATCTCCGCTCTGCAACTGCGAAGAGAAAAAGAGGAGAATCGTCAGACTCTATGGGCTTAATTCGCGCACGGGTATACAGAAACCGCGGCTACGATGCACACGTGACCGGACGCGCATCGTTATACGGGCGCCTCGTTACACAATATATCCGCGGATATATGAATGAAAAGAATTGCGCAACGATTACGCTATATAACTCCTCGCTGATGCTCGCTTCCGCGCGACGATCCAAGAGAGAGAATCTTCGCGATACAATACGCTTTTATATACTGCCGTATCGACCGAGCGGTAAACAGGATGCGTCCGTCGATTTTTTGTCTAATTGGTAAAGAGCTACCTCCGCAGCGCCGTTCGCTCGAGCGATAAGATAAGGATAATTGTCGCCCGGCGACGAGAATCTCGGCTCCGAAGAGAACGCTTATATATACGCGGCGGCGCGCACGAACACCGCTGCAAGCGAGAGAGAGAGAGAGAGAGAGAGAGAGATGGCGACAGGTGAGAATATAATCTCGGGGCGATGGCTGCCGCTCTCTCGGAATTTTCCCAAACATATGCAAGCGGCCCGGGTATTCCGCGAATGGTATACTCGCCTGTATGCCGGCGGCCATGGCAGCGGCGTCTCTCTCGTCCTGGGCGATGCTCGCCGGGCTTCTCTCCGGCGTCTTGAGTACCTTAACACCGGGCATGCTAGCCTTGATCGGTAGGTTGTTGGCCTTGAAGTAATCGTCGGCCTGTTGATCCACCACTAGAAGCTTCGTCTCCGTTGGGAAGGCCTTGATCCGTTCGACAACCTGCTTGTGAGTCTCGTTGGCGATGTTGATCTCGTTGACCTCGATTATCCGGTCACCCTGGCGCAGACCCGCTGCCTCGCTAGGCGAGCCTTCGTCAACCTTGCCGATGAACTGACCGCTCTTACCCTTCTCCGCGTGAAGATTGAAGCCGTAACCGTCGAAGTCGTCCCACTTGACGATGTGGCAGAGCCTCGCGCACGGCGTGCCCTGATGATCCATTATATCCTCGCTTTTATCCTCTATACTATACTGCGCTGTCTTGAGATCTTTCGGATCTTCTCACGCTCGTAAGCTCTGCAGCGAGTCCTCTCGAGTCGCGGCACGGAGACGCACTATACTCGTCGCACGTGCGACACGGCACTGCCCATAAACTCCTCTATATAGCCTGCGCTGCCGAGAGTCTGGCACGATGAAGAGAAAACGCGCACCTGTGTGTATGCGCGAATCGAGAGAGAGAGAGAGAGAGAGAGAAACCCCCACCTGCGTTCGCGAGATCGGCTACTCTGCTGTATACTCCCGATTTTCACCGCAGCGAGCGCTTATCGAATTCTCGCGCCCGTCACGCGCTCCCGCTTCTTGCGCATTCTTCGCGAGAGCGAGTATAGGACACGTCACTGCTCAGTCATCTCCTTCGCTCGCGAGAGGCCCCGACACACTTTCACAGCTGACGCGCTTTCGCTATACTGGAAAACGAGGCGATCGCGAGTCAAAAAAGGGGGGGGGGGGGCACCACCGGCTGGAGCCTACGGCACTGCCATCTGCGCGGCTAAGGTGCGCGACGCGAGAGGTTAAGCCGTACCTGCGCGCGCGCGCTCCGCTCGCTGCATCTCAGTTGTCACTTGTCATATACGCGGAGTAGTCGTGCGCGGCGACAAAAAAGAAAAAAGTAAAGCGACACACCGCGAGTCTATATCACCTTCGTTCGAGCTACGGCTCTGGAAAGACTCGTCGTTTAACGCTAACAAGAGGACGATCGAGACAACGATGTGGAGCCCGACGCACGTCCAGGTCATAGGTACGTCGCCGCCACCTGGTGCGCCTACGTCTCGAGCTGCTGATCTCGTGATTGTATTATACTACACCCACGCGTACGCACGCACTTGTGCCCATTTTTTCGAGCTGTCCCCGCGTGTACGGAGTTGACTCTCTCTCTCTCTCTCTCGGATGTACCGTAATGTGTAATCTTACCTGATGGTGCGCGCGATGCGACCGTTGCGTCTCTCTTCGCTCCCCCCTTCTCCGCTCGCGCGCGCGCGCTCGTGGAGCCTATTTATTTACATACCAGACTTGCTGCTATTGTCCGTCTCGCTTGACGAAGCTCCTTTTTCTCTGTTGCAGTTCAACGTGCCAAGGGCCTCATCACCAAGGGAAAGAACAGTGAGTATCGTCGCTGTACGTTCAGCGGAGTGTGTTTGTGTTTTCGCATTCCCCGGTTGTGCAAGCGGTTATTTTCAGAAGCGGCGCTTTAATAACAATTCTTTTCTCTTTTTGTTCGGCGAAAATTTCAGCGATGAGTAATCATCAGAGTCTCGGTTCGTCCTAATGACGAGTGCGTTATCGATTCCGCTTTGTTATCAGTGACACATAGTCTTATCAACCGTATAGTTGTTCTCTCTCGCGGAGCTTGATAGTTTCGCGCGAAAGAATATTATCCTCCAAAAAAAAAAAAAAAAAAAAAATACCGCGAGAAAGAAAGTACTGGGAACGCGTTGTTAAAAGTTCAATCAACCACGGCCTAACGATGTTCTCTATTCCGAACTTAATTAGAGACCAACGACTGCTTCGTGACGATCGCGTTGGGCAAGGAGAAGTACCAGACGTCGGTGAAGGAAAAGGCTGCGGAAAATGTCGAGTGGCACGAGGAATGCGAGCTGCAGATACCCCAGCAGGGTAACACCGCCGAGATCGTTCTCACAGCCCTTCATCGGAATTTCATCGGGGTCGACGAGTTTCTCGGCACCGTGCGCATACCGCTCTCCAGCTTCGACATCTACGAGATGCCCAAGAACCGGTGGTGAGTGTCGATTTCTTATTATCCATATTTTTTGAGAGAAGAAAGTTCGGAGATCCGAATCGCTTGTTTACAATCGACAGGTACGAGCTGACCGGTAAACCAGGAAAAGAGAACACGAAGGAGCGTGGCAAACTCGAAGTTCGGATCGGGTTCATCGTGCGAGCGGGAAGTCTGACGGATCTGACGAAAAAGGAGCGACACAAGAGCTCGCTAGGACAGCTATCGTCGGCGGCACAGTCGTTCGGAGGTAGTTTGCTCAGTATAGGCAGTCTCGAGAAGCGCAAAGGTCTGAAGAAGCTCGCTAAATCGATAGGCAACAAAGTCAAGGGTAAGACTCGGAGCAAGAGCAAGCTGGACGATATCTGCGACGAGGAGGAGTTCAGAGTGGGAGAGAGACCCAGGACAGCTGGACAGGAGCACGGCGACGCCGATCCCGGAGTTGTCAGTGACGAGGACGACGAGTTCACGGTACGCGGAGAGAATCGAATATTCTTTTGTGTAAACAATTTGATGATTGATTTAATATTCAACTTGTACTTGCAGTTCGACGATCTGTCGCACAAGAGCTCGACCTCGTCGTTGAATTCCTCGCAAGCGGCGAACCAGGCCTGGAAGAACAGCGAGAATCTGTCCCGAGACAACCGCAACAACTCGCCTCTGCCTCTGTCGGACTCGTCTAGCGTTAATCTATCCAACCAGGACAACAAACAAGCGACGAGCAATAGTTCGGCAAACACGCCGCCGTCCAAACCGCCGAGGTTCGCGATAAATACCAGTAACAGCAATCTTAGCAGCTCGAAAACCGAGAAACCGATACCGGCAGCTCGGGAAAACGTACCGCCACAGTCGAACGTCGCCGAGGACGAGTGGGGACAAAAGCTCTACGGACTGCAAACCGCTAATGCGCTAAAGAGGTTAGTTATCCTTGAGATTATCGAATTATTTGCGCCAGGACTCGTTGCTAACCTTTCGGTATTCGAAGGTGGGATAACAAGAGGAACAGTCCAAAGATCATAGTCGACGAGCCGCGTGATAGTCCAACTGCGGAAGATCGCAGCAACTCGCCGATCACGCGACTGAGAGCTGAAGTCGCTCAGCAACAGCAGACTCGCAAAGAGGAGGAGAAACAGAGAAAGGAACAAAAGAAACAGGAGAAAAAGGACAAGAAAGAGAAGAACCACCAGAAATCCTCGTCCGAGAGAATCATCATTGGCGGCGAGGAAACAAACACGACGCACTCGACGACGACGCAACAGACTCGGTTGCCCCGTGAAATCATCGAACAGTTCGAAGGCAAATCCAGAGAGGTAAGCAGCTTTCTGACACGCGTTATTTTTTAAGCTAGAACGATTTATAAATCGCGGATATTGGTACGCAGGATTTGATCGAGCTAGTGATGAAGCTCCAGCTGGACGTTGCCGATAAGAAGAAACGGCTGCATGACATGGAGGACTACATAGACGCTCTTCTCTTGAGGGTGATCGAATGCTCGCCACGACTGCTGCAGAACCCTTACCAGCCGGCGCGCCGACTCTCCTCCCCGGGAAACCAGTGAGACGTTCCATCGCGATTAATCCTCATCATCGTAATCATCACCGGCCTCATCGACACGTACTCGTCTTCCTGCGAAATCGCGCTCGCGCTGCCGATTTATATATCTCTGTACATACGATTTTACACAGTGGTAACAACACGAGTGCGGAGACGTTTGTTGAATTTACCCCCTCACCCCGATTGAGATTTTACTTATTGAGATCCGTCCAATCTTCCCCTCATTCCAAGCTCTCCCCCTAATACTATTAGCTTTCTCACCAACTGTCTCTGAACTAAATGATAATATATTTTATTGATAATCTCGACTGTCAATTTTCAACGCTCCAACGTGCCTTATATAATAACGATTACAAGCATATTAATATTATATAAATAATATATACGCGGAGTAAGCAATTTCTAAAATTGCCTGTGGGTCCAATTAGGTTGTAGCTGAGAAAAAAGAAACTAGTTTATTAACGTATATAAGCTGTTATAGCGCCCTAGATTTTAAGAAATAATCGAGATGATATATATATATTTATAACTCTTGAGAGTATTTTATTATGTTGAACGATCTAATGATATCAAAACAGAGTGACGAAAATTAAAGTCATCTATTTATCAAAAAAAAAAAAAAGAAAATACTCGTTGCTCATTTCTCTTACCTTACATAACACTCACGCTGTGGAAGGAAAATAAATGTAGTCCGACGTCGTTTTATTTTTTGTAAATTAAATATATATTTTTATATACACACATATATGCATGTATATTCTTATATATATGTATATCATTAAACGAGTTTTTGTAAATAGGATCGTGTAACGATGAATAACAACGACGATGTATAATATTTGTTTTTTTTTTCCATAATGTACATGTACACTCACACACTCAAGTGTATATAGTATGCAGTAGGGGGAAATCGACATGATAGGGTGTGAAAAAAGGCGATCAGTATTTTTTTTTTTTTTTTTTCATTTTCATTTCTCGTCCGCTAGACCCGAGATTTTCTCGCATATATAATGTGTATAGAAAGTCCAGACGAAGGCTGAGTTGCGCATATACAAGTGTCGATTCGCCCGTCAAAATTCCATCTATCATTGTTCTTTCGTTTACTTTTCCTCTTTCGAATAGTAAAGATTCTCGTTAATACTAAAATGTCGCGCACGTTACAATATAGTTTTCTTGTTCGTATCTTTGTTTCTTCTCGTATATCTAATTTATAACTTTGAAAATTCTTATAACGATTCGGAGCCTCGGGTGCGATGGTATACTTAATAATACTTTTTTTATCATTTGCGCGGAGAAATCGTAGTTTATCGCGCGCGACTGAGAAACTACTCATGAGTAAACGCAGATTCGGAAACGTGATATTTTAATTCGTTTAATACTTTCTTGCTCGAGATCAAACTGGATTTAGAGTATACTTTCTCGTTTCAACGAGACGAACAAAAAAGTACATGCTAAATGCGCCAAAAGTTGAAATTGCTTGTACCGAACATACGCCTGAACGGTCGTTTCCTCATCGCTGAATATGTGTTTCTTTTTTTTTTTTTTTTTATTACTACACACGCCGAGGCTCGCGATATAGATGACGATAAATTTTTACATACTTATATGCGTGCGTACATCGTTCATTTATTTTATTTGTTATTTTATATAATTTCTTTAAATTTAGATTAACTGTTTATATGCGTACATGCTTGCGATGTGTTGCATCTTTAATGTTAGCACGTAGGAAGAGCACGGTATGAATGGTTGGTTTTTTTTTTTTTTTTTTGTTCCTTACATCTTATGAAAAAATGTTCTTATATGTATATAATTATATTTATATATCTTCTTGTTCATAGTGTATATATATATATATTTATAATTATGTGTATGTCGGGGTTAAAATCTTAAATATACACAGGATAATGTACTGTGCCCTTATAGTATCACAGACAGGCGTAACAAAAATATCAAATAATTTCAAATTTGTTTTCCCTCGCTTACAATTCCGCGCCAGTAGTTTCACAAATGTAATCGTACTTACAAATATATATATGTATATATGTATATGTATGTATGTATACGAGAGAAATCGCTTGCATTTCGCGAATTCGGGACAAATCCAATGTATTTATCGTATATTTGTATATTCGAATTATATATACGTAACAAAGTATACATACGACGAAATCGAAGAAACTAGAAATTCTACGAGATGCTGCACTTAGTCTATGCAGTTTTTTTCCATACATGCACAAAGTACACTTGTTGCGTAGTAGTGTTTCATTTATTCATTATGTAATTATCGATAAGTTTTCTTTTTATTCTTTAAATAATAATATCTTCTCTTGTGCTAGCTCAATGAATTTATACGTGCTTTGAGTAGATTATATGTGGCTAAACAACTGAAATATGCTCGGCACTATTATTGTCGTGTTCTCGCTTTTTCTTCCCTCTCGCTCTCGGCTTGCTAATACATAACAGCGTGTGGCATCATCGCATATTTGTTATTTTTTTTTTTTATTACACGTTCTCGCGATCGATCTGCATTTTTACGAGTGTCTACAATGTGCGAGACAGCTGTTCGCTGCTCGACAAACACTATATAACGTATTTGCGTGCGTGTGTGTGTGTGTGTGTGTATGTGTGTTTATAACAAAGCGAAGCTTCAACTGAGTATCGGAAGGAGAATTTGTTGCATTTCGATATAACAAGCGTTGATTATCTTTTGAGTTAACAGTTTATATTATATTTCTAACAATATACTTATACTTATACGCGCTAGCTGATATCTGCGTCGATGAGATTTGAATTTGATTTGGAAAACGAGATGAGGAAAGTTAGTTTGCCTTTATTCTTTTGTCGATACACACGTTACTGATATTATTATACTATTATTATATCTCTAAAGAATGTTCAGAGTCGCGCTTTTCGATAAAAATACGCAGGTACCTGTAGTTCATACCAATTTTTTTTTCTATCCTTGAATATATATATCGCTATATATTTATCTCTTATCGCTTGAATCTTAAGTTTTGGAAAAACCTTCCTCTTATTATAATATACAATGTATATGCAACTAGGCAAGGGAGAACAAGATATGATCATGCCTTATAGATTAAAAAAAACGTTCACCTTTACTCTCGCGGTGTCTCCTTATACAGTAACAACGTTTAACTATATGTATAATTTCTTATTTAATCTATATCAGAGATTTCGCTGACATATTGTCATTTCAAAAATTTAAAACAACTTTGCAGCTCGAGTCATATTATATACTTTTGTTTTTTTCTTTCAAGACCTGCGCGAATAGGCTTTTTGCGTTTCCAATCCGGCAACCTCGGTTTGACGCTAGTATTATCGGACGAGCTTCAAAATAAATCACCGGTTTTTACTGCGGCGGTTCATTATTTTTAAAATAACAATATCTCATCGCACAGGGTATGTGTGTATGCATCTCCCATTTATGTAATATCGTGTTCATGTGTGCGCGAATGAACTTGTGTGTGTCTAATATATTCACTATAGTTGAGCCAATTCGAGTATCGTAATATTTTTTTTTCATTTATATAGTTTAGTAGTGCGAAAGGTATAAAAGTTATATAGTTTAAGTTTTTTTTTTCAAGGCCATACGAAGGGAACAGGAACAGGATTCGTAATAAGCATTCCTCGATCACTCTTAGACGATCTATATAGAGTATGTGTGTGTATCATGTATATATGTGTGTATATTTATTTACGTGTACGTCGTCGGTGACATACAACTAAAATAAAAGCGCCTGACTAATAAAAAACACGGACGATGAGAAAAAACGCAGTAGTGGTTATATTCGTATATATTTAGAGACGAAGAGTTCACAGTAGAGTAAAAAAGTATATATTTACTAGAAAAGAAAAATCTCTTATGTCGAAAGTGTGTGTATGTTTCGATTTAAAAATAACGTTATCCATCATCATGAGATTGTAGAAAAGCTACAAATGGTAGACTAACGTAGTACACACATTTCGAACACTTTAGGTCGTCTGGAATGAGCAACAATTTTTCATCGTAACCTGGAATTATTACACCTTGACGTCACGCCCAAATGTGTGCCACATTACAATCGCATCGCTCTTTTATACACAGTCGATCGAAAGTGCCCAAAACCGAAGAAACACTCGCTCAGTACGTATCGTAGATGTGGATGATTTCAATCTCAGAACCAAGCAAACGAGAGTATAACGTGTCCGAATTGTAATCATCGTCATTATTTTCTCTATACATTATAGGTTCGTCTTTAAAACGCCTCACAATCCCGCCCCAAAGGCTAATACGTATCTATTACTTTTTTTTTATTTATTTTTAATATACCTGCATTTAACAAGAATCCGCTACTTTGTCAACGATCTGGTACTTAAAATACAATCGAAAATATGAATCTGTTTCAATATAACAAGTTTATTTCGCCCTCAAAAGAAAGCATATGCGTTATCGGTCATTATTTTTTTTTAATATTTTCTTATATTTTGTTTCATATATATATCATTTTATATATATATATATATAATCAAGCTTCAAAGGCTTCCTGAACTTGCTTTTAGGCAGTTTGGACAACATCGTGGAATTTGAGCTTCGACGATGCATCGTGTGTGTGTGTGTCTATGTGTATCATGCATGAATTGCATTTTTTAAAATACGTGTACCTGATATATATATATATATATATATATATATATATATATATATATATATA
>QLSS01000117.1:84939-101213 GCA_024372645.1 Trichomalopsis sarcophagae
ATATATATATATATATATATATATATATATATATATATATATATATACACACACACACACATTTACAACTTATTTACACCGAATGCGACAATCTCGTCTCCGCGCTGCAACAATTTGTTATAACGATTATACAGTCCTCAATCTGTCTCTCATCTAGCACGTGTGATATATTTGCGGAACCAGCGTTTTATATATATAGCATGCGTGTGTTTGTGGCACTTAAAAAAAAGTAGCGTACAATAACTTTCTGTCAGTGTGTACAATGTGTATGTGTGTTTCTACATACGTGTTTGTATGATATTGTCCGATTCTTCGCAACGGAGTATCAAAATTGCGATTACTTCGATATAATATAGCCTCTTTATTTTTTGTCTAAAATTTTGTTGAATACGACCTCACCGGAGAAAAAGAAACGTTTATGTATAATAATACCTGAATGTTGCGGTGCAGTAAATTCATCGTATATTCCATATACGCGTAAAAAATGGACAAAGTTCGAGAAATTCATATCGAAATCTATATTCTATATAAAACGCGCGTTCGTCAAAAGTATAATACTCGAGAAATCGTTCCGACATCCGCACAGCTCAACGAGTGCAACGCTATAACTCGACTTTACATTACCTCAATGAGTAGAATAGTCCAGACCCCTCGAAAAGCGCGCAACAACGAAAACAACGTGGAAAAAATGCGTAATTAGATCGAGTCGAGGTATAGGGGTCATACAATGTGTGTCTCGAGGCAATTAACAATTAAAAAGTCTCGTCTCGCCGAAAGAACGTGTCTATCTCTCTCCTCTCGAATGTATAATTCATTTTTTTTTTTCATGTATAATATATTAGATGATCAACGAGTCTCGTCGCGCATATAACGAATTGTCGCGTGTATAATATATATTTATATAACGAACGATATACAGTAGAGTTTCTTTTATCTTTACTTGCGGATGTGTGTGCGAGTGATTTTTGTCTCTTACTTCCTCAGCGGATGCCACATGGCGACGGGTCGTCGAAGCGCCGCCAGCATTTGCCGCCAGTGGGTCAGAGAACGACCCGACGTCGAAGCGCCCACTATCACGTGACCGACCGAGTAGGCCTTAGTGCTCAGGTCGACGCTCACCTCCGCCACCGTCATCCTCAGCTGGATGTTCTGCGAAAGGGTCAACAATGTTATTAGGTTTAACGATGCCTAGCGGCGCTTTTGCGAACCAAAACCTGAAATAGGTCGTGCTTACCGGTAGGGCGTGAGGCGGCACGCTGAAGATGATCGCCTCGTTAAAGATGGGGCTCTTCTCGCCTCGCTTGATCGACGTGCGCTTTTTATGCATCTTCTTGCCCTGCTGCAACAGGTAGACCTGCGAAAGGCAATACCGTGGTTACATCCGAGTGAATAGACCTAATATACCTGACTGTAAAGTTCAAACCTTGACGAAAAAGTCGCCGGGCACCTCGGTAGTGCCCCTCAGGTTCCTGGCTTTTACAACGACGAGGGTGAGCCTTTCGGCGGTCGGCAGGTAGCTCAGAGAAAACATGAGTTCGCCGAGAAGCGGATGTGGCAGCGTGGGTCCCAATAACGGAAGCCAGGTCGTGGCAGGTGGCCTGGGAGCAGGGCCCAACCTGAGACTTGCCTCGCCGAGCAGAGTGGACTCTCCGTTGGGACAACCACCGTTCGGCAGCTCGTACGAGAAGACCTCCACTAGCAGAGTTCTACCGACCGGGCCGCCGTCCAGGGGGAAGTAGAACTTCTCCTGGTAACTCGGACAGTTGGTACCCTTGTACAACCTTGTCTGGACGTGGCTCTGCCTATCGGGCAGCAAGCAAACCCTGGCGTAGGTATGCTGCGCTGGCCTACCGTCTGCAGCCACCAAGTCGCGCGCCTCGAGCACGCTTACTATCAGATCGGACTCGCCCATGTGTAGGCTGGGCCAGCGATCGTGTTCGAGACCAACGCAGACCAAGCCGACCACAGGGGTCTCTTGTTCCTCCTGGCCAGCCTCCAGGTCGTTCAGCACGACCGAGGTATCCGAGCAGACGCTCTCGCAGCTGATGGCGCGCTGCAGATTGGCCAGTTCCTCCAGGGAGCCACGTCTGGATGCGCTGGCACTCGCGCACGCCTGCTGCTGCTCGAGGCACTGTTCATCGAAGAGCTGAGACAGCCGACGCTTCATCTGGGCTTCCTCGAGTGCGCTGAGCAGCTCCTGGCTGTTGCGGCGACGGGCCGACTCGGTCTCCTCCATCTCGAGAAGCTCCTGGAAACCGTTCTGCAGACGCTCCTGAACGCTGTGTCGCCTGTGCAGCTCCAGGCTGTTGAATATGTCCTCCGAGGTGCGGGTGAAGCTCGGATCTGAGGACATGAATGAATAGGCCGCCGCCGTGGCTCCCTGTTGCTGCTGCTGCTGCTGCTGCTGCTGTTGTTGCTGCTGCTGTTGTTGCTGCTGCTGCTGCTGCTGTTGCTGTTGCTGCTGTTGATCGGTCTCCTTGAGAAGAAGAGGCGAGGCCGGTGGATCTTGAAGACTGTTGTAGACCTCCTGGGCCGTGCGATGGGCCTCCTGGTTCAGCTCCGGGTTGAACAGGTCGAAGCTCCGTCGAGGAAGCTCGCAACTTTGGCTGAAGGGCGAGAGCAGACGGTTGTCGTCGCTGCGGTCCGGCAGATTCGTCGTTGACTGAGACGAGGTGAACGCCAGGTTCTGCACGTGCTGGGCCGACGAGAGAATCGAGCTGCGCATAATGAATTCAGTCAACGTGTTTGCGTTGTCTTTGATTACACGACATAATTTTCAGTAAAAGTACTCACTTGTAAAACTCGCTGGCGTCGATGTAGCTCTGCGAGGTAACCGCTCTCAGCGCCTTAAAAATCTTCTCCCCGGTAGTGGGTTCCGGGCTGTCCGACTGTTGTTGTTGCTGCTTGACCACGGGATCGGGATCGGGTGGTGCCGGCGGTGGTGGAGCCGGCGGACTAGCCGCAAGATCCTCGTCCTCGCTGGGATAAAGCGGCGGAGCGTCAGGTAGACTCTGAATATACCTAGTTATCCGCTCGAGATCCTGGAGGTTCCTCTGACTGGGCACCCGGTGCAGGAAGCTCTCCTGCTGGCCAGGTATGCCGAAGAGATCAGCAGGTCGGGCCTGGTGGCTCTCGTGGACGATGTCGTAGCTGCCATAAGGTGGACTGCCGAGCTTGCAGTCAGCCTCGGGATCGAAGAGGGCTGGACCCTGGACGCTATACCTGCAAACCTTTGGCTCGAAGATGTTGCCGCTACGTCTGTAGTCTGCCAGGTTGACGGGCGGTGGCGGTAGCGGCGGCGGCGTCGGCGAGTCGTTTAGGTGGTCCGTGTGGAAGAGGAAGACTCGTTGTTGCTGCTGCTGATGCTGCTGGGCCAACTTGTCCAGAGCCGGAAGTGGCGGTGGCGGAGGTGTCAGGGGACTGGGTTCGCACTCGCGCAATCGTAGATAGTCGACGCTGGTCGGCGGCCGCAGGGGCGACGGTCTAGGTCGAGCCGTGGCTCTAGGTTGCGGAGCTGGGCGTAGCGGCTGGGGCGGGATGTTGTTGGCCGGCTGAACCTGCGGCTGCTGCTGCTGTTGCTGGGGGATCGGCGGATGCAGGTCTCGGTCCACCGCTTCGAACCTGCCGGGCATCGTCGAAAGAAAGACACCGATGATTATGGCTTCTTATTAGCGCATAAACGTCTTACGAAGCACGCGAGGTATAATCGGTCGTACACCTCGATTTATCGATTGAAATATAATGCGCCGGCAATTGTTAATCGAGTTGAAATTTATCAGGAAACTTCATTTCGGCGCTGAGAAGTTATCTTGCTATTGTAAGCGTCGATTGAAAATTACTCGAGAGTTGTTATTCGGAAAACGGAATTCAAAATATGCCGAGTATCTATTTTACCCTACTGAAATCGAATCGGGTGACTGACCTGGTGAATGCACCCTGAGCGTCCAATCGAAGATCGCTGTCACTGTGGAGAATGTACTGCGAGGAATTCGTGCTGGACTGTCGATAGAGACCGGGCACCTGTGCGGGTGGATGTTGAGCTTTGACCAAACCGACCTGGCAACAGAGACGGTAAAAGAGCGTACTGTTTATCGAACGTCCGACCAAAGTCGTATCTGTACTACTTGGTTTTAGGATATAGACTCTCACTTTTTCCTCGCGCGGAGCCCAGAGCCAGGAGAGTTTGCGGCGCCACTCCTCGCAGATGATCCAGACGTCCCGGGCGCCGCATTGCCAGCTCATCGCGTACCTACTGCTCGATCGTTATTGTTAATAATTCTACTCGCTCTATGTACTACTGGGCGCGTATACAAACTACATAGCAAACACGAATAACAAGTAACAAAAATTCGTCCAGAGCCGGACAACTAACGAAAAGCTTACCTCTTGCAAACGACGACGGTAGCCCCGGCCGCTAGCAGCAGCACGAGAAAGATGCCGAGTCCTCCGAGCGCCCAGCTCATGATGGAATACGGTACGTGTCTTTATTCTCCCCTCCTCGATTCCACGGCAGATCTCCTCCGGTGATTATTCGGCAGCTACTCCTCGCTCTTTTTTCTGCGCTCGTACATGCACAGAGACACGGAGAGGGAGAGACAAAAGGCTATCAGTCTCTTTTCCTACCTCGGAGCATAAGAGGCTACTGAACCCCGATGCGTCGTACAATGACTCTCCGCACTCGCATACACTACGTACACGTACACACACACACACACACACACACACACACACGCAGAGAGAGAGAGAGAGAGAAAGCGATAAGCGGCTATCCGCTGGAGAACTAAACAAAGGAGCGAGAGGGACGGATTATACTCGGGGGTGGTACAGAGTCGCGTGCCTCTGGAAGCTTGCCAGCTGGTGCAGTATAGCGCATTGCGCGTTTGAATATACTCTCTTTCGCAAAGTTGGGAATTACGCCCTCTCGACTGGCGCCGCGCGTACAGCCTCGTCTCCCTCTGTTGTTATGATCAATCTCCTCGTCTTTACAACGCATCTTCGGAGATAGACCAAGCAAACATCAAGCCGGGGAAAAGTAGGCCCTTATATATTCTCACGAAGACTAATCAGCGGCGAAACTGGGACGAATCAGCAGTCAAAGGAGTAGCAACAACTAGCTCAGCCCTCTCTCTCTTTCTCTCTGTGTACGTGCGCGCGGCCGCGTGAGATGCGACTATCTCGCAGCCTCCCACCCTGTGAGTGATGCATGTATCGACGAGCTGAGAGAACGAGACACACACACACACACACACACAGGCTACTGACGCTGCTCTCGATCCAATTACGCGGCCGCGTTAGATATTCATCGGAACGACCTGTAACCCTGTGTCGCTTTCTCTCTCGCTTCGTACTATAAAAAAAAAAAAAATAAATAAAACAACTTTCGCGTAAGCGCATTACACCGCTGACACACAGACGAGGATGATGATGATGATGATAACGGGAAGCTTCGGAGCTTGCGCGCGCTCGAGAGAGAGAGAGAGAGAGAGAGGGACTGGGGGAAGAGCATTAGAATTTCGAGGAATCATCGGCGCGTGTAGCCGTGCAGTGGCGGCGGCGGCGGCGGTGGGTGTATATAGCGAGCTTGGCGCGATCAATAATGCAAGTGCGATGCACGAAATATATACGTGTGCGATCGTGCCAAAGAAGCGAGAGAGGGATATATAGAGATTAGAGCACACGCTGCCTTTTTTTTTTTTTTCGAGAGAGCTTGCTGCGCGGGAGTAGCGGGCGTGCATATATCGATCTAATGCAAGCTCGATTAAGCAAGAGTCCCGGCCAGCACGTGCGCGCACACACACACACACACACACACACACACGGATACTGTGAGAGAGAGAGAGAGAGAGAGAGAGAGTCGAGGACAGCAACACAGAGAAACACTCGCTTACCTGCCGCTCGTTTGGCGCCCAAGCTCCTGGAATAGTCCGCAAGCTCGCTCGAGTTCTGTCTCTAACCAAGTCGAGCTTCGGGGATGATCGATGGCCCGGGTCCTCCGCTCTCGCGCTCCATGCTGGAGAAGAGACACACACGCGTGCAGCCGTCCTGCAGCCGCGGACACGCTGAGCCAGCCTGCCAGGGGCTGCTATCGCTTCAGCGCCGGATATACTCGCCAGCTACCCCAGCGCCATCTATCCTCCCCTCCTCGAGAGCGAGTGCGTAGCTTGCGCCGGGCGCGCGCGATGACGCGAGCTTTTCTCATGCGCGAGTAGAGATAGAGCGCTGATCCCTTATTGTTGTTTATCCTAATCGGGAGGTTATTACCAAGCGGCGCTGCTCTTTGTTTACTCGAGCGCGCGCGTGCATTAAGGAGAGAGAGAGAGAGAGAGAGAGAGAGAGCTTGCGAAAGCCAAGCTCTATACGAGACACTTGTTGTCCTCGCGATATCGAAGGGGCTTTGGCTCGTGCATTTTTCAGCAAGGCTATAACCGTGTATATATACACGGGTATTTCGACGGCCTTAGGACGGGAGGAATCCGTAAACAGCTTGTGCGCGTCGGCTCGAAATCGCATTAGCCCGGGGAAATGGCGTTTTCCCGGACACACAGAGAGAGAGAGCGAGCTAATGGAATGCGAGTAGCGAGAGCTTTTCTCGAGTCGAAGCTCCCTTCAATTATTGAAAACAAGGGGCCGACTAATTGCCGAGCTTTCGCGGGAGTCACGTCCGGATCGAGATGACTGCGGATTTCGGTATATATATATATATATATATATATATATATATATATATATATACTCCGAGATCGATTTCTCCATATCTCTGTATCGGTAAAGCTGCGGCTAGTCGAGCTTCGATAGACACGTGCGCGAGCGAGATTATTAGTTCGGTAACTCGATCGCAAGCTCTCTCTCTCTCTCTCTCTCCTCTCGAAATTCTCTAGGAGCTTTAAAATTCCTCTCTCGCAAGCTCCCGAACGGCGAATCGAATTAGACACGAGCGATAGCTTGATGGATCGGACGTACGCGTCGACGCACTATATAGAGAGTCGTTAAAAAGAAATTAATCCCGCTTATTCCGCGCACGCAACTCGGTCAAAGGAGCGCGCTCTCGGTATATATAATTACGGAAAAGCTGACCCGCGTCGTCGATCGATTGCTAATAATAAAGAAAACGAGCCGAGTACGCGTTCGTATATACATCTTGCAAGAAGCATCGCTCACCGAAATAGCGAGCTTGCGAATAGCTCGGCGCAGCTCTAAAGATTTTCTCTCTCTCTCTCTCTCTCTCTCTCTCGGTCTTCCTCCCTCAACGGAGAAGAAAAATGATACCGTGTATATACACCCTCGCGGAATAAGAAGGACGTTGTCGACAATAAAGTTCGCGAGCTTGCAGGTGGGGAGTATTAAGCTCGCGTCTCTGCGTGGGCTCGACAAATCTACGGAATAGCAGCAGCAGCAGTAGCTCACCCCTACTATCTCACTCCGGCGTGTATACACGTTGGGAGATTCGCGGCAGCGCCGAAGATATAGGAGCTAGACGCGCGAGAACGAAGCCGCAGTCGCACTCGGACCGCCGCCGGTGGAACAGTATATATATACCTATAGTGTACGTGCTCGTCTCTCCAGCTCCTATCTCCATCAGCGTGTGTTATCGGCGTATAGCAAAGTACGATATAACATTTTTCTTATATACATATCCAATTGACGCACACGCGTACACTATAACACAACTGCATCGAATTTGAATTATCGGAGATCGGGGGGAGCTTTTTGCAACACAGGGCAACGTTATCGGGATATCAAGCGAGTGAGGGTAGGAGTTTAGGCGCGGGGGTGTAGAGCCGGAATTTATAACATCGATCGCGAGCGCCGCCTTATCAGCCGGCCACCTGGATAAGAGCGGCGACGAGCCAACTGTCGAAGCTTCCAGTGAAACGCCGCTGACGGATTAATTAAGCTATACCGAGGTGTATGCAAACATATGGTAAGGATGTAAGCTACGCGTGGGAATCGTTCGTTCGGTGTTTTTCTTTTGTTTTTCAAGCTGACTTTGATAAGATTAAACGAACTTGTACGAGCGAAATTATGCGCAAACTCAGCCATGGGAATATTGAGAGGATCAACGCTTGCAATGTTTATGTTTACCGTATATCAAAGTTTTAGCGTAACCGTTTACAATGTATCAGCGATGCATATATAACCCAACAAACAGCACTTCCACTGCGAACAATACAAAAAGTTCCAACTTTCCTCCACTGTATACAACACACACACACACACATTCATTAGCGCAACCCTTTGCGTATACAGCCACAATGCGAACGATCCAAGTGCGAGAGAAAGAAACACACAACAAGATCAAACCGATTTCATTTAATTACAGGAAACAATGAGCAGGCATTGAATAGCTGTTTGCCCGCACAGCGTGTGCGTGCGCGATCGAGCAACAAGTCTACTATACGAGGGGGTATACACACGTAGCAGTAAATACAATTAATAGTCGATCAAGCCTCAGCGGCGCCTTACCCGCCTCGCCGGGCGCTCATCATGACGAATAACAAGCTCCGTCTCGCCCCGAGAAAAAAGAAGGTCACATCTCACTAGAGACGCCGCCGCCGCCGTCAACTACGTTACACCAACACGCGGATCCTATATCGAGGGAGAGAAGGAAAATTAAGAGGAGGAGGAGGAAAAAAACAGCGCGATGGTCTCATCGGCAGTATTGGGGGCAGCCGCCGGCACAGGCCTGGCTCTCGTCATCGCCGTCACCATCGTCGTCTACAGGTCAGAGCGTTTAAGCCGCCCCCTTATCTCACGCGACGATTCAATCGCCATAAAAAGCTCTAGATGATATCAGCCAGCCATATGGCACCGTTTCACATGTCGCAGGTACTACTCGACCGGCAGGAAGGTAAAGAGCTGGAGCTCGCTGGATCGCTGGCCCGAGCCTCCCAAGTGTCCCAGTCTGAACCAGAGCAAGCTCGTGCGCCAGCAGCTTCCCAGCCATCATCAGGATAACAACGATCCCGAGGCCTGCCGCGTGCTCAACCAGAGCAAGACCTGCTACTACTCTGTCCAGAAGACGGTTAGTACGAGCTCCCTACTCTATAACTCTCGAGTCGCGTATACCGTCGGTCGGTAAGTCAGAGCGGGAGCGCCCCCTACGCGAGCTCACCCCCAAGCGCGTCTGACCCAACGCGCGACTCGGACTACTTGCGAGTAGCGTAATCGATCATCTCCGAGCGCTTTTAATCGAGAGAAAAAAGCTAACAGGGAATTGAAGCCCCCGCTTGCGTAACTCGCTGCCTGCGGATAATTGCCGTTGCGCAACGGAAAAAATCCGGAGAGAGCTTATGCAGTGCACTCTCGAAAAATCAATCTTGTGCAGCGTGTGCACGTTGTTTACGTAAACAGAGCGGGAGAGAGAGAGAGAGAGAGAGAGAGAGGGATTTAGTTACGAACGCGCGCTCGTATACTTGTTGCAGGCGCGCGTGTGTCCCAATTAAAACGTATATAGTCGAGCCCGCGTGTGCGTGCGACATATCAATCTCTCTCCCTCTCTATTATGCGTTTCAAGGCCGAACGAGCGAGCTGCGCGTGGAATTTCGGCAGCTCTCTCTCTCTCTCTCTCTCTCTCTCTCTCTCTCTCTCTCTCTCTCTGTATACACCTCATACGCACACGTATAAGCGCGAAGAGGGCTGGCGTAAAGTCGGATCGATAGAGCAGAGCTACTCGCCCTCCCCGCCATCCACGAATCAATCTACCGCCGCCGACGAGCTTCCTCTCGAGGAAATTTCCTGAGCGTTAAAGGCCTCTCTCCCTCGCGACTACACGTGCGCCTCTCTATACATCAAATTCAATTCGCTCATCGGCTGCAAGTGCACATCAACTTCGCCGCCGTCGTGCATACAGCTGCACACATAGATGTAAAGATGTCTGCGTATAATGCGAACAGAGAGCCTAAAATTTAGTATAGGCTATAGAGTAAGGGGAGACAGTAGTAACCTGTTGCGGCGCACGCATAGCGCGCGCGCGCGCGCGCGCGCCCTCCCTCGCGAGTTTTTTCGTTGCTTCAAGGGAAGGGGGCGCCTAGTACACAGCGCGCTGCCGCAGTCGAGAGCAGGCGGCGAGCAGCAGTAGCGTATAGTATACGTACGCGTATCGCGCGTTGTAAAGTATACAGCGTTTCCGCGCTCGGGCGGATCTCGAGACTCGCGCGTGAGAGAGTATAGGCTTCGTGCCTATATATCTCTCTCTCGCAGCTCCAGCCGTGGTCTTGGAGGCGCTCAAGTGCGTCAAGGTGACGGACAAGCTGTCCGAGGTGTTGGGCGATGTCCTCGAGCTAGCATGCGGCCAGTCGCAGTCGCAGCATCAGCAACAGGATGTCGCGACTGCCTCGGCCGTTACTACCTCGAGCAGCGGTAGCGGTACAACCGCAAGTTCGGCTTGCAGCAGGATAAGCGCTATCACGGGCGTGGCGATCATTCGGGGCAGGTGGACTCAGCGTCAGGCCCGAGTCGCTTCTTCGGCATCCTCCTCGACGACCACGCAGGACAGTCAAGATAGCTCCGAGGTATAAGTTTCACCTCCCTCCCCTGCGAGCTAACTAGCTCAGCCCCTCCCATCTCTCTCTCTCTCTCTTCCCGTCTCCCGATGTACGCACTTGGGGTATTTCGGCGACGATGCACCAGTTGCGCGCGCGACCTCGTTCCCTGATCTCTGTATCGCCGTGGGTTTAATAATTCAAGCGATCCTTATCACGAAGCGCGTTTATTTTTACGGCTGCTTTCACCTTTTCTAGGTCAATTTGATTTCTTCGGGCTAACGATTTTCGGAGGCGCGAGACGACCGATGTAAACCCGACCTCGTCTCTGTATAAAGCTCGAGGCGGGTGGAAAGTTTGAGGAACTTATATGGCTGGCGCGAAGAATAATCGATGCGTGCGTCTCTCTCTCTCACTTGCGCGTAAACACACGAGAGAGAGAAAGAGAGAGGATGACGATAGCGAGGGCGGGGATGAACGAACTTTTGGGGAAGAATCCAACAGAGAGCCGGAACTGCATAGCGAGAGCGCACTTGTTGCTTTGACGTCTCGTCTATAACGCGAATCTAACTTTTGCAGGAATTCAGCGTCGCCAAGGAACAGCATGCTGTGCAGCCGTCCTCGGCAGGGAGTGAATCATCAGGCAAGAATTCCTCCTCCCTTTTATACCAATAATTTTTCCGTATCGGACAATCGATTAAAATTTTTCCCTCGGCTCGTAAGCAGGCCAGAGTCGAAGCAGTCACATGGGCCTGGTCATGGGAAGGACGTTGACGAGCCTCTCGAGGCGACCGTCGAGCGGCTCGCAAGAGCAGCTTCCAGCCTCGGGAGAGCAGCAGCATCATCATCATCATCATCATCAAACCTCGGCCTCGGCTACTCCGAGTCCGCAAATTCGAGCCTACGGACCCGACGGTCGACACCACAACCACGAGCTACTTCACGCCGCATCCTCCTACCCGCCTAGCAGAGGCTCCAGGTCTGCGCTGTTTTTAATTTTCCACTTCTCGGAGTTTCGACATAGCTGCAGCAGCGGTTCGATAATTCATTTAAAGCGTTTAAAACGCCCTCGTGAATTAGTAAGGAGCGTTATTGTGTATATAGCTCTTGAATGTCTTATATCGGGAGAAGCTTCGCGAGTTTGAGTTAAAGAAACGCTCATCGATTATTAAAGTTGGCGGTGTAAAGTTTTCACTTGGCGCCGAAGAAACACTCGCGGGACTGTTTATATATATATCGCGTTGCTTCGGACTGTCGGCAGGTCTCCGTCGCCAGTGCGAGCAGCCTCCCTGGACGCCCGCTGTCCCAGTCCTATGCCAGGCGGTCCAGCAGTTGGGACGGCAGCCTACTCGCTGACATCGTTGACGAGCTCCCAGTCCGGCCTACATCAGCCGCCGCAGCTACAGCACCAGCCGTTGAGCTGCGCCAGCTCGTCGTCCGGTAACTCGACGCCCAGCAAGTCCGGCGCTAGCGGCCAGCGCTGTCTCTCGCCCCTCCTCATACCCCCGCCACGTGCCTCCTTCTGCGCTGGCCAGATCGGCGACGGGAACTCCGCACCCCCGGCCTCGCCCATCGGCGCCATCAGGCCCGACTTGTACACGAGACGCGACGGGCCGCTTTTCCTCAGCAACAGCAGCAGGAGGTACTTTTGAATTTCCCCCCTCGAATTTTTTGAAAAAGTCCAAGGCTGAACAATTTCGCGATACGCAGATCGGGCAAGTCGCTGGGCCGGCTGCACCTGCGGCTGAGCTACGACTTCGACAAGTCGGACCTGAACGTGCACCTGATCGAGGCGAACGAGCTCGCGGGCAGCGACGCCGGCGGCTTCAACGACCCCTACGTCAAGCTGAGTCTGAGCCCCGAGGTGGACGCGCGCAAGCGCCAGACGCCGATCCACCGCAACGAGCCCAATCCCGTCTTCGACCAGCAATTCAAGTTCCCGGTGAGCCACGAGGAGCTCCAGGACAGGACCCTGCTGCTGCAGGTCCTCGACTACGATCGCTTCTCGCGCAACGACGTAGTCGGCTCGCTGCGCATCGACCTCGAGGACCTAGAGCTCGGCTCGGCCAGCGAGGACATCGAGGTCTGGGGCGAGATCAGCCGCGAGCGCAAGCCACCCGAGGAGACCCAGGAGGTGCTCATCTCGCTCTCGTACCTGCCCTCGGCCGAGCGACTGACCCTCGTGGTCCTGCAGGCGCGCAACCTCTTCCCGGCCCCAGGCAAGGACAGCCTCGACCCCTTCGTCAAGGTCGGCCTGCTCTGCGGCGAGAAGCGCGTCAAGAAGAAGAAGACTGCCGTGCGCAAGGCCACCCGCTGCCCCGTCTGGGAGGAAGCCATGTCCTTCAACGTGCCAGCCTCCTCGCTCGGCTCCACCGCCATTGAGGTTAGGTTTCGCGCGACCCCTAGCGCCGTTTCCGCCAAACTATATATATATATATATATATATATATATTTATTCTCCTATTGCAGATCTGCGTGCTGGACTCGTCGAGCGAGTTGATCGGAAACAACGCGATCGTCGGCTCGTGCATCGTCGGCCCGGGCATCGGCACAGCGACTAACCTCGAGAGTGGCGCCGCCAACTCGAGCAAGGAGCACTGGCAGAACATGACCCAGTCGCCGAGGAAGGCCGTCGCCATGTGGCACACGCTGCACTAACTCGACCTGCACCTGACCTGCTCTGCTGCACAAAATTTCTCTACACCATTGTCTCTACATATTGCGTACTGACGCGTATTCTCAAATATTCTGAACAAAACGCCTCTCGGATTATATTGACACGCAACTGCAACTCTGTATATGCATTTATAACTGCAGCTCTCTGCACCGCGCGCAATCGTCGCACGCACACACACACACACAATTCGCAGCAGCGTCTTCGATGTCATTGTATAACGAGTAAGAGTCTGATTAATCGTGTTTTTATTATATCGCAACTGAGCTTTTCTTTCGGCCTCGAGACCACCATATCGTATTTTCACTGCGTATACAGGAGTTGTCGCGCGACGATTTTTGCAAGTTTATATAGTTTGTAGAGAAAACGCAAGACTTTTTCCAGACTCTTCGTCCACCAGTACACGCATTTTCGCTCCTCGTTAGACGGGCGGCGAAAATTAAAACAACAAAATTATAAATAACAATAATAATAATAATAATCAAGAATGATTATGTCTAGCAGATTTACCTTTGAGAGGATCCGAAGGTCGATTCGAATTCACGTTTCGCGCTGCTCTTTTGTTGCGCGAAATCTCTATTTGAATTGACTCTCGAACCCACTTGACTCTGTAATTCCCGGTCCGAGCAAGTGATCAAGGAATCGTAAGCGTCGAGCACTTGCGGCCTATACTGTATACACTTAAATATATATCTTGTATAATGAGATAATTCGTCTATATTTTCCAAGTATTAATATACGCTCGCAACCATGTCTATCTTCAATGGCAAGGATCAATGTTATGTAATGGGAATGGCGTCGTTTCTCCATTTATCAAAAGAAAATTGAAAAAAAATTATATATATATATATATATATATATATATATATATATATATATATATACATATGAAAACAAAAAATCAATGAAATCTTCAACCTTTTTTGTATATGCGTGATCTCAACGTTGATAAAGACATATACCGAACAAAAAGAATCATGTTTATCGCCTGTTAATCAAAGTTATATCAAATCACTTTTTCATATAACAGTAATATTAATAATAAAGCATAGTAATAATAACAACAATAATAATAGTAATAACCACAATGAAAGGCACTATAATATATAATTATAACAAAAGTTCCGCGATCGTGGGCGCGAGAACGTCGTCCAAAATGTACGCTTAATATATAAATATATATATATGATGAAACCTTTTAACTTACAGTATTTCTATATTGTTCTCTATTTTAAATGAAATATTTATTCGTAATGATTATATATTATACATAACTAAAGAAAAGATATTTCTCTATATTTAAAAAAAAAGAAAGAATATGTGTACATATATACCTTTGTCAGAGAGATATATACAAGATATAAAGCGCGCAAAAATTATACAATAACATTGAAAAGGGAAAAATGCAATGTACGAGAGATATTTCATCGTCGAAATTGTAGCCTTTGTTGAGACAGATTTGCAAGTGCGCTCGCCAGATTTTTCAAGACCGTCATGTTCGTTGCACGTGACTCCATAGATCATATACGATTCTAAAAACTAAAATTAAACAAAATTCGACATGCTTTCAATGGTACTTTCATATTTTTTCAATTGCTAAATACCGGCTAGCACTTTGATTGCTTGAAATGTCTCTCGAATTTCGTGACGCATACACATTATCTGCATAATGTCGTGTGTACGTATTCATGTCGTGAAAACAATCGAGTCTTGCAATCGATTGCAAGATTGCCTTGCTTTACACATTTAAATCTCTAAAAGCTGAGAGTAGAAGATTTAAAATACAAATAAATATGGTGCAATATTCAAAAAGATATAAAATAAAAAAAGAATGAAAGATATATACATATATATATATAATATGACGAGATCAGGTGTTGAAAATAAAATGAAAATGTACGTGGTAAATGTTCAAGGAAAAATGTTCTAACACATATAAATGATGAATAAAAAATAAGAAAATATTTGATTGGCGTTGAATGGTTATAGGAAAAACGTACATTAGCGTGATTTATATGTATGTGATGTGCATTAAATATTTTTCTTGTCATGTACGATGTACCTTTTGTGATTGAACCAAAATAAAGAGAATCGTACAATTTCCATTATCTGTTCAATTGTGTCTCTTATTTTTACCTATCCCATAGTACCAATCTTGAACTTTCATTACTAAAACTTACTATTATTTGTGCAAATAAACAAAAAGTTTAGATGCATATATTTTTTTTTATATGCGCATATGCTCTTCCTTTCGTCTGCTGAAAAGTACTTAAATAAATGATATTAAAAAATTATTAAAATTTAATTTGTTCCTAATATTTATTTTTCACTATTAATATTAATCAATATCATATAAAACTAAAAAGAAGGATACATAAAAATTAAAAAATCATCATATATAGATACGTGTCATTTATTCGTTTTTTCAAGTAAGGTTCACATAATTACATATTTCTATTACTACATTGTTTGGGTAAACGCATTTACATAAATTATCTTATAATAATAATAATTGTGTATTCTTAAGTATAACATACAACTGATAGCGTAATATTTTTGCCCCTCTTCAACTCAGATAGAAGGTTTAGCGTTACATTTTCATTAATTTTTTAGCTTAAAATAAAATAGGTATTAATTCGCTAACTGTTGTAATAATGTAGACCTTTTTGTGTACTGCATAGATATTTGTTGTTAAATGACGAATTTTGGTAATTAGAAAATCAAATCGTAGGTCGTACAGTTACAATTCCTTCCAGATTTTCTTGCGGCACTGTATAGTGTCAGGCAGACAGGCTCGAATAAATAACAAAATAATCAAGTTAAGTAGTGTAAAACTACCATAACAACGCTACGAAATTGGTAAATGAAGATGAAAGAAAAAGTCCAACTTCTCATAACATCCAATAATTGATGATTCATAATTAATAAGCATTAAATTAGAATTTTTTAAACATTTTTTGAAATAGAGCTACCTAAGATTTTCATCTTTTTACAAGATAAATAAATGGTTTTTAACTTTTGGATCATAGAACCAGCTTTAAACTTTCCTTAAACTTTTTTTTAAAAATGGGCTAACCTGAGATTTCCATCTTTCTACAAGACAATTAAAATTTAAACTA